>PVIU01001720.1:35378-199581 GCA_004026605.1 Ondatra zibethicus
CTGGAGGTGGCGCTGGAGGTGGCCCTGGAGGTGGCTCTGGAGGTGGCGCTGGAGGTGGCCCTGGAGGTAGAGCAGAATTCTGGTTGAAGCACAAAGACTCAGCTTCAACTGCATCCTTAGAAGTGGAGACATCTAGAAAGCGTATGATGATGGAAGCTTTCCTTCCATTGGAAAACCAGGCTCCCTAAATGCCAGAGAGCAGGGGAGCCCAAGAAGACCCTGGGTAAGGGAGCCCTGGACATCACCCTGGATGCTGTGCTCCTAGCCACCTGTAGCTCTGCCGTGGGGACTGTGGTGCTATTTCTTTTTGCAAGTCTTTTCACTGTGGCTATTGCACTGGGCAGGGAGCGTCCCGGCTGCACCACAGTCCTTTCTTCGTTGGCTTTCTGGCACGGGCAGTTCTGCCAGCAAGTGTTATGCCAGGGTTTGTTTGGAGGGGGAGGAAGCCACGGGAGAGCAAAATGCCACAGCTTAGTCCCAGGTGATGTAAAGGACGCCTCCAGGTAGGGCTGGGCCTTGTGGCACAGGGGCTAAATGGTCAGTCTTCACCATTCTTACCTTGGTGGTTTGCCTTTCTCAATCAAGAATGTTGAACTGGTCTGTTCTTTGGCTGAATTTCATTGGTTCTAGTCCTAGCTGGCTGGGGCCAGTTTTTGCATCTTTATTAAGGATAATGTGTTGATAGCCACGGAACATCTATCCTCAAGATCACGTTCAAATGTTAATTACACTGGAGAACTCCACGCAGACAGCTCTTTTCAAACACCGACATGTTCCATTCAAACCACTAGTCACCCCCAAAGACAACACAATTACAGGCAATCACTGGTAGAGTCCTTCTGTCTTGAGTTTCTTGGCAGCATGGGGGGTGCAGTGACAGAGTGACATTTTTGAACCTATTCCTGGTGAGACATCCCTTGAAACAGGGTCAGGTCTGGCTATGGCTGTTCCCCTGAGAAAGACCAAGTTTGGGGAAGCCACAGTATCTGCTTCTGGTTGAGTACAAAACCTGGAGGGTTTGCTTATATAAAGGGAGGTCTGGGGGCGCATGGGTAAGGGGGATCCAGGTATTGCTTCACCTGTCTGCAGTTAGGACCACCCTCTCAAGGTTAGCTCTTTCACACTGACATCCTTTGGGTTTGGGGAACTGTCAGCCATCCTGCTAGACTAGCAAGTTGGACTCTTGCCATTTCCTCCCGTCTCCCACCCTCTTTTTGCCCCTCCCCCTGTTCTTATACAACAGGATTTATTCATGTTAACTATATTCAAGTTCCAGATGGGGGCAGAAGAAGAGATTATGTTGAATGAGCTTATTGTTTGAAGGTTTCACTGGCTTCTTTTATTTAATACCCATAGCCCTAGAACATATTGAGCTGATTTACTGAATTTCCAATGTGGTTTTTTGGAAGGGACTCTGCTAGGGCGCTCAGTGTCCCTGACTGCAGGGCCAGGAACTGTTGGGTGGCAAGTTTGCCCGGGGCATCTCAACTTCATCTTTATAGTCTCGGTTCTTCTGTGGCAAATATTCTGCCATCATCCCAGACTCTATACACCGGAGATGGTCCTACCCTGTGATTCTTTGCATTGTGAAGACTTTGTGGTATTCCCAACTGGCACGTTTTGAAAAATATAGAGACAATGCAGTGTATAGTGTCTTCTGCAAATAGAGACAATGTGGTTTTCAGTACCTTCTGCTTGGCTCTCGTGATGGTCGGTATTTATTGTCCACATGACACAACCTAGAGTCACCCGGGGGGGGGGAGCCTCAGTTGAGGAGTTTTTAGAGCCTATTGGCCTAGGGCCATGTCTGTATTTTTGTTGATGATTGATGTGCTAGGGCCTAGCCAATGGTGGGTGGCACCGTCACTTGGCTGGTGAGCCTGGGCTGTGTAAGAAATGTAGCTGAGGATGCCTGGGTGAGGGAGGCAGTAAATAGTGTTCCTCCGTGGTCCCTGCCCTAGCATCCCTCAGTGATGAACTATGACCTAGAAATGTAAGATGAAATAAATAAACCCTTTCCTTTCCAAGTTGTTTTTGGTCAGAGTGTCTTATCATCACAACAAAAAGTAATTAATGCAGCTATATTTTGCCCAAGTGGGATAAATTAAGAGGGTGACGTGGAAAGTATCTGGCAGAAGCAGCAATATCAGATAGCCTCGTGCCTTCTGCTTGGATGCCTAATGCAGGGCCTCTGGTCCTTGAGATACAGCAAGGTGGTCATTAGCAACTTCACTCTGTGTCCTACCATGCTGGGCTCTTTGTAACTGCTGACTTCAGACTCTGCAAGTTCTGATCTTCTGGCCTGATGTGCCTGCTCGCTGGACTGCCTGGCAAGCTTACTTGACACCTTGACCTTGGTGTGTTCTAGAGATAAGGATCTTTACCACAGTTGTTATTGGACTTGTGGCTGAAGCTCATGGTATGTCAGGCAGTCAGAGGTAGTTGCCGCATGGATCTGTGACAGTTCCAGATGTTTAGAGCCTTGGTGGCCTTCTGAGGGAAGCCACCATAGGCACTTCAGCTGGGTAATGTCGAGTGTTCCTCTGGAGTCACCAGAAATCTCTCTGTGGTTCACATTGCTACCACCCTACTGTCTTGAGACCTGGTGTTGGGAATACAGGAAGGATACATCCTAAAACCATGTGCACGAGTGTGACTGTGGGTGCGCCAAGGGTTCTTACAGGGGAAGATGAACCCACGCCATCCTCGGCAGCCAGCCCCCTTCCCTCTCTCGTCCTCTCATCCTACAGTTTCATATTCTTCCATCTTTATTGTCTCTCATGTCCGTTCTCTCTTCTTTCTCCAAAAAATTTATTATTATTATTATTGTTTGAGAGAGAGAGGGAGAAAGAGAGAGAGACAGAGAGACACATGGGAGGATGGGATGCACACACACCATGATGCATATATGGAGGTCAGAGGACAACTTTGTAGATTTGGGTCTCTCTGCCACCTCCATGCGCATGGGAATACTTGCCTGGTGGGTATCTTTGTCACTCTCCTTCGTGCCAGCTCTGTTCAGAGATGGAGCATGAGTTCAGAAAGGGCATTTCTCCCTGAGCATTGGGAAGTGGAGGACCAGGGATAAGAATGCTAACCTCGCCGTTCATGGAGAATATTCTAACTGAATATACTAACCTGAAACCCCATCTAGCTTACTGCGGGCTAGCGCATCGTGACTAGGAGTGTCTTCTCCATGTCCCTTTCTGTCTTTAGGAGCAGTGTGACCTGTAGGCCATAGGGGAGGGGACGATTGCTGTCTCAGCCTGTGCACAGCCCCTCCCACCACCATCCCAGAGGAGGGAATGGGCACACGGTGGGGGGGGGGAGCATGAGAACTCTGTATTGTTTGGATAAAAGTTCCAAACATGAAGACTCAACACAGACTAAAATAATTTTTCCCATTGACCTCCTGACTTCCCAGCGGGCAAGCGCCCATTTCTATCACATGATGCCGGTTTAGTGTGTGCAACTATAAACACTTCCGACCGGGATCAGATCTTCCAGAGTTATGGGATCCAGGTGTCGCCTAGTTGTGCCTAGCTGCTTCCCTCAAGAGAGGGGCGGAGTCTGTTCTCAGGGTGAGCCTCTCAGCTGCTGTCTTGGAGCTTGGACCCTCCAGAAACACCTCCTCTCTCCGCACTGCTCATCCTTACCTGCTACTTTTGCTGACACGTGGCGAAAGAGACCTAATACTAAGCCATGAGCCTGTGGGCTTTACCCTGCTGTCAGCAAAGTTGTGGAATGCTTGTACTCAAATGCGTAGGGAGGCAAAGGAGGAAAGCAGAAGCCCTCTTTCTCTGCTGGGGCCCAAGGGCCACCTGACTAGAGTAAGGGGCCCGTCAGTCCTGTTTACCCTGACGTGGACTTCGGTATCATATGTGTGGGCCTTTGGTCCTACATGGGAAACCCCAAGAGTGTCGGCCGGCTTGGAGACAGTTTCTTGCCCTCAGCACTGGGGGCTGGGATCATCTCAGAGTGAAATGATGGAGGGGTTATATTGGGAATAGCTTTGGTAGGGTGGAAAGATGCAGGAGGTTAAGTCTAGCTGCTTTCTTCTCTCTTTGCAGACCTAAGCATTTAGAGATATTGGGTGGGGGTGTATTTGAGGGGGGTGACTGATGGCAGCCCCATTTTCTTGAGCATCTGTGTAATACTCTGAAAGCACAGCATGTGGACCAGAAGATGATGATTTTGGGGGGAGGGGAGGCTGAAGTGGCATGAAGGAGAACGAGAGGATGCCGGGAGCTGATGGGTTGGAAGGACTCCAGTTCTCCCACAGTCCCTTGCGTGTCTTCATGGCTGCTGCTGGATAGCCACATGAGTTCTTCCTTGGTTGGAAAAAAAAAGCAAAGGCAGTCAATAGTTTAGGGCAAACATTCTCTACAAATGATTTTTTGGAAAAAAGATGTCTATTATAGAGTGTGAAAATATTTAGGATCGAGGAGAGAACATCTGGCTGGCCAGGGTCCTGGTGGGGTCTTGGGTAAGAGTCCAGTGTGTCACTATGGCTTTACTCTAGACGTTTCCAGTGCCAGCCCACTTGGCAGTGGGGAATTCCGTGGCTGAGATCTGAAGCACAGGGGATTATCCAGGTTCTCTCAGGGCTGCCTAGACTGTTCGGTGAATGTCGCTCAGCTTTGATGCACAGGGGCCCTTGTCTTTCCAGTATTTTCTGTCTACCGGTTTCTCAGAGATAGGCACACATTGTTACCATGACTAAGGCGAGCCCAGATTTCTTCAGGCCCCTGACCAGACTTTCTTCCTTGGATAGTAGGGAGTTGCCTGCAGTAAGTTTCCAATGGGAAGCAAGGAGGCATGTTGGCCCCTGAACTGTGCTAAAGATATACTGGGCCTCTTTGATCCACGGCCCACTTCCTGCATGCCCAGCTTCTGCAGTGACCCTGCATTTCTTCTGTGCTGCGGGCATGCTAGACTCCTTGCATATACCCATGGTGGACTTCTGCAAGTGCTTGTGCATTGGGCTAGGTTGCCCTCCCCTCAGAACTGCCTGGCAAGTTTGTCAGTGTTTACTCAGTCTGGATGCCTTGACCATCACTCTTCCCAACATGCATGCGTGCACACACAGCTTCTAGCCATTTAGGGCACCTTGCATGGTTCTCAGTGGGCATAACCACTGTGTTGCTGCTGTAATGTGCAATCGCTATATAATTTGTTGAGGGTTAAAGGCATAATTCTCTGTGCCCATAGCACCTAAGTCTGTGTGTGCTGTATTTTGATTGCTCACAAAATAGAATTTGGATGATTGAGAAGCTTTTGTTGCCCTAGGTTTCCTTCAGGTTGAGTTTTTCAAAGTTAAATTCTGCATTTGCCTGTGGATAATTGAGATGGTTAATAGGCAATTGGAAGTGGGGGCATAATTATAAAATCTAAAAACTTCAAGGGATTGGCATTTTGAAGTTGCAAGGAGTTCCCACAAGTAAACTGATAATAATCAGAATTCTTAAGAAGAGACAAAGTATATTATTAGGAATTTACAGGTAAAGAGGCCACCAGAAACCTAACAAAGTATCTAAAGAGATGACCCAGTTCCTGTAGTCATCATTGACAACCCAGCTGACTGCCCAAGAGACTAGCAAGCATGCACAATGCCAAGTATTCATAGGAAACACCGCCCCGAGCCCTAGGGCCTGATCATGTAGTAGACAGAGGTCTCTGGCGCGTCTTAGCTGCATTAATTATAACTTACATTTACTAGATGACCTGGAAATGACCAAAGATAAAGCTCCTGGGGGAAGAATTGAGAGTGATCTGTGCTCCCTGTTTGTTGTGGTCAGGAGTGGGAAAGAGCCTCCCTGTCACTGGAGTGACCTCTAAGACCGAGTGCTCACCAAGGGCACAGACGTTTACCGTAGCATTTCTATCCATTAAACATTCATGAAGCAGTCCACGGGTAGCAAAACACACATCAAAGTACCTGTTCATGAGGGTGGGAAGGAGGGAAATTATATATTATATTCTACCCGTGAGACCAGAAGCTGATATATAATTCTGTCTCAAGGCAGAATTAGGCCGAGGAGGGCAATGTAAGACACTCCAGTAGTAGCTGTGAGATAAGAGGAGCAGGGCTTCTCTGCCCCAGGCCTGCCCCATGAATTGCTGGCCTGTCCAAAGCCCCTTTCCAGGAGGCTGTGATAAGAGACCATTCTTACACTAGACCCCAAAGTTCATATATAGCTGTCAGAGCTGTGGTGGGGGCTGGGCAGGGGGAGTAGCCATCCTACTTCATCCCAGAGGGGAGGAGTGAGGGGAGGGGAGTAGCCTTCCCACACCATCACAGATGGAGAACAGTCCTGACTGTTGACAGAGGTTTCTGTCCCACCTGGTCCCACAGCTGTTCAGTCCTAAAGAAACACATAGAGCCCTACATTAATTATAAACTGGTTGGCCTATTAGCTAAGGCTTATTATTAACTAACTCTTACATCTTACATTAATCCATAATTTTTGTCTGTGTTAGCCATGTGGCTTGGTACCTTTCTCATCTTGCTTCCTCTGCATATGAGTGACAATTGTAGACCAAGCCTTTCCTCTTCACAGAATTCTCCTATTCTGGTCGCCCTGTGTATACTTCCTGCCTGGCTACTGGCCAATCAGAGCTTTATTAAACCAATACAAGTGACAAGTCTTTACAGGGTACAAGACCATTGTCCCACAGCACCTGACCACTTTTCCCTTAAACCTGGCATGGTCAGGCTGGCCTTTGATAGCTGTGTGTCTTTCAGTTGCCCACCAGCCACAACGAGTGCCTTAGTTCTTAGTCATCTTTGGGTCTGGGTTACTAAGTACAGGTCATGACTGAGAGCCAGCATCGAAATGTTTGTCAGATTAAATAGAAAGCTGTAGATCTGGGTATTTCCAATACCTGACTGACTGGACATAAGGTCACTAGACTGTAATCCAGGGGCACATTCTACTCCCTCCCACATGGCATGTGTGAGAGTCACATACAATCAATATATTTTTAAATACTCCTGTTCTTGGCCTGTCTGACTAGGGCTAAATTGACCACTGATCTTTTATGTTCCATAATCTCTATTCCCGCTCAAATTCAAAATTTTGTTTTTGTTTTTAAGCCTCTTTTGTGATTCAATGGTATGTATGATGAAGAGCCACTTGGACCAGGATACATGATGCCCCATTTACTGCACCCAATGCTGTGTTCTCTCTGGGAGCAGGAGGCACAGCCTGGGGTTGCTGGGGATGTTGAGCATGAGCAAGGAAAAAAGCTCACCCTCTGTGGTGTGCGTGGGTGAGCAGACAGCAAAATTGACTTTGTTTCAAGTCCAGGGCCAAAGCTCAGTGTTTTCAGGAAAGGGGAGCTACCCTGAGGTCGGCTTTGCTGGTCTGTTTCCCACTGTTCACTCTCCGAGCTAAGGATGGGTTATGTATAGCTTGCTCTTCCAGCTGCCCTGCCTTTGGCCTGGCACTGGCTCACAGTGCTCAGTGCTCTACATCCCTGGACCTGGATGCCATACTCATGACTCCATTTTCTGAGTCTTCAAGCAATGCAACAACAAAGATCTTTAGCCTATTTTTCCTAAATATCTTCAATCTTGCTTTCCCAAGTTCCCATCTACATCCCTCAAGGCCGCGTCAGCCCTCTCTGGTTCAAAGGATTTGTGATGTCATCACGGCATTACCAATGGCCTTACAGTATTTCCAAGTGTTCACACAATGGGCACTTTGAGGCCTTGCTTTGTAAAGTGTCGCTTGGGTTCTGAGGTAGCCAGGCATGGTGTTGGTGGAGGCTGAGTGCTAATTTATATTCTCAGGCAGGAAAGTGGATCGTAAAGCAGCCAGTGGTTCTACGGGAGAGGCTCAGACGGTGATAGAAGGAAAGCTTGGCCATGTGAGAGTAGCTCGTGGGTGGAGTGGTGTCTAGCATCAGCCAGGATGGCCATGGACAATGTCTGAGGGGAAGACACTTGAGCTGAAAGTTAAGTGGGGAGGAAGAGCCTTGCATACAGAGAGGCCGGGGCTGCAGGAGTAAGTCCAGAAGTCCTGAAGCCGTCTTGTATTAGAACAGTGTGTGCTTAGAGACAGGAGGACTGCTGAGGGAAGGTAGAGAGCTTGGGCATGCTCATGAGTTTGTATCTCATCCTGAGAACACCTGGCTTTTGGTCCTCCTTTGGAATCCACCCCACCCCACCAGGAAAGCCAAGTGTCCTGAAGGAATACCCTCTTTCCTACTTTCCTAAGAGGTCAGGTGAAGTTGGCCACATTTTACCAAGGGAATTGGTGTCCGCGAGAGCCTGGAGGAAGCACTGTGCCTCCCAGACCATGGGCTTCAGGGCTGGGATGGTTTCCTAGGATCCTCAAAAATGTTCCACATTCGTCCACAAGGCCGGCCAGTGGTTTCTCCTCTGAGCCCCCCAACATCTTCCAGTTGTTTCTCCTTAGGCTTGGCATCCCCAGCAGCTCAGTGTCTGAAATATAATGATGTTCAAACCTACGAGGTCTGTGGCCGCACCAGAGCCCTGGGTCCTGTAAGTGCTGAACATTTGCAGGGCTGGACAGTTACACTTTTGAGCCTCTGTTTCTCCCTTAGGAAGAGGCTGATGCTGTGTTCCTGTGGGAGTTGGAAGGACTGAATGAGATTTTATAGATAGAGAGAGAGCCTGGTGGTGTATTTAGGTCATGGTTAGAGCCCTTGAGTGCTCATGGTGGGTGGGTAGAAGTAAAATCAGACAGAGGACTGAATCTGCTCTGGATTGTTTCTTTGTTGTTTTTTTGGTGCCTAAAGTCCCTGCTCTCTGAAATGCCACCCTTGAGCAATGGCTTGGGAAGGGATGCAAGTTCATCATGGAGGGTTGGTTTTGAACCTATCTGTATGAAGATTGTATGTCTTGCTTCTCCTTTACAACCACAGCCTCAGTTTCCCCATCTATAACAATCACTTTTCAACACCTGGTGAAAGACACCTATGCATGAAAGTGTTTCAGAAAAGAGGAAACACTGAACATAAATATAAAGCGGACTGTTGTGGTTTTGTAGGGCAAAGTATAACGCTGGGCTAAGAGAAGTCCGCAGTGCCGCGGTAGCAAAGGCCAGTTGGCTCCCGACACATCCTTGGTCCTGGAATAGCTATGGGGGTGGGGTTGGCAAACTCTCCTAGTCATGGAGACCCAGGAGAGGGTGGACTTTCTTTTGAGACTGGCTGATGACGGCATGATTGGAAGGAAAGGTGCAAGGAGGGGAGAGGAGAGTCAGGTTGGTAAAGAGCATCTCATTCCCTGGGCACAGCGGGCCCTCCGTGCCGGCATGCCTGTCTGAAGCCTGAGCGCCTTCACTCGGCAAAACACAGACAAGGGAAAAGTTCTTTGCAGTCACAAGACCGGCGCCCATGAAGTGAGCACACTAACTGCAATTTCAGAAGGATCTTTCCTCGGGGACACTCTGTCCTGGGTGGGCTGTGTTTGACCATTCCCCAGCTTCTGCTTCCTTGTGACCACGGGTTGCCCTGGGCCTGGAGAGGGTGTGCCTCCTGGCTGCAGCTTCAGGGCAGGTTCAGCGCTAGCTCCTCCTCCATAGAGCCAGCTTACTGAGAACACACCCACCCATCGCTCCCCATAGAGCCAGCTTACTGAGAACACACTCACCCATCGCTCCCCATAGAGCCAGCTTACTGAGAACACACTCACCCATCGCTCCCCATAGAGCCAGCTTACTGAGAACACACTCACCCATCGCTCCCCTCTGGGCAGTGTTTCTTCCTCAAGGACAAAGATCCCCCCGCCATTTAGCCTGGACTCCATTTTTCTGCTCTGCAGTGCTGCAGCCTTCTGATATCCAGCAAAGATCAAGATCTCGGGAAATGATTTATAAGTATTAGCGTGTCTTATTTCAAGGCACATTCCATCACACTCCTTCATGAACATCCCAGGGAGCCATGTCAGAAGTCCTGTGACGGCCTTTTCACCGTCCTACAGTGACTACATAGGAAGTTCTTGATACCAAAGGACTCGCCCAAGCCACAGTGACCATGCTCACTGACTCACCAATGCCACCCTTTCCTGGATATTTTCTGCCCATTATCCTGATTAATTCCTGAAGACTCCTGGAAGGTGGTGGAAAGATCTTGAACTACCCAATAACACTCTCCCAGCCCCCATTTTATGAGATTCCTGAACCTTCTGGGGTTGGCTAGGCAGGGCTCCCATTGGAAAGTGTATTGGAATCTTTCATTGGCATTCTTGGCATTGCTTGGCTCAGGGTGAAGTCTCCTGGAATGCCGGGGCTTGCTGTCTGAACTCAGCTGAGCTGAGAATGTTAATAAAAGGTTTCCCCAAGCTTTTCTATCAGACTCTTTCATCTTATTCCAGACCAGCAACATCAGAAGTTGGGGTGGGGATGGGGAAGGCAAGGGTCCAGCAGTAAACATTACTATCTTTTCTGTGAGAACCAAGAGAACAGAGGTCAGAGACAGCATGAACAAAAAGCTCACAGTCAGCCCAGTAGGCTAGTCTTAGCTTTAGAGCAATCTGCTCAGCCTGGGCTAACCTGATCAACCTTGGTGTGGTTGTTCTCCTCGGATAACTTTAAGTTTGGCCTGTAGCCAAGGTTAGATTTGCCATGGTTAGGGTGTCAAGTCATGGTCACAATGCAGCCAGGGTTAGATCTGCCACTCTTGGGGTATCAAGCAATGGCCACGGTAAAGCTGTCGTGATGTATCCTTTAGGATGAGGGAAGGGAGCCTCTCGGAGGAGGCTCTGCGCTGTGCCTGGGACCTGCTCGTTCTGGCTCTCACAACAGGGAGCGTGTTCTCAGTTCCCTGCCACACCACACTCTCCTCCCAGAAGCCTTTCTAAGTAAGGTCTTGCCCTGGATGCTATACTCCACAAGGGACCTCTCTTAGCACTTCACTGCACGGTGGTAAGGGAGTTTCTTCCCAGTGTCCCTGTCTGATCCCCACGGCTAGTTTTACGGGTTTTAAAATGGGCATCAGCAGAGTGCTTGACACACAGGTAGGCAGGCATTCGCTTCATTCTAAATGACTTCTACAAGCTTCTGTCAAGTTCTCCATGTGTCTCTTTCAGCCAGACTTGGAGCTTTTGTGGGTCCCTTCTGAGCACGGAGGCCCAGCCCTGCTGTGGGCACATGAAGGGAGGAACAAGGCAGGGCATAATCCCTGACTGTGGTGGCTCACAGGTGGCAGTACCCTGGCTTGTTACCTGGGGGCCTCTCTTTGGGACTAGAGGGAGGTGTGAAACTGGGGGCTGGTGTGTCCCTGTGACACCCCGTTCAATACACAATTAGTGAGTGAGTGCGGACTCTTGCTTCGCTGGGTAAGGTGAGCGTTTTTCCCATTTCTCAGGATCTGGGAGAAATGATGTTCCCGCTTGTGAACTAAACCTCACCAAAGGCAATGTGCGGCCACACGCCATTCGAGCTCAGCAAAGGCAATGTGCGGCCACACGCCATTCGAGCCCAGCAGCTGTTGCTTCTTTGTTGGCAAATGTCCCGGGTGATGAATGTCCCTCGTCCACACTCACAGCTGGCCTAAATGGAGGAACAATGGCCCTTCTCAGAGAGCCCTCAGCAGACATTCCCAATGAAGTTGGTTCATCACTTGGAGCAGGGTTGAGATCACACACAGGGCCATGGATTGAGCAAGGAAGGTCTAAGCTGCCCCAATGCGGCCAAGGCGAGGCGGGGTTGGTGGCTGGTGAAGAGGGTCCTGAATGACGAGAGCAAACGGCTCCGTCTCTCAAATGATGTCTCCCAGAGCCTGGCCCACAGAGTGAAGGCTCACCCTCTACAGTCACCTGACCTTGGGTCTCAGAGGGTTCCTTCTTCCAGCGCAGCCCATGCCGCCTGCAGCCTCCGCTGTGGTTGAGTGGACGGCTGCATTGGAAGTGAGAGGAGGAGAGTCAGGCCAGCACCGGGCCTCAAGGTGGGAGGGGAAGGGGACTGTGAGGAAGACCAGAGCAGGGATTCCGGGATTCGGGGTGGAGCCAGGAGGTCTCTAGCCTTGCGACTGTTGACAACTGACAGAGCCAAAAGGTACCTCAGCCTTTGCAGCCCCCAGGTGAGGGGGCTCATTGCATCAGGTTCTGCTTCCTTTAGCCACTAGGAAGGAGGCATCTCTCCCATGAGTCAGGGCAAAGCGGAATGGTCTGATTTCTAAGCTGCGTGGGCCCCACTGGGAACATTTCATTCCTCCTTCTCCTTTTCTTTCTGTTAGTTTTCTTTTTCTTCAGTTGGAGTTGCTTCAAATGACTCAAAATACCATAAACAGTATTTCAGAAAGCCAAACCATCCTATAAAGAATTCAGTGTAGTAACTTCACATCTGTGTTTTTATGTAAACATACCTTAGCTGGGTTTCAAGCGAGTCTCAGGCCTGTCACAGTTTATACGCGAGCATCAGGAGCTCACAGGCTGGAGCGCAAAATCCCCCGTGTCCTACCCAAAGTGCTGACATGTCAAGGGTACCCCTAACCCTCCAGATAATTCCGTGCCTCGTCCAGCTCCTCCCCCTCCCCCCACTTCCCTCACATTTTCCTTCTCACTCTTTCTTTTCCGCCCACCCAGTCCATTTTCTTTGGTAGAAGATTTTAGAAAGCTAAAGAGAACAGTAGAGATGAAGCCCCAGTGGACCCTGCTTATTCATGTCCCCTGTCCCAGTCCGATGCAGTCTTTGAATGACATCCACCTAAGAACAGCCACCTGTGTGCAGGTCTCCCATGTCCTCTAAGATGGAGCCACCTCAGCCACCTGTGCTAAAGCTGAGGCTATATCCCGGCGTGCATCCCCCAGGAGCTTGCTTGGTTTCATTGCTCGATTTGTTTTATTAAGATTTATTTTTATTAGTGCCTGTTTTGAATTTGTACAGATTTCAACAAATTGTTCTCATAGGAGTTTGGGGGTATGCTGTCTTGTGGGTAGAGGGGTGTCTTGATCACTTCGGCAATCCTCTCGCCTCAGCCTCCTGAGTAGCTTGGATTACAAGGGTGTTTTGCCCCATCTGGTTTGCATCCCTGTTTCGTCTCATTAGCTAAGCCATCTCCCTCACGGCTTCGTCGGCAGGGTGTCAGACGTGCCCTCACCACGCCCAGAACATCTGTGCAGTTAAACTTGGGTTTCTGTCATTCTGAGTGATATTGAACATCCTTTCCTATGTTTGAGTGTGTGTGGGGTGTGTGTGTGTGTGTATGTGTGTTTTCTCTGCCCCATACATTTATTCATTTTTTTGTCAGTCTTTTATTTTATGTTGAGTTGTTGATCTTTCAGAACTAATTTTGTAGACATTAAAGAAATCAACCCTTTGGATTTCTCCCCACACTCTTGATTTTATTCTTTAAATTTATTTTGGAAAGTCAATTTTTCCTAATTTTTTTTGTAATTAACTTATCTCCTTTTGTGCCTTTGAAATTTAATGACACTTGAAAGTCTTCCTTTAAAGTTATACATTTAAAATGGTTCGTGTTTTCCTTTTCTTTAAAGAATAGTTTTATTGATGCCATTTGCATTTCATCATTTAAAGTAAGGATCTCAGGGTCTTGAGGGATGGCCCAGGCGGTAAGAGCACTTACAGGTGTCGGGAAGAACCTGAGTTCTGTTCCCAGCACCCATGTCAGGCAGTTCACAAACTATTCCACCCGATACACACACATGCCTGAAACTCCAGTTTCAAGGGATCCTCTTCTGGACCCACATGATACATAAAATTAACAATAAGCAATGCAGTGTCCTCTATTGATTTATTCACATCCATGCTCACCTGTCACTCCAGCCAAATCTGCAACATTCGTGTCACCTCAAAAAGAACCCCAAACCTTTCAGTGATCATCTTGCACCAACCCACCCCACCCTCTAAGCACCAGCTAGATGTCTGTGGTCTGAAGTTTGAATAGAAGCACGCAGGCAGGCACATGTGCATTTGGCTTTTAGCGTAAGGTTTTTGAGGTTCAATCCAACTTGAACAATGCATGAGTACTGCATCCATTTTTATAGCAAACAGAATTCCACCCGATACACACGCATGGAGATAACACAGCTCGTTCTTTTACAGGTTGAAACATTGTTGTTTATGATTTTGGCTCTTGTGAATAACACTGCTACAACAGTTCATGCTAGGTTTTTGTTTGTTTGTTTTTATTGCTGTTTTTTTTATTTCTCTCAGGCATATCTATGTATATTTCCACTGTCTACCTACCTCCTACCTACGGAATTGCCTGGTCCTACACTCAAATTGTCTACCTACCTATTACCTACCAAACTGCCTGGTCCGATGCTCACTCTGTTTTACCATTTGAGTAACTGTCAGATTGGTTCCCAAAGTCTCTGGATCATATTTCCCTCCCACCACCTCTGCTTGTCCACACTTTTGTGTTGATATTTGTTATGCATGCTTGCACATCTGAAATTCTTCATGACGCATGGCAGAGGCCCTGTTAAATACTTCTCCACCCGGCTGCCACCCTTGGACTGAGGGTGCTTTTCCACAGTCCTCCTTTCAGCACCTGGATAGGTAGATTATGGCCTGTGGCACAGTCTCAACTTCTCCGTGGTCTGTCTGTTCGTACAGCTGTGGTACTGTTGTGATTAGTATGGTTTTGTGGGAAGTTCCCTCATTCTTGCTTTACACCCCCCCCCAGCTCTTTGCAAGAGTCTTAGACTTCTATTTGTTAACGCAGAGTTACAGTTGTAAAGAAGAGTATTTCCGCCACCCAGAAGCTTGTGATTCACAGTGGACAGATCTTTCCCCGGATGCTAGCGTGTGTGTTGTGTTGTCTTATCTAACCCCTACGAGCCTGGAGGCAGACCTTGAAGGGCTGCCCTTCAGAAAGCACCGTCAGGTGGCCTGGACAGCTGGCTCATGGTGAGACTGCTCAGGGCACAGCGGTCCGTCTAGTGGCTTCTCTGGGGCTTGTGTCTGCTCCCAGGTAGAAGCAGGGTTGAAATGCGAAGTCCTGTGAGGAAAGTTGCTGACTTGGGCACGGAAGCTTTTTGGACCTCAATGGGGTCATCGCTCAGCACTAAATTGCCACTGAGAACCTAGCTAATGGGGAAGGAGGGGTTGATTTTGGCTACATTCTCTTCTAGGATGTGAGTAAAGACCCCTGGAAAGGATGAAATTTTGTCTTAATGGGATAGTGAAAGTATTTGCTACCTAAAACATACAAAACCCCATCAGATCTCAACCAGTGAAACAGTCACCCCCATCCCATCCCACCCCAGACAGACTCAGCCTGTGAGCGCCAATGTTCTCCACTCTCTGGGGAGATGAAGGCAAGGTTCACACCACAAAGAGATCTACTTAACTTTCACATTCTCCAACATCATCGAATACTTGGAGCTGAGGGTTATGGGATTAGGAGGACAGCATGTGACTACCCTGCAAGTGTTTGCTTCTAGGAATATGGGATAGGCCCGTGTAGAAGAGGAACCCTCTGAAGGATTTTGCTTGGAAATAGCAATACAAACGCAATCCAACTTGCCCCAGTATTCAGAACTTCTAAAGGAGAACTGTGTCATTTGGTCTGTCTCTTCAGCCTCTTCTTTTTCATCCTTGGTATCCGTTGGTGTAATGGGACAGACTCTCCCAGCCGGCTGCTGAGCGACTCCATTGTTTCTGGGTGAATGGTTGAGATAGGAATTCTGGGTCAGTGTGGGGTGGTTTTCGCCGACTTTATCTCAGGTACTACAGTGCAGAGGACCTCGTGTAGGTCGTCATCCCTCAGGTGAGTGGCCTAAGCCACGGCCAAGTGCCTCCTCTTGGTTGGTGGGGCTGTAGCTCAGTGGCTCATGCCTGGTGAGTGGTGACCAGTGATGACTAGGTGACCAACCTTCTCTCGAATGTTTCTGAGTCAGTGTTAGTTTCTGGCACTATCCTAAGTGTGTGAGTTTCTGGCCATTTGGAAGTGGTGCGCTTTCAAGGACAGGGGAGCATTGCTCCCGGGAGGTAAGGCTGTTCACCACGCAGACTGGGTGGTCCATTGCCTTAGAGGATCTCCGCGTGCATTCCCAAGCGCCTGCCACTGAGGACACATTGAAGAGAACGAAGAAATCCTGTCGGTGCGGACTGGTAAGACCGCACCTGATGACCTGCGTTCAATCCCTGGGACCCACATGGTAGAAGGAGAGAACTGACTCCCACAAATTGTCCTCTGACCTACACATGTACATGAATACACATGCAGGCATGCATACACGTGTGTGCACACACACACACACACACGTCAATCGATCAATAAATGCAACTGAAAAGGGAAGTCTTTCAGCATGTCCTAGGAACAGCTGTGAGTTTAGAATGTGCGTGCCATCTCCAGCATGGCTCCAGGGATGGCAGCAAGGGAATGAAGAAAAGTAAGACACACAGAAAGCTAGGACTGAGTGGACTGTGCTGTCTGGTGGAGAAACCATGGCATCCAGAAGCTCAACATGCTTATTCAGAGTTGAGCAGAAAGGTGGGGGTGTGGCCTACAGCTGAATGAGGAGGCAGGGTTATTACACACAGATAAACGAGGAAGAGGGTTATTACACGCAGCTGAATAAGGAGGCAGGTTTAGCTGATCTTGGTAGGAGCAGTGTGTTAGTTAGGGTTTCTATTGCTGTGAAGACACTGTGACCACAGCAGCTCTTATAAAGGAAAATATTTAATTGGGGTGACTGCTTACAGTTTGGGGGTTTAGTCCATTAACATCATGGGCGGAAACAATATATCATGCAGGCAGACATGGTGCTGGAGAAGGAGCTCAGAGTTCTTACACCTTCACCCACAGGCTACAGGAAGTGGTCTGTCTCATTGGGTGTGACTTGAGCATATATGAGACCTCAAAGTCCACCCCCACAGTGACACACTTCCTCCAGCAAAGCCACATCTCCTAATAGTGCCACTCCCTTTGAGTATATGGGGGCCAATTACAGAGATCACAAGCAGTCTCGGAAGGGGAGCAATCTTCAGGCTGTAACTACTGGGGGAGCAGAAAGCTATGGCGGGTATTTTCTGCACACACTATCGGCATCCACACAGGGACCAGGGGAAGGCTTTGCCATCCCTCAGCCTCCCATTCGGAGGCTTTGCCATTTTCCCATGGGTCTGAGGCTGTGGTCCTTACCATGTCAGTGCCCATCAGTAGCACACGTTACTCAGGACTTCGTTGACTCGGGACTACTTCCACTCCCCACTTGTTTTCAACCTTTTCTGGATTCCATCCAGGCATCTACATAGGCACCTACGTAGGCGTCATCTACTGGAAAAGGTAAGCAGAGTACTAGGCGTAAGCTTCAGCAGCCGAGACAGAGAACCGAGTTCATTTCCTGTGTCTACGCCGAGCAAATGCTTATTATAGACACGGCACATACTTAGCATTGGAGCAGGAGAGAGTTGCCGGCGTCTGTCTCACAAGTTCCATGAATAATGCAAAGCTGTTTGCAGGAGGCTGTTTGCACCCTTCTTCTTCAGGCCTCCCCCCTAGACTTTCTCTGTTATCCTCGGTGCCTGAGAGGCTCACTGGCAGATGGCGGCCTAGCACATTGTTAGTGGCTTGTATCAAGAATCAAAAAACAAAAATAAACAAAAAACAAAAACAAACAAAAAACATGTTTCTTGAAAAGTGATGAAAAAATGTAGACAGAAAACATACTTGAGCCCCTTAGACACAGAGAGGACCCCTTTGATAAAGCAGACTCTCTGGCCAATGGGCCTTCTTTCCTCAAGTTCCCCAAGCCTGTGCCTCATACCTATCTTACTGAATTAAAATTGAGGCAAGGAGAGTAACAATGTATCTTGATCAGTCTGTGCCCAGAAGACCATGGAGCTCAGCTTATTGCTGCCGAGGAAACTGTTTTTCTCACACTGAGAAAAAGTGACCCATTCCACACCATGGGAGCTGCTCTGGTAAGGACTTGGTTTTGTTAATAATATTGCTCACAGGTGTGAGCGTTGCACTCCCTTGATTAAGGGTGCGTGTAACATGACGCGGTGTCTGTAGGTATAGCGCCCCTGCCACCCCTGCCCTGCCCCCCTCCCAGTGGATACGCTGGTAACGATTTCCCCAAGGCTCATCAGTTTCTTTGTTTGGAGACATTTGGAGCAATCCAGTTTCTAGATCATGTTTGATTTCTAGTTTAGTCTTTGCTTTGGGAAGGCCTTTGTAGGTCTCAGGAGAAACCTCCCTGTTAAACTTTTCAGACAGTCTGGTTGAGGTTTTCCTTTGTCTACACTCTCGCAATGACTTTTCACTTGCCCGTTAGAATGTAGTTGGTAGTAGCTCACAGATGGCCATCAAAGGGCAAGGTCGTTGTGTTCACACTGCAATGGTTTGCACTGCTGTGGTTCACACCTCTGTGGTGGTTCGCACCACTATGGTTTGTACTGCCGTGATTCACACCCCAATCACGCCGTGGTTCACACCGCTGTGATAAAATCCCCAACACAAAGCAACAAGAGGAGAAAGAGTTGATTCTGGACTGAAGTTTGAGCAGCACATTCCATCTTGGAGAGAAGGCATAGGAGCAGGAAATTGGCTTGTCACATTGTATCTGCGGTCCAGAAACAGAGTAAACAGGGGGAGTGGGCCAGAAACTGTCACCAAGGCCTCCCACCAGGGACCCACAGCCTCCAGCTAGACTCCACCTCCTAAAGGTTCTCCACTCTTCCCAAGCAGCACCATCGGCTAAGAACCAAGTGTTCAAGCCGATGTGCCTGTAGGGAACATTTCAGATTCAGGTCATCACAGGGACTGATTTGGGAAGGGGCGAGGTAAGTATGAATTGGTAAACTGCATGGAAAGAGATGAGCCATCTGTGTGGTGTGGCATGACCTGGACTTGGATAACATCGCTTAGTGATATTTGAAAACACCATGTTAAGTGCCCCTCTATTCTGCACTGTGCTGGGTTGGCAGGCAAAGGATCAGCCAAGCCCAGTCCACTGGGACTCCCTTCTGGCCCTCTGCTCTGTGGGTGGTGACTTCTCGGGAGGCCTGAAGCTCCAGTGGTTCTTGATCTCTAGCTGATTCTGCCTGGGTGGTCCATTATTCTTCCCTGCTTCTCTGGTCTTCTGTCTTAAGCATTACTATTCTTTGGCTGGTGTGAACGCTCTCATGTGTGTTTTTCAATTGAGCGTTGACAGTTCTCAATCTAATGCATGCAGCGGCTGCTGAGTTATCAGTGTCTTGATCTGCAGGGTCATTTCAGCCCCTGGGATTGTGTAGACGGAATGAATGACCTTCCTTGTGGTTTTTCAGTTAGGTAATCACTGAGGCTTAATTCAGGGGGAGCAAGGATTGAAGAGGTTCTTTACCTCTGAGGAACGTGACTGAATGCTCTCTACATTAAGTTAAAAAAAATTGCATTTGTAGGATCCAATGAAGATGGCGTGCTAGTTCCATGCCACCAATACCACTCGCTTAGCGGCATCAGAGTCCACTCCCATTTGTTTCCTCTCTGCTCTTCAAGCCTTTATCTGAAGATTGGGGCTTCATCCTTCTTTGGACTCTATACAGGCCGGCTGCATAAACCAGTGTTAACGGAGCAGTGAGCAGACGTGGCCCGGGGAGATTCCCTAGAGAGCTCAGGGTCAGACACGGCCCTTCCACTGGAGAGCTCAGGGTCTCTTCAAGAGGGTAGGTGTGCAGGTGGCTTTGAGGTACACAAGAGAAAACTATACAACTGTGAAGATGGACACTTTAAAGAAATCCCACACTAGCTCAGAACTGAGAATAATAGAGGGTTATTTATTTAGGGGTAGACTCACAAATCAATATCCTCTGCTGGAACGGAGAACAGCAACTGAATCCTGCAGCCAGAAAAGAGGCCGGACACATGCTCTACGTGGGCATAAATAGTATAAGAGGCCACGCCCCAGTGGGTGGGTAATTTAAAGGCTATTGGCTGTAGGATTTTATATAGCACAACTGTCTATATAAAATTTAAAATTTTAAATACTTCTTAATAGTTTCCCTGGCAGGGAACTGAAATATGAAGTTGTGAAATCACAGTCGACTTCCTTCTTGTCTCCCAGGCAGAGCTGGCAGCCCATTGGCTAAGGACCCACAAGAGAACAATCTTTAAGTTTACAAATAAACTTTTGCAATTGATTTGATGAAATTCCAAATTGATGAAATTCCTTGAATTCCAAATTGGCAAAATGTTATGCCATTGGGGAAAAAATTTCTATTGTTTCTAGCACTTGGGGAGGCAGATTGTAAGTTCAAGACCAGCCCCAGCTATCTGGTGAATTCCGGGCCAGCCTGGGCTATACAGTGAAATAGTGAGACTGTTTCAAATAACAAAACTTTTGTCAGTAGTAGAGCTGCCATGTAAAACATTATAACAAATTATTGCTACATTTTTAACTTTGTTAATAACAATTTTGTAGATGTTTATCTTACTCTGGCAGAACTGCTAGGTTTTGCTTATTAACCTGCTCTGGACTAGGAGCCACAGGATTCTCTGTAAAGGACAGACCAGGTGGCAGCTATTTTAGGATTTGTGGCCATCTGGTCTGAATGACAATGGCCTTTCAGTGTGTAAGCCATGATAGGTACTGTGTAAACAAACAGGCATGGCCATGTTCCAATAAAACTTTATTTAGAAACATAGATTTTAGTTCTCATATCATTTTCGTGATGAAAATAATTCACGAAGCATGATTCTCTTTATTTTTTTTCCCATCCAAAACTGTGAAAACAATTTATGTGGCTAGAGGACCACAGAGAAATGGGTAATGGACTTGATTTGTGCTGGGGGCCAGATGGAATACCTCGCCCACCACACCCCGGTAAATGCCTTCCATGACCAGGTTAGCTCAGACACCCTGGTGAACCAGGAGGAACGTGCAGGTATTCCCAGACTAGCACAAGCTCTCATTGCCGGGCTCTGTAAACCCAGAGCTCAGGCCCCACCCCTACCCGTCCTGTCCCACAGGCCCAGTTCTCTCCATCTGTCTAGGAAAGAGTTTCTCCAGGGTGCGACATCAGCCCTGGGACTCTTCCAGCTCCAAGTCAGAAGCTCTTTCCAAGGATGGAGAACTGAAACAGCTGTGTTCCCCACCCCCTACTCCCTTCCAGAATTATCCAACTTTTGGGTGAATTCAGGACTCTGGGAGCTCCTGTGTAAAACGCCAAGCAGTTAAAGACAGAATAAATCTAGAACAACCAGGGCTGTGAAAACGGCTTCCCCAGCCAGGTCTTCAAGCAGGCTGCTGTGACTTGAAGTCAGGGGTAGAGAGACTTGCAGGCACAGTAGGTTTTTCTCTTGTTCAACTGGATGTCCAGGAAGACCCTCCAGAGAAGACAGCACGTTAGGTGCCACTGCTGTCCTGCCGGGCCTGCTGCTCCTGCCATGGCGTCTCTGTGCCAGAAGGCTAGCCAGCTGTGTTGTTTGTCTCATGAAGAAAGTTTCAGAAACACGTTTTTCGTTTCTGCTTGAGTAGTGACTATGTTCCAGAAACATCCGAAGATAATGCACAGGCTTTTCCAATCTGCAGCTTCAGCTGGGATGTTTGGGGTCCCGTTGCCAGGGAGATTTGTGGGGTGAGCAGCTTAAAGTCTGTGAATAACACAGAGGCTTCCCGAGCCCAGACCGCTGGGGCAACAGAGGAGCGAGACTGGATTATGCCAGTAGGATTTGTGTGAGACAGTTCTAATGGATGCAGCAGTCTTGTGTTGTTCCTGGACACTGTACTTCACGAGGACAGGCTCCTACAAATGCCAGGCAGGGTGTGGTCATGGGAACTTGACCTGCAATCAGCATGTCCTGTCACTGTGGACCAGACCTCAGGGGCAAGATTATGGTGGAACAGGGTTTGATGGAGTTGGAGACAATAGAATAGTTAGCAGGTAACTATGGCTTTTCAGGTATGGAGATGACCAAGGCAGGGACAAGGAAATAGTCTGATAATTAGCAAGTAAGTACCCTGGGGTAATCATGCAGAATACTTAAGTTAAATGCTAGAATTAAAAATTTTTAAAAAGGGTTTAGGGATGGGTCAGTGGGTAAAGCACTTGCTGCACAAATATGGGAATCTGAGTTCAGGCAAAATTGGGTGTGGCAGTGTACACCTGTAACCCTAATTCTAAGTGCCAGCCAGTCCAATTCAGTGAAGAAACCTGTCTCAATAAATAAATCACTAAAAAAAATGAAAACAAGGTGGAGAAAATAGACTATGATACCAGGAGCCGGTCTGGCTTCCATGCTCTTCCTCACCCAGTGAGCACATAGGTGCGCGCACACACACACACACACACACACACACACACACACACACACACACACACACCATGACTTTTTAAAAAGGAAAAAAGGGAACTTTTCCTCATTAACCTACATTTCTTGTAATGTAAATTTTGCAAAAATGATAACCATTTAAAATTCTTTTTTCTTTTTTCATATTCTTTTATTTTTTTTCATTCAAAAAAATTTACATTTCCTCCCCTTCTCCCAGTCCCCTCCCGCTCCCCCCCCACACCTCCTCCCTCCCCCTGCTTCCTTAAAAGAGGGCATGGTACCCTGCCCTGTGGGAAGTCCAAGGCCCTCCCCCCTCCATCCTGGCCTAGGAAGGTGTGCATCCAAATAGACTAGGTTCCCAAAAAGATAATACACCATTTAAAATTCTTTAAACAAAAAGAAGTATTACAAAATGCATTGCGTCCATTCAGTGAAATGCCACATAGCTGTGAAAAAGCAGGCAAGTTTGTTGCCTCCAAAAGATATTGGCAACTGAAAATAGCAGGTGCAGAGGGCTATGTATAGTGTGTGCTTATTCGTAGCAAGGCCTTTATCTGTATTTCTCTATGGTTATATATAGAATATTATGTATTGAAAATTCCTGGAAGGACATATAATCCATTAATAGTAGCTGCCAAGAAAGGGGGGTTGAGGAGCTGGGGTAGGGGGGTTTGAGATGGGAGGGAAAGTTTTCCATTGTCTGTATTTATGCTGCTACTATAGATATATATTACATATATATATAATATGTGCGTATGTGTGTGTATTTCCACCATGTGCACACCTTCCATTTTCCCAACAAGACTTTAAACACATAAACATAAAAGGAAACACACAAAAGAAGTCACTGAGAAAGTATTTGGCATCATAAAAGCTTCCGGAGCTGGCCACAGTAAGCCTCTCTGGACATTGAGATATGGAGAAGAAAGCAAAAGAAAATAAGAGATTATTCCACTCATGGCAACCCTCAACCCTGCGACCCCACCCAGCCCTGTGCTATTTCCCTTGACTAAACCATAAATTCTGATACAAACAATGGCAAGCCAGCCCAGGGCTGGGCTTCTATTGACAGAAGGGAAATCTGGGAGCCTATTGGAATGTAGTATGGTGCCCAGAGCTACTGGGTGCGAAGGGAGGTCCCCCAGAACAACCCCAGGACCTGCCAGAGTGATTGTGTGGAGTCAAGGGACACGATCATGCCGGCCATCTGGAGATTCTCTAGAAAAAACAAATCTGCCAGCATCAACCCTGGAGCCCAGAGAGAAATTTTGACACGAGCAAACTGGTGAAGAAGCTTGCTGCTTCATCCAGGCGAAGGAGAACTGAGGTCTCTGTTGCCTGGTCTCCACAGTAGGGTTCATCCATATTGCCCACTTACTAGGATCCTACTGAATTCACTAACTTTATGAGCTATGAAAAAATTCTCTCTCTCTCTCTCTCTCTCTCTCTCTCTCTCTCTCTCTCTCTCTCTCTCTCTCTCACACACACACACACACACACACACACACACACACACACACACACACATCTTTCCATACTCTTGTACTGTTAAAAAAATTACAGTAAACAGGGAAATTTCCATGACCTAAATTCTGACCTTGGTGAATCACCTTTCCCTGCTCTAGGCTGGTGAGGGCCTTTGACCCTTTAGCCTGTTGTTGTTTCTTCAGAATCAACCTTTGTAACCACCCACCCCAGATGCCTGTATCCTGAAACTTGCTGTTCCCGCTGAACTGTATTTTTTTTTCTTTCTGAGTTGATTGCCAAGTCCTGTCCTTCTCGAGTCTACTGCTTTCTCAGCCCAAACCTACCTGACTCCTGCCCTGCAGACTGAGCATGCCCACAATCAGACTGAGAAAAGCTTGCAGCCTTCCTCATTGCTTAGTCCCTGCCTCTAGGAAGACACAGTGAGCAGGTACAATTCCAGCTTGTCGCTTGCCAGCCAGTGACTGGGATTATAAGAATCCCCTCCTTGGGTGGTGCAGAAGGCACAGCAGATGCCAGCTTCCCACAAGGAGGCATACATAGCAGTTTTACAGTCCTCAAATGTGTTTCATGGCCATGGGAAATGTCCAGTTGAGTTCCACATCGCCTTGCAGCTTCCTGATGTGTCCCAGTAGCTGGAGGAGGCATGTGAAGGAAGCAGGGTTGAACTGGGCTTTCAAATATTGACTTATAGAGCCAGGGAAAGGGAGCCATTCCAGATGAAGGAAAATGATTAAAGTCAAGGTGATAACTATTCTGGGGTTGTGTCTGTCTAACCTGGGTGACTCCAAAATGGGAAGATAAACCAAGGGTACACTCAGCTTTCCATCCTACAATTTCCCTCCCAACTGTTGTTAAAATGAAAGCAAGCTTCAAACCAGACATAGCTGCACCCCAAAATCTGTTAGCAAACAGAGTCAAGAATTGTAACTTAACAGTTTATTCTACAGACCTAGGGGAGGCCCAGCTCTTCGTCATTTAACTGTTCTGTCCCACAAGTATTTCCTTAAGGTGGGTATCAGGAAGGGTTGGTGACATTGTTTAAGCCCAAGTGGATCAAGCAAGAGACTCTTCTAGTATGAGTTAAACATGGCACTTGTGTGTTACGGCCACTGTGAGCATCTAGAGATTCACCGTTGTCTTTGTAAATTATTGTAATACTTATAGATACTGTATCTTAAATGTTGTTATTTGAAATGCCTCAGCAAAGAAAGAGGAGATGAGGCAAAACCTGAATAAGGGTTTGCACCCCGAATGGTAAGGGTTTGCACCCTGAATGGTAAGGGTTTGTACCCGGAATGGTAAGGGTTTGCACCCCGAATGGTAAGGGTTTGCACCCCGAATGGTAAGGGCCCGAACCCCGAAAGGTAAGGGTCTGCACCCACAGAGACTCACAGATGGGCAGCGCACAGGTGGGCTCCCCTGAGTTCCACTATTCTGTTTCGCATGTGCGGACAGTCTCCTGGTCAGGTCTTTTTCTGCATCAGGTGTTTATATGCCCAGGCAAGGAAACTGTTGTCGCTGGGACACCTGCAGTCATATCCTTAACATCTCATAATCATTTTTCATGAGGTAAGGTTTACCCATGCCTGTATGTATTATAGTTATTATCAGCCACTGGTTGTGAAGAGGCCAAGTCCTTAGAGGGTGGAGCTGTCCTTTTCTCCCCTGAACTTTCCTGAGGCAAAAATGTCAAAGATTGAACACATTTAGATTTTCAGCATGGTGACTTTATACACATGTATGTTATGATTATTATAGTCAAGCTGATCAACACATCATCTTTCATAGCTGACATCTGAGTGTGTGTGTGTGGTGACAGCATCTGTGTCTTAGCAAACTTCAAGTGTACGATGGGTGATGACGGTCATGTCCTTGGATTCCCTAGAGATGCAACTACAGATTGCTGTGAGCCACCCAGCATAGGTGCTGGGAACCGAACCCGGGTCTTCTGTAGGACTCGTGCAGGCTCGTAAGCACTGTTCTCTCCTGTCCCAATTACCTATTTTCTAGCTGAAAGTTTGTACCTGTGGCTGCAATCTCTCTCTCCCAGCTCCAGCCTCTGTCAGACACCCTTGAACGCTCCTCCTGTGAGACCAGCTAAAAGATTTCCCACATCAGGAAAGTCTTGCAGTATTTGCCCTTCACTGTCAGGCTTACTTCACTGATACTTGTCTTCCAGGTCCAGCCATGTGGTGTCTTTTTTGTGGCTGACTGATCTCCCACTGTGTGCATAAGTAACACATCGTTATGCATTTTCCTGCCCTATGTTTGTGTGTCTGCTCTGCCGAGCAGGAAACTGTTGTACCAGCTCACTCTGCTGTCCTGTGTGGACTCTCGCTGCTGGTCATGGATGCTGCTGTCTCTGCTCCCTGTCTGCACATGGTGTATATTCATGTACTGGTGCCGTTAATCACTGCACAGGCCCCACTGCGGCCCAGCCTGCGAGGCTGGGCGGGGAAGCAGGGTTTCTGTTTGTATTCAGTCTTGTGCATTCCCACAGCCGTCAGCTGCCGCTGCTGCTGTTGCCACACACTGTCCCACAGTTAGAAAGGGTGGAGAGAGGCTTTCTCTCCCACTCCCTTTGCCCGCCTCTGTCTCCTTGCCAAGGAGCCTGGGAAGCCTTCGGGATAACCTGAAATAAACTTGCAAGTTCAAGCAAAGCCTTCATTCCTCTCTCCAAGCAGTTAAGCATGATTTGCTGGGGGCTGTGTTCTAACCTGGCCTCTGGCCTCTAGTTATCAGCTCCAGCTTCAGGGCCTGGGATCCTGATTGGTTAGCTTGTGTTGCTTTGCTAAAATTCTTCACCCATATAACTCCTGCCCATAACCACATCCTGCCCCTTCAGTGTTGGGGCGTTAGGCTGTTCCACGTGGAAGCAGGGAAAGGGTGTGTCGTGGACAACCCCCTGGAAATACTGGATAGCGCCCCCCACCCCTGGTATTTGAGGGGTAGGATGCACCCTGTTTTTTCTCTCTGCTATAAGTTGTTCAAGAATACGAGGCTGGCCTGATATTCATGTAAACCCTGCACGTCCATCTGCATGAAGCTGGTATGACGAGCATGTAAACCCTGCATGTTCATTTGTACACAGCTGACAAGTTTTGCCCTGGCATGGACAGGGTGTTCCCAGGGAGCTCTTTGTCTTCCCTGCTTTTGTTAGGAAGGCTCCTGCTACACAGGAGGACAGAGAGATGGGCTGTTGCCCAGAGCTCTGCTTTCCTTTCCGCTCAGCCAGCAAGTGATGTGTGGGCTGTCGCCTCCCACGCATTTGGGGCCTTATTCATGGGTGTGGTGTGGCCTGGCCATCTTGCTGGAGCAGCTTAGCCTTAACTAGTTGTTAATCTGGGAAAGCATTGGGGGAGCCCTGGTCTGTGTAATGAGGGGAATTCCTCTTGCCATTCAGCATCAGGAAAAAGCCTGTTGCTCCCAAAGAATCGGCAGACAGCTTTTTTCCATCAGAAAACGTAATTCTCTCCCTTCTTTTTCTTTCCTGCTGTGGCTCCCTTCAAGTGTGGTTTTGTAGCCTTTATCCTTTCCTTGGCTTTAGTTTTGGTTCTCTGTCCTGTTTCTAGCAATCCTTTAGGAGGTGTACACACCGGGGACCAACCAACCAGTGCCCTGATCAGAGAGTGGGTGGGACTGTCCTCCATGGGTCTTCTCTGCCTTTTGGCTTTGAGGACCCACATGGCACTACCTTTTGGCATCTGTTGTTGATGTCCTCTTGACGGAATCTCCACCAGGTTTGCCTGGATACCTCCCAGGCCTGCCTCAGTTGTCTATCATACAAACATTCAAAATCTTTCCTTTTTTTCTGAGAGTTAAGACACATGACACTTCCCTATAAAGAGTGAATCTGCCCCTTAAAACTCCCTCCTGGAAACACAGTGTATCTCAGTCCTGAAGATTTAGTAACAAATTTATGATGGAAATCCAGAGGATCAAGGATGGTCCAGGACGTGCTGTCCTTAGGCTGATTGGCAAGGGGTTTGAGCAGACGGGCTAGGAAGGCGTGCTGGAGTACTGTGAGTCTTGAGGGGACCACATTTGAGAGTGGGATCCAGTTCATCAGTGGCTGCTGAAGACAGTTCCAAAAACCACGCAGGCTAACGGTCATGTTTCTCAAATGGAGCCCTGCATGTTACTTGTTTTTGTGTTAGATCTCTATGCAGATTTTACACGCTAGAGCCTCATACATGCTCCTAAGTTAACTTATGACTTTTCTGGGTCAACTAGATGGTCACCTCATGAGTGAGGGCTTGAGGCATCGGGCCCTCAGTGGATTGGTGCTGTTCCACAGGTTAACATATTAGCACTGCTACATTTCCTGGAGAGGCAACCTGGCGGCTTGAGACTGGAAGAGGACAAGGCACATCCCAGACACTTCTGCATGTTTTGTTTGTCCAGCACCAAGTTGAGCAGTTCTTGGAGAACTTGGCTGCTTACTCTGCCAAAGTGACCATGATTTAACAAGTGTGTGCAGATGGGCAGAAGGGATTCCCTCCTATTGAAAAGCCGAGTGTAGAAACCCTGATTCAGGCTGCTGGCCCTCGAACTATGTCTCACTGAGCCTTCTGAACAGTGGCCTCCATGCACAGACTTTGTCAGAGAGCTGTGAACTTCGGTTCGTGGCTGAGCAGAAATAGAGGCTTCAGGTTGCTGGTCGGCTTCCATCCATTGCGTGTTACAACACGCGCCTCAGCCAGCTAATTCTCGGCTCTAGAGTTTTCTAGAGAGATCCTCTGCCCTAAGCCTTCATGACTTCTCATGGCCAGCTAGATGATTTTGCCTGGGGAACCCAGGTTTTGTCCATGTACCTGGCGATCTCTGCTCGGCTCCTTTCATGGTTTATCTGTCTAAAATACATGCTCAGCCACCCCTTCCTCTCTGTTCTTCTTTCTACCTCTTGGAGCTCCCTTTGGCCATCTTCATTTGCTCAGAAAGTCATTCAGACAACCTCCTTCCTTGTCCCGTGATCCTGGTCCAGCACCACACACTCTAGAGAATACTCGTCACAAGATACGACACGTGACTCTGTGGAGCACTAATTCCGTTCTTCCTTCTGGCCCATGGATTCTTCCATGGCAGGACTCAATTTACCCTACTGATTTCATCTTCTTCCAAAATGCCCTTCAAAATACCTACATCTATTTGTTCGTTCATTCATTCATTCAGCAATTTGGCATTGGGCAGCGGCATTGTGCTGCCCCTTAGATCCAGCACTATGAGTTGCACTCAAGGCAGATACAAAGAATGGTTGACTCTTCAGGAGATTGATGAGTGACAGGGGTGGAGAGGGCAAGAAGAGAGGCAGTGCTAACCACCACCAATTCTGAAGTTGGGGAGTCATGACAGATCAAAGTGGGGGATCCCTGATCATGTTACAGAAGCACTCAGTCATTGTTTGCCTTGGGCTTACCACTTCTCTTGAGCTAACAGCTTAGTAAATGGCAGCAGGGCCTTGAATCACCTGTGTGGCCTAGATGCTAAAGAAACAATCGGCCTTTGCTGGTCTAGGGGGACGCAGAAGGGTCCAGAGAGAACCTTCCTCAGACCTATTGTGACAGACCTGCTCCATCAGCTTAGCTCTTGTAGCTGAGGAAGGTGCCTGCCCTGAACCAGCTGAATGGCTCTAAGATGTGTTTGGGGTTTCATGTGCCTTGTTGTGGACTGAATTGCAACAGCACAAAAGCCACTTTCAAGTCCCAAGTCTCGGAATGTGGTTTTTCCTTGGAAACACAGTCTTTGCAGATGTAATCAAGTTATCTCATACTGGATGAGGGTAGACCCCTATCCAGGGACTGCTATCTTTAGAAGGAAAAAAAAACAGTATGGACCCAGAAACATCCAAGGAAGACACCCCACGATTAACAGGCAGAGTGATGAGGCTATAAGCCCAAGTGTGCTAGGAATCAGCAGCAGCCTTGGGGAGAAGCAGGAAAGGGTCCTTCCCCAGAGAAAACATGGCCCTGTGGCATCTGTCTTTGAGCTTGCAACCTGCGGCAGCGGAGGATCAGTTTCTGCTGTGCTGAGCTTTGCACTCTGTGCTTTACGGTGGAGACCTCTGGCAGGACCCTAGCTTACCAAGAGTGACTGCCAGGCCCCTCCCCTGGGCTAACCAGCAGCAGGAGCCTGGGTCCAAGGCCCCTCAGCTGTCACAGCTGTGCCTGTGCCCAGCCTGTAAAGGAGCAGTGGCCTGCACTGGGGAATGCCTGCCTGGGAAAAGGGACTGAAACAGTGATTGTAAGCGACAGCTTGGCTGTCCCCTCTGTGGCTTTTATAAAGTTATCCCAGGGTGGCAGCTTCTTCTGAAGATGTCTCCGTGATGAGCCAACACTGCCACAGCCTGCGGGGACAGGGCTGTGGTGTCCTGTCCAGAGTCTGTTCTGTGTCACCTCGGCACAGTACCCTTGCACACGGCCCTTACTCTTTCAGACACCTCAGTTTCCACGTCAGTAACATGGGTGTGTCGCTTTCTTTCATGTGAGAGGGGTTGTTTTGAAGGTGAAAGAAATATGTTAGAATAGTGCCTGGTCATAGCAGGCTGTCCCATGGCAGCCCTGCCCCCACGGGATGAACAGAACAGAGTAAATTCTGGGACCCAAAGGCAGGAAGATGCTCAGTGGCGGGTTCTGGGATGGACAGGGATGTGAGCAGCAAACCTAGCCAGAAATCTGAGGTGTGATTTTTAGCTCAGTTTGCAAGCTCTCTGCTCTCAGACTGGATAATAATGACTATCTAAAGTTGTCAAAGCTGGGCTAGGGAATTGGTGCAGTTGCTGAAGTGTTTGCCATGAAGACATGAAGACTGGAGTTTGATCTTCTAGAACCCACATGAGAAACCACACACCCAAATAAACATGGTGGAGGTGGCACATGTCTGAAATCCCAGTGTTGGGAGGTGAGAATTCTGGGGTGTTCTAGCCAACTCAATCAGTGAGTTCCAACTTAGGGGAGATCTTGTCTCAGAAGAGGAAGTAGAGAATGCTCAAAGAAGACTTATGTGTTCTCTAGCCTCCACGTGTACACACGCATGTGAACATGTATGCACACATGAACATGCATGCACACATGTGCACATCCACACTCCCATGTGTGCACACTTACAGACCTAATTACTCAGGGGTTGAAGCAAGATAATTTGCTTTGAGCTCAGGAGGTTGACACAGAGAGACACTGCCGCAGGAAACACAGACAGTCTGGAGAGGGCTGCAAGTCACCGGTGGGCTGGGTGAGAGCCGGGTGGAGCCAGAGCAGAACATCAAGGAGTTGGAGTCCTTACCAGAAAGCAGGTTCACTTGCCTCCCTGTGGGCACAGAAGGCTGCCCTTGTATAATAGTGGCTCGTGTAGCACCTGTGACTGTCACCCAGGCTGCAGTAGCCAGGGTATAGGAGGCCACCAAACTTAAGAGTCTTTAAAAAATGAATAAATAAATAAATGAATTGGAGTTTCTTTCTTATTTTGTTTTTTGAGACACGGTATCTTTATAGCCCAGGCTGGCCTCAAACACACACCCTTCCTACCTTAGCCCCCTGAATGGTAGGATAGTAGGTGTGCTTCATCAGGCCCAGCTCAGACATTGGAATTTCTTAACCTACTTGCCTTCCAAGTGTTGTTTCTTCCCGGCTGCCACAAAGCCGCTGTGTCTCCAGCTTGCTGCTCTGGGTCCCCAGAGATGACTTTTGGAAGATGACCTGAGTGTGTGACAGGATCAGTTCCTGCTGCCACCCACATGAGACACAAAACCTGTCTGAGCAAGGTCCTCTGCATGGGGCTCTGAGCAGCTGCTCTGTGACATCTGTGACATCCCCCTAGGCCTAGCCAACCCTTCCTCAGCTTTGTATGAAAGCCGGTAACGATTATGGCAAAATGGAGGTCTTAGCCTAGCAGGATGGATGTTTGGAGTTCCTGTCTGATTTTATACTTAATCAGATTGTTATAATCTGGTGAAAAAACTCGACCCTTCCAAGCAGGTTAGACTTAGGAGAGCCCAGTCCTTCTAGGGACTCTTTGTTTTCTCCTAAAGTCACACGCTGACATTCTGTCCTTGTCCCATAAGTCAGCAAGGGGGTATGGGGTGGGAGCTGGGAGTAGAGAGGCCAAGGTTGGTGTCCTGGGGCCTTCAAACTAAGCACCACAATGGTTTAAACAGCAAAATGTGTTCCTGCACAGCCCTGGAGACCAGAAGTCTGTGTGTCAGCCGGGCCAGGCTCTCAGATGGCTGCAGACATTTTCCTCAGCTCTCCTGGTTTTTGTGAGGGGTGTTGCTATTTCCTGCTGTTGCTTGGCTCCATTTTCTATATCCTGAGCTTCCTCCACTCTCTCTTCTGAAGAACCTAGGCTTTGGGTTTAGGACCTTTCCATTCATCTTCAAAGACTAAATTCCAAACAGCACTGTGTTCACAGTGCCCTAGGACTTGAGCCTCATGGACGAACTGACTATAGTAAGTTGAGTACAAAATACCAATTACAGAAAAATGTTTGGGCTGTGGCGTTTTTCATGGCTTATCTCACTTCATCCTTTCACAAGCCCTGTGAAGTAGATTTGATCTTCCCACTTTCCCTTCCGTGGGAAAACTAGGGCTCGAGGAAGATGTAAAACCCTGAGTACACAGACTTCCCAACATCCCTGTGTATTACACAGGGTCACCCTTTACCATCAGAAAGAGAAAGAAATTGGGTCTGGGGAAATGGTTCAGTTAGTAAAATGCTAGAGGACCTATGTTCAGTTTCTAAAACCCACACTTTTAAAAAAGGGAGAAGAAAAAAAAGAAAAAAAGCTGGGGATTGCAATACAAGTTTGCAGCTCCGTTGCTCAGGAGGTAGAGACAGATGGGTCCCTGGGGCTCGCTGGCCAGCCAGCCTAGCCTACTTGGCGTGTGCCAAGCAAAGTCAGAGGCTCTCTTTAAGAACACAAGGTGGATGGTGTGTGTGGTTATGTTGGCTTTTTCCATAGCAAGAGAACTGGCAGGCCATGCAGACCAGGCTTGAGGAGGACCGCATTCATCAAACCTCGCTACTGGGTCTGAGTTTCTGGCTTGGGTAAGCAATTTTAAATACTTAGTGGAGATATGACTGAATGAAGAAACCACAGGATAAGAAATACCAGGTCAGGGTTAGCAGAGACAACATCATACTTGCTCTAGATCAGGACTTCTTAGTTGTCAAAAAGGAGCCAAGATAGCTCCATTGCTCACAGGATTGGTATCAGAGTTGTCTCAGCCTGTCTGTCCCAACTTTATGTCATGTCGGCTTGAGCGAGTGCTGTCCCTAGTCCTACAGTTTAATGTCTGACCAAAGAGTCCTCTGGGTCAGCGTCTGTCCTGAGGATCAGGTGTTAGGAGTCTGGGCACACTCTCCTCGGATTTCTACACCGACATTGTTAAAGCGTCACAGAAACACAGAAGAGCCCCACACCTCCCCAGACCAGTCTTGCCATTATCTGTCCATGTTCACATTGTGATCCTGGCCCCATGATTTTACCAGAAGCAAATACCTGTAAGTGAGGGAGCTTGCATTTTGCTTGAAAACAAAACCAACACCAAGACATCCACGGTTGTGAGAACTTCTGAGCCCCAGGTGTGAGAGGCTGTCTGGGTCTGTGGGGGTGTGAGAGGCTGTCTGGGTCTGTGGGGGTGTGAGCTGTGCTTGTTGTTGTCTGGGAAAGAAAAGTACTGTCGTAGTCAGTGTCTACTGCTGTGAGGGAAGACACCATGACCATGGCAGTTAATCGGGGGCTGGCTTACAGTTTCAGAGGGTTAGTCCATTATCGTCATGGCAGGGAGCATGGCAGCGTGCAGGCAGACGGGGTGCTGGAGAAGGAGCTGAGAGTTCTATATCTAAATCTGCAAGCAGCAGGAAGAGAGACTCTGGGCTTAGAATGGGCTTTTTGAAATCTCAAAGCCCATCCCCCAGTGACACACTTCCTACAACAAGACCACACCTCCTAATCCTTTCAAATAGTGCCACTCCCTGGTGACCAAGTGTTCAAATCTAAGAGCCTATGGAGACCATTCTCACTCAAGTAGCCAGGAGCTCTTAGGTTTCAGGAGAGTGCTCCTAGCCAGGTAGATGTCTTTACCTTAGTCTAAATATATTTCACTTTGAGCAGTACATCTCCCTTACTTGCAAAAGCTTTTGTCTTCAAGATTCCCCAGAGGAACAGAGCCAGTAGGATGTCTATCTAGAGAGATATCCATCCCTCAGATCTCACTGTATGAGGAAGGAGAGCAGAAGGAACCTACACTTATGATCACAGAAACTGAGAAGTGTCAAAATCTACAGCTGGCAAGCTGGAGACTCAGATGGGTCAACGACACAGCTCTTTTTGGGGTTCAAGGCTTGAGAATCAGGAGAGCTGCCGCTCAGACTTCTAGGAAAAAAATACTTGTCATTCAAGACCCACAAAGAGCCAAGTTGACACTTCAAGACCAAGGACAGGAAAAGAGGAATGTCTCCGCCAGGGCAGCCAGGCAGGAGTTTCTCAGTCTTTCCAAGGTTTTCAGTAGGTTAGAGGAGGGTCAGTTTCACCAGGAGGATAATCCACTTTATAAATCTATTGATTCAAATATTAATCTCATCCAGAAATGGCTACACAACACACCTAAAGTAGCATCTGACCAAATGTGTGGGTCCCCCATAGCTCTGTCACCTTGAGACATACTATCAGCTATTGTACTTTCTCTGTGGCAAGCATTCTTTGTTCTTAGCTCTGGTGAGGCTCAAGTGTCAAGTATGTGACTTTGGGGTCCTTGGTGAGACAATACAAGACAGAAATAAAAAACGGGTTTTAGCAATGTTTTCCTCTGGCCCTAACCATGGTGGCATAATTTTATAACAGGTGAAAAACAAGATGGGCAAGATAGTAATTATCATGCTGTGAAAGCTGCCTGGGGTCCTTTTGTCTTGGTTGCATGAAGAAAACCAAGATAGCACTTGTTGGAAACCCAACCTCAGCCAGAGGAAGCTCCCATTAAAACGCTGCCCTAGCTAAGCTTTGCCGCCCGTCTGCAGTTATAACTTGGATACACGGGCAGGAAATGTGGATTCATTTCCAGATGTGTAGCTGAGTCACCAGGGGCACCAGTGTGCAGGGTTATCTGTTGACAGAGGTTTCTGTCCTTCCTGATCCCGCATCCATTTAGTCCCAAAGAAACACTTAGAGAGGTCTACATTAATCATAAACTGGTTGGCTTAGTAGCTCAGGCTTCTTAACTCTTTTTTACATCTTAAATTAGCCAATAATTCTTGTCTGTGTTAGCCACATGGTACCTTTATCAGTGAGACATTCTCATCTGTGTCCTCCGTGTCTAGGTGACAACTGCAGACTGAATCTTTCCTCTTCCCAGAATTCTCCTGTTCTCTTTGCCCCGCCTCTACTTTCTGCCTGGCTACTGGCCAATCAGCATTTTATTAAACAAGTAGAAGAAACAAATCTTTACAGGGTAAAACCATTGTCCCACAGCAGTTATCAGCCTCCTCTCTGCCCACTGTCCTTTCCCAACTACTATATAGAGAAGCACAAGCTGTGCTCATACATGGGACCCACGGAATACATTTGAATGGCAAATCATTTTATCAGCAAACTTTTAAAAAGTCACATAGTCTTTGTAATATCAAAAGTCATCTTAAGCCTAGTAGGAAATTTTGCAATTTGGCCATCCATACTTAGCAAAATAATTGCCATGCAAGATTTGTTGACCAGTTTGTCAGGTATCTCAACAACTCAATGCCACACACCAGACACCTTGGTGGTGGTGGTGTCAGCATCAGCTGCCACAGTCTGCCTTTCACTGTTGTCCTTGTTGTTTTGCTGCTCTCAGAGGGCTGACCTCATCGAGGCATTATGAGTTGGAGTGAAATGGACTAGTGGAATTGCTCTGCATTTTTATTGCAGATCTAAGCAAAGAGTAGTAACCCCTCAGACGGACCTGCACATCTATGCTCTATTTCAAATAACAGTGGGATGGTTTGCTGTATTTCCTGTTTTACTCTGTTCACATGGAGGAAGACATGATGAGGGAGGGCAGCTGAAGCTATAGGAGAGGAGTCAGCGGGGTTTGAATTCAGGTCTGCTTTACTAGTCATAGGACTTTGGGAAAGTTGCCTAACCTGGATCTGTTTCTTTATTTAAGGGATGAATATACATATGTACATGCATACATGTATGCATGTATAATACATAATGCACATGTGTGCATGCATATACATGTACACACATACATACATGTACAAGCACATGTATGCACACAATACATACATGCATACATAATAATAAAAGTACGCATAGGTGTATTGTAAGCCTATATCAAGTGAGGTAACCTTTGTCATCATTTAGCTGACTATTCTTGTTATTGCTTTGAGTTTTTGAGACAGGTTTTTGCTATACAGTCCAGGCTGGCCTTGAACTCTTTCTTAATGCCTCTACCTCCTGGGAGAAGGCAATAAGGCACGCTGCCCCACCTGGCCTGACCAGTTAAAGTTCTTAGTTAAAGAGCTTTTCTCTTATGATTCGATTCTGCTCTCTCTTTAGTTGTCTTCCTATTATTTGCAATACTCTTCATTGTTTCAGCAGAAATTGCTCAATACAAATGTGTCACGCGTGTTTGCTTCTACTGTGACACAGCACATCCAGAAAGGTGACGGGCAAAGGAGGCACCTTTGTTCCTAGGTTTTGTATCTTTGTTTTGGTAATTCAGCTTTGGGCCAGTGACATGGCTCAGGGGGTGAGGTACTTGCCCAGAACCCCTGTGAGGGTGTGGAGAGACAAATGACTGCACAGATGTCTTCTGATCCCATGCAGGCTCTGTGGCACATGCACACACACGCACACACATGCACGCACAGACACACAGAGACACACAAATACAGATACACACTCAGACACATACATAGACATGCACACATACAGACATGCACATCTACAGACACACACATGTACAAACACTCACACATACAGACACGGACACACAGACATGCATACACAGAGACACACACATACACCCCAGTAATAATTTTAAAAAGTGAAACTCAGTTTCGTTTCTAAGAAAGCAACTCCTCAATGAAGCTGGGATTCAGAACAGGGATTGTCTTGGGAACACTAACTCCAAAATTTGATACCTGTATTGCAGGAATCTACTTTGGGGCTTATGGTAGAAATTTTAAAAACAAATAGAAGTTGTTTTTAAATAGAAGAAAAAAAACTGTCAAAGAAGTTTAGCAATATGCTATGTCCCTCACAAGAGAACGGAATGTAACTGTAACTGGATGGACAGGAGGGCTGAAGAATGGGCCTCAGACCTCTGTCCTCAATTTCAAACACCTTATTTGAATGGCAAGAACAACGGCAGCATTACCATATACTACTGTGTGATATGCAGTCAGAATCCCGGCTTGCTTATTTATGACATTGGGAAGCAGCTGTATTGGTTACTTTTCTCATCCCTCTGATCAAATATCCATCAGAAGTAATTTAAGAAAGAAGAGGTTTATCTGGGCTCACAGGTTAGTGGGGTCCATCATGGTGGGAGAGTTATGGTGGTTGGGACATCTATCCTTGGTGGCAGGAGTTTATGGCATGGCTTACTCACATCTTGGAGGATGAGGAATCAGAGAGTTGAGGCTGGAACCAGAAGCCATATCCCCTTCACTGTCCACCCTACATACTTGTGCTGGCTAGGTGGCAGGTCCCAAGGTCCCACACTGACACAAAACAGTGCTGCCTACTAAAGACAAGCACAGGGGCCTACGGAGGACATTTTACATTTACAGAAGGGCACCTACAGAGGGGTTTGCCTGTTTTTCCTTTGCTATTTAATCATTTAGCATGGCTCTGGCAGAGAGCAGGTGGTCCACACATCTTCGAATGGACCACTGACTAGTCACCCGTCACCTGAGAAATGCCTGCAGAACAAGTTGTTAGGAAACATGGTGAACAAGAAAGGGCTCAGGCTGGAGAGATGCTCAGCCATTAAGAGCACGCCCTGGACAGGACCCAAGCTCAGTTCCTGGTACTCATATAGGGCAGCTCACAGCCACCTGTAACTCCAGCTTCAGGGGAATACAATGCCTGTGGCCTGGGTGGGCACCTGCACTCATGTGTGCAGAGCCACACACAGATGCACAGACACATAATTAAAATGAAAATACATCTTAGAAAGGGCTGCAGTGGGAGACTCGGGCAGGGGGTACCGGCTGCTGAAATGCTGATCACACTTTGGGACACTGGTACATCAGGGCCTAGGGAAAAATCAGATTGGTGCCTGCAGGAATCTCTAGGCAGAGGGGTTTCAGCATGGAAAAGTGGCTGTGGGCCATTTCAGGGCATCTGAGGTTTGAGGGCACAGAGTTGCGGAAACTAGAGTAGAAAGAAGAGACCAGGCAGAGAGACAAGCAGTTAAGGATCCCTTGAGATTGGCCGGGGATGGAAAGGAGATGCCAAAAGAAGCCAACACGAAGAGTGTTGGGGGACCTGGAGTTGTGCATCAGCAGTTTTTTTTTTCATTGATTTGGTTGAAACATGAAACAAAAACAACGATCCGGCTCAAAACTCAGACACCTTTAACTTGTTTGTATAACCGGGCTTCAAGGGCTTCACAGAGGATGATTCTGGGAAGAAAACTGGTCCCCGTGCAGAGAAACCAAGCACGGCCGGCACCAAGTGCCCGTCAGTCTAGGTTGAGCTGTTCTGAATCTCTTGCCCACCCTGGTTATTCTCTCCGAGCACTTTGAAAAGCTCCTCTGGCCTCCTCGCTCCCCCTGGGAGCTCTTACTGAAGAATGCCCCTCGGTAAAGAAGGGGACTTAAGATCAGCTTCAGAAATCACGTGGGCAGGGACAATTTCAGGATGGGAAATGCTGATTTTCTATGAACTCGCTGTGCGACTTGGTGCATACTGTGTACCTTTGTGCACACTGATTTTCAAAAGATGATTTCCCCCAGTATTGTTCTTTCTAAGCTACAGGTGTTAAACACACACATGACCCCAGGCTTAATTCCCAGCATGAAATAACACCCATACAATGTTCTCTCTCTAGTGAAAGCTTTGTACCAGTGCTCTCCTATAAAATATGAAATCCCAACCCATAAATATGTACACACATACATGCACATGTGATTTCAAGTTATATGTAAAAATTTAAACATATGAAATAGGCATAGTTAGCTGTAAGTATGTATTTTAATCAGTGCATCCCAAATATCATTATTCCAACATGTTATCAAAATTCCATCTTTCTTCAGAATTCCATCGTTCTTTTACAAGTACAGGACATTCAGTTCAGGACAGCCACATCTTATGTACTTAATCATTACATGTGGCAAGGCATGTCTCTGCATGAGCCTCAGGTAGGAGCCAAGTTTACTTGAGGGTGGTTGTTGTCTGGCTCCTGCCCAGAGCCCTATAAATTCCCTAATCATAACTTAACATCAACCTGCTGAAAACCTGGTAAGGCGCTTGGCCTGATGCATAAGTCAGCTATTCTCTGGGCTGAGGCCCAGAGACTGCAAGTTCAAGACCAGCTTGGGGCACTTAGCAAGACCTTGTCTCAAAAAGAGGGACTGGAGAGATAGCTTATAGACTGAGGTTTCTGTCCTGCCTAGTCCCACATTCATTCAGTTCCAAAAAAAACACACAGACGTTGATATTAATTATAAATTATTTGGCTCATTGTTCAGGCTTATTACTAACTAGCTTACAACTTAACCCATAATTCTTATTTATGTTTAACCACGTGACTTGGTACCTTTTCTCAGTAAGAAATTCTCATCTTGCTTCTTCTGCATCTGGCTGGTGACTGAGTCTCTTCTGCCTTTCCTCCTCCCAGAATTTTCCTAGTCTCATCACCCTGCCAATACTTCCTGCCTGGCTCCTGGCCAATCAAAATTTTATTAAACCAATACAAGTGATAAATCTTTACAGTGTACAGCATTATCTCACAACATTTCCCCTTTTTTTTTCTTTTCAAAACAAGAACCCTGAATCTAATCTCCTTTAACTTTTTTCCTGACCATTATTCATAAGATTTATAAACAACACTCCAAACAAAGACAAACATCCATAACCCATTTTTTTGGAATGAGGGTATAGTTTTCTAGGCTACTTCCTGCTGATTGGGGGTACTGGTAATCTTATGGGGACCCAAAGAAAATTTAGAATTATGGTCAAATCCTGACTAGAGTATTCTGTGAGGTTGGATCATCTCAGCCAGCAGTCTTGAGGCTGTTCTGGATGTAGAACTCAGAAGAAACTGCAACAGAGGTGCTCCGAAACATTGGAAAATCTGGGCCATCCGTTCCCACTGGAGATTTTTCAGGGGGCTCTTCCTCAATCAAACCTTATTTTTCTCAACCCAAAATGAATCCATGCCTGTCATTTCCTGTGGGTTCCAAAGCAAACCCTATTCTCCAAAGTAACATATCTTCTGACTTAAATTTTGAAGTTAAGGCATTTTCGAAATATATAGGTTAGATTAATCTAGCAGCATTTATAATCAAATGTCTTATAGCAGCTGTTGCTCCTTCCTCAGCAGTCAAACAATTCAAAGACAACACAACAGCCTGCAGTGTCCAGACTCTCTGTGTATTTTCCATCTTTATGTGACTTTTTTATTACTCTATTTTTAAAAGGACTTTATCCTTTCTTTTTGCTCTCCCAGGCCTACATATATTTTTAAACACACTGTAAACCATTTAGAAGTTTTTTTTTTCACATGAGTCTGTCTTCACTGTTTATCTCTATTTTTTTTCTGACCACGAGTCTTTAATCTGCTAAGTGATATAACTAAGATTAAAGAAGAGGCTTTGGGGACTCACTTCATCCATTCCTTGGTTTCCTGAGGTTCTAGCTTCATGTCAGAGGTACTGGCAGCAACATCATTTATTGCCACAACTCTATAGAGTTTCTAGGTCCATGCCACCACCAAGAAGCATGTCACCGACTGCTCATAAACACCATTTAAGTCTTTGGTAGCATGACCTCTTAAAAGAACCTTGTGGGTTTTGCTGCTAATGCTGAGTCAGGAAACTTCTCTTAAAGGAACTGAGCCTCTGCTTGCCTATAGTAAACAAGAGTCCACCTGAGAAAATACTGCTACCGAGAGGCCATGCTTGACTGTTCTTTTGTGTTTAGAATCCTTTCTCAAGTTCTTTCAGGTTTTGTGTAGATGTAGTTGTCAAACTTTGGCTGATATTTGTTGACTGACATTTCTGTACTGCCCAGTCCCACAGCTGTTCAGTCCCAAATAAACACACAGAGGCTAATATTAATCACAAATCATTTGGCTGATGGCTCAGGCTTATTACTAACTTGCTTTTACATCTTAAATTTACCCATTTATATTAATCTATGTATTGCCGTATAGCCATGGCCTTACCTCACAACTTGCTTCTCTGGTGGCTGCTGGTGTCTCTACTGACTCCTCCTTCTTTCTCCCTCTATCTCTGCTTAGATTTCCTGCCTAGCTATATTCTGACTTGCCATAGGCCAAAACAGCTTCTTTATTAACCAGTGGTAATAAAACACATTCACAGCATACTTAAGGGCATCCCACAACAATTGCCTAGCAGATAAAGTTGCTTGCCACCAAGACTGAGCACCTGAGTTCTAGTCCCAGCACCTACATGGTAGAAAGAGAAAAGCAGCTCCTTAGAGTTGTTCTTTGACATTCATATGCATCCACATGTACACAGAAATAAAAATTTTAAAAAGTATAAAAATCTTGGAGTATTTAAGTAAAAAGGAGGGCTAGGGATATAGGTAGGTGGTAGAATATTTGCCTCATGTGTGGGAAGCCCTAGGTTCAGTCCCTATTTCCACAAAACTAAAGTCTGGTGCACTGTCAACAAAGGTCTTGGCAGTTGGGAACATGGGAATCTTAAAGCGCAGTTTCCCTGATGGAAAAAAAGAGGCTTTGAGAGATCCCTCTCTTCTGATTGAATTTTTAATGTCCCCCACGGGCTCATGGTTGGAACACTGGGTCTGAAGCTGGTACTGTTCCTTTTGGGAAGTTGTGGAACCTTTAAGGACCTTTTAAGGGAGTCTTACCAAAGGAAGTGTGTCAGTGAAATGGGGGTTTTATACCCCACTTCACTTCCTGTGCACTCTGAGCTGCACTTCCTGTGTATCCTCGTTCCACTTCCTGTGCATTCTCTGCTCCACTTCCTGTGCATGCTCAGCTCCACTTCCTGTGCATGCTCAGCTCCACTTCCTGTGCACTCTCTGTCAAGCTACGAGCCATGAGGACTCCCAGCTGCACACTCTTGGTGCTGTGCAGCTGCCATCTTGCCTTCCCCTCCACAGTGTGTTCTAACCCCTCAAACTGAACTAAAATAATTCTTCCCACCCTAGGTTGCTGCTTGTCAGCTAACTAACACCCTCTCTCCAGGCCCAGCGCAGTTCCCAGATCCTCAGAAGAAACAAAAGGATTTTTTGTTTGTTTTCTTTTGGATAGACAAAGACTGATAAATTCTTCCCGGAAATAATGAGGCAATTTTATCATTTGTTTATTTCATTCAGTACAAATATTTGTCTATTTTGCCGTAGGAATATTAACAATTCAATTCCTGACCATTTCTCAGACTCTACCATAGAATATTCCTAAAATCTGCAATCTTTGAGAGTTTCAAGTGGTATTTTTCAAGCTTTTTAAAATAGTAATTATGGTCAGAAATTCAGATTGTATCCTAGGACACACACACACACACACACACACACACACACACACACACTCCTTTTCAGGAGTCTTGTGTTTTGTGGACCATGGAATTTCTTCTTTCCATTCCTTACTTCTGAGGCCACTGGAAGCTTAAGAATTCTCAGCACTCATCCTCAGGTCTTCTCTCCACCCCAGGTGTTAGGGTGGCTCCAGCTTCTCAAGGTGGCTTTTCTGTTTTATTTTGTTTTGTTTTTCTGACTCTTTCCCCCCGGCCCCCACTGCCTTCATTAGATTAGTTCTGGATTCCCCTTACCACATAGCCTCTTGTTTTGTTGGGAGTGCTGGGACTTGAACCCAGGACCTAAGTGTGTATTTACCACTCAGACTCTGTGTAGTCTGCTTTAAAAGGCAAATATTCCCTAGTGTACAGCGGGCTCAGATGAGTGGAATGGAGCCAGAAGGACCTATTGGTTCTGAGCTGGGTGACCCTGGCAGAACTTGGGTAGCTTCCTTTGGTTGCAGCTTTGGGCTTGATAATGCCTATCTCAGAGGATAAAGTAGGATTTCACATGAAAACTGCCTGGCTCAGATTCCAAGGTCAGAAATGTGCTGTGGTCGTTCACTATTGAAGGAAACCTAGCCCAATCTGTCTCAAACCAACAAACGAGATGCCTAGTTACACATGGTGGCAGAATAGAAAAGCAAGTTGGAGTTGTAGCTGAATCTAAGTGCCAGAGCAATGCTGTCTGGACTCCATGGTGTCTGCTTCCTTTTAGGTAGATTCTTCCTGGAGATGGCCACTATGGTCTGAAGCTGACCTGTCCACTTCCTAGTCACTCCCAAACTGATTGATGCTCATTGCTCTGGCTTTGATCACATTTCCATTCCAAAGCCAATCACTGGCAGCTGGAATGGGATGCTCTGATTGGTTAGGTCCAAAGTTCTGTGGCATCAGTGGTGATGATTCTGGATTTACTCGGACGGTGTTGAGAGTGGGTGTGATGGCTAATTCTTTAGTCACAATGAGGGGATATCAAACCACCATGGCAGCACAATGCTGGCTGTGAAGGGGAATTTTAGGAGTGGTTCAATGGAAATAGGAAGACCCACCTGCAGGCAGAAGTTGCTATCTCGCCTGCCAGTTCCCAAATAACCATCCCAGAGGCTTATATTAAGTGTAAATGCTTGGCTGATGGCTCAGGCTTATTACTAGCTAACTATTACACTTAAATTAACCCATATTTCTTATCTATGCTTGGCCATGTGGCTTGGGACCTTTCCTAAGTATGACATGCCCATCTTGCTTCTTTGTGTCTCCTAGAGGCTCTCTTGACTCTGCCATCATCTTAGTTTGGTCATCCTGCCTATATTTCCTGCCTGGCTACAGGCCAGTTAGCGTCTTACTAAACCAATTGGAGCAACAAATCTTTACAGTGTACAAGAGGATTATTCCACAACACGCCTCCCCTCCAAATGTGAGCATCAGCAACCCATGCACTACACTTGTGGGTTGCAAGAAAGTGAGTTGAGTACCCCATTCACTTCTTGTTGCTCCCTCCCTGTGAATGTCATGTGGCCAGCTGCCATAATGGACCGTATCCTATAATGTGAGCCGAAATAAAGCTTTCGTCACAGCCACAAAAGGAGTAACGTATACAGAATGAGAAAGGCTTCCCAGAATCATGACTCATGGCTGTTGTGCTTTGGTTTATTTTGAACCCAAGGCCCTGTGTTTCCTTCCCTTCCCTTTCTTTTTAAGTTACTTCCTTCTTTCCTTTCTTCCTCCTACCTCCTCCCCATTAGTTTGGGGAGCGAGGATCAAACCCAGGGCCTTGTTCATCCTAGGAAAGCACTATACCAATGAGCAACACCCTCGCCCTCAAACTTAGCTGCAGTCTAGTGTGGATGGAAGCTAGAAAAAGAGGGCACGGCTGCATGCATCTGCTGCACATACTTACGAATCATTCTTTTTGGAGCAACGCTGTTTGTAGCATTGTGCTTGCTCTTTAATCGGGGAAGCATTGCTGGAGGCAGAGAGGTGGTGGGAGCAGAGGCAGACCAGGAGACATGAGGAGAAGACACAGAAAGGCCTGACAGCCACCTCAGTCCCACACTGGTGCCAACTCTGTGTCTCCTTGTCTGTTTCTGGTGTCATTGAGGATTTGTTCATATTTATGTGTGTGAGTGTTTGCCTGCATTTGTGTGTGTACACCACAGGCATGTCTGGTGCTCGCAGAAGCCAGAAGTGTGTGTTGGATTCTCTGGAGCTACATATAGACTCCAGTCATGAACTGTCTTGTGGGTGCTGAGGACCAAAACCAGGTCCTCTGCAAAAGCGGTTAGAGTTCTTCACCACTGAGCCATCTCTCCATCCCACCTCCTGCCCCCACTTTTACTTTTAACCTGTTGAAACCAGTCCTAAGCCGCAAGAAGCTTTGAAAATGTTCCCTGTCTATTCTCAGTACTGTGAGTTTCTGGGAAGGTGGTATTCTGGGAAAGCTTAACCCAAATTCTCCCTATACCTTTCTTCTGCCCTCTGCTAGGACCGTTTGGTAGTCCTGCAATATCAAATAGGGACATCCCCCATCACTTTTCGGAAGTTGTTTTATTGAAATTATAATGCATACGTGTGTGTTTCTAGTAGTGTAGGGATGGGGCTGAGGGTGAGATGGCTCAGTGGAGGACCACGATTCCGTTCCCAGCCCCTGTGTCAGGCAGCTGACGACCTTCTGCAACTCCAGCTCCAGGGGCTCCAATACCTCTTTCCATGGGTGTACACACACATGCACACACACACACATACACACAGAGAGAGAGAGAGAGAGAGAGAGAGAGAGAGAGAGAGAGAGAGAGAGAGATCATACATCCACACAAGCACAAACATGCACATAAAATGATAAGTAAAGTCATATGGGAGTTCTTACATCTTTTCACATAGAGTTAGAGTTTCTACTAACAGCCGGCAGGCCCCCTTTAAGCTTTTGTGGGGCCATGTTTCTGCTCTTCCCACCAGTCTTACGATAGGTGCTCTCATGAACCACTATCTCACAAACATGGAAACAAAAGTACAGCAAAGCTGATTAAGTCCCCCAAGACCAGGAGCCCAGAAGCGGGTTCCCGGGGCTCCGGTACTTTAGCGGAGCATGAGAGACAACGCCAGGTTCCCATGGCCACAAGTGTTCAGACAAAGCGGCTGCAGGCCCAGGAAGCCTGTTTCTGTAGCCTGACTTCCTCAGCACCCGAAGGAAGGGCTTTTGCCCAGGGGTCTTTTGGACACTAAATGGAATACAGGGAACAGCCAGGGCCTCCTGGCTGGCGAACTCCAGCTGCGGCAGTTGGATGGCTGGGGCCAATCTTGACACCTTGCTGGCAGAGTCCTGTGCAGTATTGTAGTTCAGTGACTTCCAGTTACTTTGGCCAGATTCTGGGGAGGAGCAGTAAATTAAGATAGTGCAGGCATCTTTCTCTTACCGTTCCTTGGTGTCTGTCCTTTTCTCTAACTCAAGCCTCTAGTGAACTGGGACAAGCTGGAGTCTACAGATCAAACAGAAAATGTAGTGGGCTACTGTGGTCACCCCTTCTCTCTACACAGCCCGTGCTGAGGAGCAGGGGAGGACAGAAGGAAGGACCCATCACTCGTAACTTCCACCAAGAGATAACGTTCTTTCTGATCGCTTTCCAGCTTTCCTTCAACACAATATCCCCAGACCTCACCGACGCCCACCCGGCATCCCGGCTGAGGCTGAGGTGGGCTGCGCCTGCTTTGTGTTCTGCCATGTGGAGAGCCACCAAGCCAAACCTTTGTGCCTTCCACCCACACCCCCGCCCCGACTATGAATGACGCTGCCTGTCTGGCAGAGTGCATCTCAGGAATGTCCTTACTGGGGTGGGGAACAAAGGCCTTCTAGTCCCAAAGTCTCTTTGTCTGGCCTGGACCCCAGAGGCCACAGAGACCTGGAGTGTCTCGAGTTTGCTCTCGTGGGCCCTTGAGTGGCTGGAGAGCTTGGGACGGAGACTGGAGCTCTGCTTGCCCTGGTTTCTTCTGTGCCTTTTAGAAAGATCCCCTCAGAGTGCCATGTCAGGAGCAAGTGCCTGTGTCTTGTCCGGGCCATCAGCTACCAGTGTGGGCCCCAGCCTGCCCATCCCAGGTGGGGACTGGAATTACAGCCAGGGACTGGCAAGTGCTTTGCCTAAGCTACCGAAAGGACCCATCTAACTTCTTTTATTAGGAGGAACTTTGTGCCTGTGTGTCTGTCTGTCTGTCCACATGGTGTTCAGCAGGTGTTTTCTGGCTTTGAACGATGACCTGTTTGGGCGTGGTGGTGGAAGCCGACCCTGAGCATATGTAACCTTTACCCACACAGACCTTCCAGGGCCCCTATTCATGGGACAAATAGAAAAACAATGTGGGTCACCAGATGGCATGTGCTGGTTGGGCTGGGTGGATGAGAACACAGCAAGGCACTGTGGTGGCAGCCCCTTAGCAGGCCCAGTCCTTTCTGCCTTATAGCTTGGTGTAGTGTCCTCAACTGTCACCACATGAATCTCTGCAGGTCCTGGGCTTTGGGGTTGGGGGGGGGGGCTCCAGCTGGCTCCTTGGCCAGGCCTGGGACTCTGCTCCCAAGGGAGGTCTATTCCATTTGAGAGGTCGGCCATGAGCAACTCCAGTTGTTTCTCCAGTATTGTGAGCCACAGCAGGCGTCTGTCCCATGTCCTCCTCCCCTAGCTCTCTCAGCTAATCTGGGAACGTGAGGGTGAGCCATAAGGAAAGTGTTTCAAGTGACGAGACCCAAAAGATAGGTGAGAAAAAACAGATCGTGCAAAAATGATGGTCAGATGACCCTGGAAGGTCAAGCCCAGTGGGGAAGAGTGTTCACTGCTAGTAAAACCCTTCTCCCCTCAGCCTCTCCTTGGAGCTGGAGATAAAGAATGACTTCTGGAGTATTTATACTGGAGAAAGTTATTTACATTACTGGACAGTCCCCAGGGTCCGAGTGCACTCAGGGCCATCGGTCAACCTTGGGAGCGCTCATTAGCAGGATTAAGCTCCCACTTACCCAGCGGGATAGAGCACTGAGTTGGGCGGTGTGTAAATACTGAAACATCTTTATTCCTCGTCTTCTACATCCTCCTGTCCAGAAGGAAAAAGAAAGATATTCCAAGTACATCTGAGTTCATATAACAGGCATGAATCTACAGAGGTCTGTGTGTAAATCAGAACTGAGTTGTGTGGTTTGAAGGGATGCTGTAGCGTGAAAAGGCTGATCGCAGAGCAGATCATTTATGTTTGATGAGCTCATTTATCCCATCTTCTGGCCCAGCAGAAACCTCAGTCATACCTTAGACTCACCCGGGACGCTTTTAAAGTTTTTGAAGCCCCAAACCACCACTGGAGCAATGAGAGTGTCTCCTCCAGGCCTGGGCCCTGGCATGGGGACAATTTGTCTTTGGTGTGCTTATCTCGGAGAACTTAAACAGAGAAGTCACTGCAAGTTGGTGGTGCGGTGTCTTTGGGAAAACTCACTGATGTGAAGATGTAAGACAGCTCCTGGGTTAGTGCAGAAGGGCCCGACGGAAGAGCATAAGACTGCCTGACATGCAGAAAACAGAATACTACCCAGGAAAGGCAAGGGACAGACTTCTTAGCTACCCTGGCCTGAAGATCTGCTTTCCTCTCTTGAGGAAACCCATGCTCTTCAACTGAGTATGCCACTCTGGGAGGGATGTATGTGGAACCCAAGCCACATCCAGCCTAGCAATCAAGGTGGCACGGGTAACACAGCCTTATCTCCGTTCCAGACTTGTGCATCGCGGACACCTCTCGTTAAGGTGGAGGAGCTGAGCTCTGAAGGTCAAGCAGCTCCCGCGCTCCTGGCATAGGGAAAGGTTTGCCTCTAAGGAATCATCTTTGAGTGGTGGGTGTGTGCTAGATCATGTTTGTGGTGATGGCCAACTGCAGCTAAGTATGTTTGTCAAGCATGAGACAGCCAAATGGAGCGTGGTATAGCATGTGAATTTTACCTCCATAACGTATCTGTTAGAAAATAACACCCCCACACCCCCAATGAGTGGGTGTACAGAATGTAATTAACCCATAGAATAGGATTAAGTTTTCATAAGAAGAAAGTGTTCACACCTGCCGTAACATGGAACCTTGAAACCATCATGCTAAGTGAAATAAGGCAGACACTAGGCCACACATCACCTGATTCTGTTCACAGGATATATCCAGAACAGGCCAACCACAGAGATGGAGCGTGTTAGTGTCAGGGGCCGTGGGAAATGACTGCGGAGTGGGATTCTGTTGGGGTTGATAAAGCCCTGGGATTAGAGAACAGTACAGTCGCACAGTTTTGCGTGTTTTCACACCACAGGACTGTAAACTGTGAAATGGTCAAGAAGGCCAATGGTGTGTGGATGGGTGGGTGTGTGTGCACAGGCATGCATGTGTCCACCGCTGTATGGAAGAAACAAAGGAATCCTACTTCCTATTAAGGGGCATACACACAGTAGGTTCATTCTTGGCACTTTTGAAGAAATGGGTCATTTGGCCTTTGATCTCTCTCCTCAAGTGGGATGAAGGGGTGTTTTTTTCCAGGTGCTGATCCTGCAGACCTGAGGTCCTTTGCCCATAGGGAGCCTGTACATTATTCTCAGCCTCACTGCCACCTTCTGCACGATGCTGTTGCTTCTCACGAGTCCTTCCCAGCATTCCTGACGCCCATTGCCCCCAGCATTTGCATTCTTGAGGATGCCTGGTGGCTTGGTCTTGAGACCCTTTTGGGAGAAGATGAGGGGAGGCATGTACATCTTCCTGGACTATGGTTTTTATAAAGAACAGGTCTGCTTAGTCTGCTGTTTGAAAGGAAAATCAGGCTGAAGCAGGGCTCTCCAGAAATCCAGCTGTGTAAATAAAAGTACGCCTGAGACTATAGGGGACGTGAATCTGGCCTGCTTGGTGTGCAGGGGAGAACTTACCGCTGGGAACCTAGTGACTGCCCAGGTGAGCCAAGCTGGGGGAGGATCCTGAGGAGAACCTAGTGACTGCCCAGGGTGAACCAAGCTAGGGGCAGGGTCCTGAGGAGAACCTAGTGACTGCCCAGGGTGAGCCAAGCTGGGGGCAGGGTCCTGAGGAGGACCTAGTGACTGTCCAGGGTGAGCCAAGCTGGGAGGAGGGTCCTGAGGAGGACCTAGTGACTGCCCAGGGTGAGCCAAGCTGGGAGGAGGGTCCTGAGGAGGACCTAGTGACTGCCCAGGGTGAGCCAAGCTGGGGGCAGGGTCCTGAGGAGTACCTAGTGACTGCCCAGGGTGAGCCAAGCTGGGGCAGGGGGAGTCCTGAGGAGGACCTAGTGACTGCCCAGGGTGAGCCAAGCTGGGGCAGGGGGAGTCCTGAGGAGGAGGCAATGAATTGGGCAGTTACACAGTCTCGCTCTGCGTGGGCCTTGGAAGTCCCAAACAAGAATCTGATTGATGATTTGTCACCCCGAGCAGACAACCCTGAACTTTAACAGAGCCGAGATGGAAAGCCCACACAAGGGCCTACAGTTTCCAGAATGAACTGCCTTCTTATTTACCCCTCCGTCCACTGAAGGACAAGGAAGAAAACCAAAGTGAAAGCGTGGGGGATGGTGGGGGCGAAGGGAAATATGATGAGCAGGGTCCCTGAACTCAATGGGACTGCCACATTCCTCTGAAGGGTGGCCTGCCCTTCTGAGCCCTGGGGGTTGAAGAATGTCACAGGGGTTGGTGCAAATTGGCACGCCGCCTCTGTTGATTGTTATTCCCAGAGCCCATAGCCAGAGCCCTGAAAGATGTCTGGAGAGGACGGTTGCCTCTTGGGTCCTTGGCACCTTGCTGGATGTCTGTTATCTGTTAGGTTCACCTTTCTCGTTAACTTAGCAAGACGCGGAATCACCATGGAAACAGTCCTCTGGGTACCTATCAGGGCGTCTCCAGAATGGTTTAACTGAGCAAGGAAGACCCACCCTAGATGTTGAGTGGCACAGTAGTCAATGGGCTGGGGTCCCAGACTGACTGCAAAAGAGAAGGTGTCCTGAGCACCAGTGGTATCTTTCTCTGCTTCCCGCCCATGGATGCGGTGTGCCTGCCGCCCCGTGCTCCTGCCGCCTCATGCTCCTTCCGTCCATGCTGTCCCTGCCGTGACCTTACACCCACATTGGGAGCCCAAAGAAACCTTTCCCTCCTTAAGTGGTACCAGTAACGTGAAAATTAACTATTACGGTACCCAAACCCACAAGGCCTGACTCTTGCCCGCAAGGGGCTTGTATCTACCCTGGCGTTTGGCTTGCACAGAAAGGAACCAGGGGAGATGGAGCTGGCAAGGGAAGTGAGTGCAGATGCTCGCCTGTGGGTTCAAGGAGAGAGCACTTGGGTAGACGACTGTAAGGGATGTGATGCAGAAGAGACGGGAATGCTGGTGCGTGCTGGTTCCCAGAACCTCACACAAGTCTTCAAGCCTGTGTCTCCTACAAGCTATGTCTCTCTTCATGCTTGCCCCTCTCCTAAATGTTCTAGAAAGATGCAAAGATCTCAGAATAAAGCAAACTAGGTGCTGCTGTGTCCACCCCACCCACAGTCGCTAGGTCAGGAAGCACAGCCCCCAGCCCTGCTGTCCATGGGGCGCATGTCTGGTGGCACTGTGTACCTCTTACGCATCTGAGCGTCTTCCCTTAAAGACCCTGCATCTAACAGAATGCTCTTCAAGTACCCTTGGCTCCACCTGGCTCCTAGCTCCTCTAACCTTCCTCTTCTGGTCTCTGAACTGCTGCCTGTTGATTATGAAGGACCAGGAAGCAAGAGGGGTGGTTCTGATCGCCCACAACAGCTCGCTGGAAGTGACTCCAGCTGACGGATTGCAGGTAGCAAGTTCTTTGAACTTGGACACACTTAGGTTTGAACCCCACTGTTACTATCCCTGGGGTTGCAGTTGCATTGGGTTATAATCCAGCCTCAGTACTCCATTTCCACAGCTGCGCTTGCAAAGCGTCCGTGGGAACTGGAGATGGTGGGGTCCTGCTGATGGCATGGTGCCCAGCCGTCCTGGCTAGGTCAAGCCGTCGTCATTGCTATCTCTACTTGGGCAGTTATCTCACTGGGCTCTTCCCATCTGTTGGTTCCTCTCAACCGTGTTGAGGGTTTCTCACCTCCACTTGGTGGATGAACACTATTGGGTGGCTCCGGTCACTGTCTTAATTTTGCTTCAAGATTCATGCTCTTCTTTGGAAGCCAATTCCCCACCACTCATCCAGTAAGCTCTATGCATGCTTCAAAGATCAACGGTAAATTCTTCTCGCTGCTAACCCCCAGCCCTTGCCCTGTCCTCTGCATTCCTGGAGCATTGAGACATTCCTATATTAATCTGGTTTCACCTTGTATGCTTAGCAGATAACCCTGGGGGTGTTGAGGACCCATCTGAGCTACTTTTGTCTTCTGGGGCCAGGCACACTCTTTGGCTTAGTTTGCATTTGCTTGTGTGAAACGTAAACAAAGATCGTTTTCCAGAAATCGGGTAGCTTTTGGGAAAGGACGAGGAAGTGAGGAGGCATTTCCAGTGGCGCCCTTTCCTCCTCGGGGCGTTCTAAAGTGGTGGCAGAGGCCTGGCCTCTTTGAGAGGCCCAGGAGTTCAGGGAAAACACAACCTAGACCCCGGTTTCCTCAGTTTCCTCGCAAGGCCCTTTCGCTTTTCATGTCTACCACCCCCATGCTCATATCGTCCTCCGCTCCTCACCTTGGCTTCTACTCTGAACTCGCCATCTCAGCAGATAGGAAGCCTGTGAATAGCTATTCAAAGTACAGTGGACCCCCACCCGTGAAGGCCTGGCACTCTGGGGCTCTGATTCTGTCTTTTCAAACATACATCAACCCTCACTAAGTACTTGTTAGCTTTATAGCAGGCCAGGTTTGTTTGCTGACTGCTGGTGTTCCAGCTTAGGAGGTTGGATTAGAGGCATCCCTCTCTCATTTTATGTCACATAAGAGCTGTCATTTTGCTGCTCCTCCCCCACCCATTTATTTCACTCTAGCCATTGCCAGGCCTGTTTTACCCCTGTCCGTCTGCCTGGGTCCTGCAACGCCTCACCTTGAATAGGAACGTTGTTAACTCCCAATTTTAGTAAGCCCGGGGCCAGGGTGGAAGTTCCAGAAGAGAGGCCCCACTGGCTCTGGTGTTAGAGCCTCACCTAGTGATGGAGCCACCAGGATGCTGGGTCCATCCTCTAGGGATGCTTCCCATTCCTTCTGGTGATGAGTCTCCTTTAATCAGGGAGCTCGCGTCCCACTTGTGTGGGTAGACGTTTGACTACCTGGAAGCGCCCTTGTTCTCTGCTCTGTCTTCTGGTATGCCCAGCGCACTCTACCTCTCACACTCTCTGGTTACCTTTAACCTGCTCGATGTGGCTGTGGGTCTGATAGGCCATGACAGGAAGGCAGGGGAAGCAGGGGCAGGGGTAGAGGCACAGACTTCCAGCAACAATTCACTGGCTCCAGATGGTTTGAAAGTATGGCTCAAGCCAGCCCTGGTTGATACCAGCCTGTGCAAGCCCAGCTACTACTCCAGAAGCTAAGTTAGGAGGATTTCAAGTCTGAGACAGCCTGGACAATGCAGTGGGTTCAGGGTCAACCAGGGCAATTTAGTGAGACCCTGTCTCAAAAAGTCAAAGGAGGCAGGGAGAGAGTTCAGTTGGTAGAATGATGGCCTAGCATGTGCGAAGCTCTGGATTCAGTCCTTGTACTGAAACATTGATAATGATGATGGTGGTGGTGATGGTGGTGATGATAATGGTGGTGGCAGTGGTGTTGATGGTGGTGGCGGTGGCGGTGATGGTGGTGGCGGTGGTGGTGATGGTGATAGTAGTGATGATAATGGTGGTGGCGGTGCTGGTGATGGTGGCAGTGGTGGTGATGGCAGTGATGATGATGATGAAGGTGCTGGTGATGATGAAGATGATAAACTGGTCCACGAAGGCAGGAAACTGAGGCTGGACACGAGGAAAGCAAGCACCAGCAAGGGTTCCCAGTGGTGGATAAGCCTCCAGGGTCCAGGTTTTAGAACACTCCGTTCGTTTGAACTTGTAAGTTGGCTTCAGTCAGACCAATTGGGAAAATTACAAATTAGAAAAGGCATAGAGGGCATAGCTCAGTGGTACAGTGCTGGCCCCGCACATGTGAGACCTGGGTGCCAGGTGGGTATGTCTGCATGTATATATCTGTGTATGCATGTATGGAAAAACAACCTAGAAAGGCAGAACAGATCCTTTTGGAGAAGCCTGTCTGTTCCAGTGTTTCAGTGAGGTGGGATGTGCCAGGTACTGGGTTTTCAGAGCCAGGAATTGATTTTTCTTACACTCTGGCCTTGAAGTGCTGTGTGTGAAGTGGGTGAATTTGTCCTAATTTCATTCTCTCATTTAGTGAATAGTGGACATTTTGTGGGTGCTGTGGAGATGCAAGCTAAATGCAGACCCCTTGTTGGAGGGTGTACATACACAGGGCCACAGGCAGCTACAGTATGACACAGAAAACATGATAAGAGGGTACTGTAAGCTTCCAATTGCCACTATGACAAATTACCAACCTCAGGGACTCACGGAGACACAAATTCATTAACTTATAGTCCTAGAGTAACAAAACATCCACTGAACCCTGATCCTCCCAGAGGCTCCCAGAGATGATCCATCCCCTACCCTTTTCCATCTCATAGGGTTCTCTTGCATTCCTTGACTTATGGTTTCCTATTCTAACCTCAGAGACGGTATTGTGGCAACTTCACTCCTCCTGGCTCCTGCCCCAACCTCCCATCTTTTCTCCTCGGCTCTCACTCTCTTTCCTCTTTTCAGTGCGCTTGTGATGGCTGGGACTCACCTGGAGGACCCGGGAGCATCTGCTTCCTCCAGTCCCATCTGTGAAGTCCCTGTTGCCGTGCAGAGCAGTGTAGGTGTCTTTTGGACCATGATTTGGCCTTCCTAGAGGCTGAGTTGGTGGCATGTGTTTATCTTTCCAAGGAGCTTGGCTGTTTTAGAGACTAGCCAGGGTGCCTGGGAGGGATGCTATGGAGAGCAAGGCCTGGGGATGGACAGCGTTTAGACAGAAGAGGCACTCACTATAATGTGTGAACCCCCAAGATGGCAGGGTGGGGTGCTTAGATTTGGCCAAAGAGTATGGCAACAACTGTGGTAGGTGTCCCTATAAGACTCTGGGGAGAGGGCTGGAGAGACGGCTCAGAGGTTAAGACTCTGGTGAGAGGGCTGGAGAGACGGCTCAGAGGTTAAGACTCTGGTGAGAGGGCTGGAGAGACGGCTCAGAGGTTAAGACTCTGGTGAGAGGCAAACCAGGAAAAGCCCCTTGTCATAGCCATCCATGAGCAGGTTTGTAGTGGTTTAGAGAGCTGTGTATTCCAAACTAAGATTAGCTTTATAGCTGTAGCATTTCAGTGATAGAAGAACTTCTTTCCTCCTCCTTTTTAACTGAAAAATCTTTTTCATACATTATAATTCTGATCATAGTTTCCATTCATCTCCTCCTGGATCCTCCTACCTCCCCACACATCCAACTCCATGTCTTTCCTTCTCTCTCTCTTTAGCAAACATACAGACAAAAGCTAAACCAGAATTAAAAACAAAACCAAATAAAAAGCACAAGAAACTCCCCCATACACACTCACACACACAGACACACTCATACACACACACACTAGGCGCACACACAATCAAAACCCATCAAAACACAAAATCAAAGTCGGAAGTCATGCTATACAAGCAGTAAGCGGAAGCATGCCTAAACAAAGCAATATGAGACAAAATGAAAAGAAAGCATCGACAGGAACACCACTGAGTTTGTTTTGAGTTAGCCGTCTACTGCTGAGCATGGAGCCTGCCTCTAAGTGTGGCTACTACACCCTGTGAGACTCCATTATAAAAACCGATGTTTCCTTTGTAAGCTGTTGTCAACTGGAGCTTCTTGGTTAAGGATGGGAGCTCATGTTTGCTTCCCCCCTCAGCACAGGACTCTGTCTGGCTTGGACCTGTGCAGGCCCTGTGAATGCTGCCAGACTCTATGAGTATGCGTATGAGTCCCATGTGTCTGGAAGACACTGTTCCCTTGGAGTCATCCATCCCTTCTGATTCTTCCAGTCTTTCTGTCTTTCTGTCTCCTCTTCTGCATTGCTCCCTGAGCTCTAAGGGAGACATTTGAAGAAGGCATCCCATTTAGTACTACTTATTTCAAAGTCTCTCACTCTCTGCACACTGCCCAGCTGTGGGTCTCTGTATTACCTCTTACTGCCTGTGGGAAGAAGTTTCTCTGGTGATGACTGGACAGGGCACTGGTCTACGGGGAAAGTGGAATACCGTTAGGGCTCATGTCATTACTGACTCCTTTAGCAGAACAATAGTATTTGGTTTGATGGAAAGACTTTTAAAAAGAAGAGTGTTTATCTAAATGACCTGAGAAGGTGAAGTTGCAAGTCCATTGTCGCTTGGAGAGAAAGATGAGAATCCTAAGCACTGTGGGGCCATAGCTCAGCAGCCAGCAAGGCCTTCGGAGGGTGTTTGTCTCCTTGTTAACTGTGAAGGCAGGCATCGGTGATGGAGGAGATACCCAGACAGGCCACCACTACTAATCCAGCAAGTGGTAGGCCTGTGACTCCTTTGGGGTTGTCTGTCTCAAATTCAAGGGCCTATTCTTCTCCCACGAAGACTCTGGAGCTGAGAATGCCCTTCTCAAGCCTCACAGGAGCCTCTCCGGCCGGGACCACAGGTCCTTGGTGGGTGTTACTGGGTCTGTGGAGGAGCCGTCACTGAACACTTTCTGCTGTGTTTGTCTCCAGCCCTGGAGCAGCTGCTGACAGAGCTGGATGACTTCCTCAAGGTTCTAGACCAGGAGAAGCTGAGCAGCGCAGCCTTGGTGAGGAAGAGCGGCCTGGCGGAGCTCCTGCGGCTTTACACCAAGAGCAGTAGTAAGTACGGACCTGGGCCTCGGGTACCCACTGAGGGCTTGCCTGACCAGGCTGTCATAGCACAGTGTCATGGGGGCCTTTCATGACACACCTTTGTTTTCTCAGAGCTACCTGAGAGCCAGGAGTCAGCAAGGATGGCTCTTTCTGAGGACTTTCTCCCTGGCATGTCCTCACAAGGCCGCCTCTGTGTGTGTATTCTAATCTTATCTTGTGAGGACTAGGATCACCCCGGAACCTTGGTTTTAGGCTCTCTGTCCAAATAAAAGTTCTGAAAGCCTGAGACTAGGTTTACTATATGCATGGGCACAGCTGAGCTCATCACAGTGGTCCATGGCAACCTGACTTGGCTGGGAACCCTCTTCACACTCCACATGGCTGGGGAGTGGGAGTTTAAGTGGAGCGTGTCCAAAGCCCTCTCTCCCTACTGGTTAAAAGATAGGAGACAGGAAGTTGTTAAGGATGCCCAGGGCTTCCTTGGGTAACAGGAGGTTGATGAATACCGAGGATTTGTGTGCTGCCCATGGAGGTTGCACTTCTATGAACTCATTTCTTCATGACAACTCCATGTGGTTGGTACTATTCCCACCCAGGGACCTCAGGCTATGGAGTCTAAATACCTCGACTAGTATTATGTAGCTTGAGGGGAAGAAGAAAATATAGCTTTAAGATTGTAAATTGCAGAATCATGAGTTCATAATTTTCCCACCATTTTTGTGGTAGAATATACATACAATAAAGTGCACAGACCTTAAGTATGCAGTTCAGCAATTTTTGATAATTGTATACACCAGAGTAGCCCCTATCTAAAACTAAACAGGATACCCCTATTATCCAGAGAATTCTCTCTTCTGGGATGGGAAGATGGCTCGGTTAGTAAAGTTCTTACAGTACAAACTTTGGAAGACCTGAGTTTGATCCCCACCATCCACAAGCCAGACCCTTCACAGGCACCTGTATTCCCATGGGGAGGTGGAGATGGGCAAATCTCCATAGGGTGCCGGCCAAGAAAAGTAGATGGGACAGACACCCAGTGTTAACCTCTGGCTTCCACATGTACCTGCACAGGTGAGCCCGCGCACATGCAAACATTTCCACGTTATGTACATGCATGTATAAATTAAAGAGGACTCACACACAAACACATAGACACTTGCAACAAAAACCAAAGAGTGACTAAGGAGCAACATTTCTAGTTGACCTCTGACCCCCACATGCATATGCACATAAAGTTGTTTTTCTTAAATCCAACCTTGCTCTGTTTTCTCTAATCTCCTTCCCATCTCCACTCCAAGGTAGGCCTTGCTTAAGAAGGTATCTGTTCTGGAATTGTGTGTAAATGTCATCATTCTGGGTCTACTGTGGCTCCCTTTGGAGTCTCACTGGAGCTGTAGGTGTGCTGTAGTCGGTTCCTTTCACCTCTGGGGTATTTAAGCCATAGCTCCCTTTGGAGACTCATTGGAGCTGTGTCTGAATTGGTTCCTTTTATCGCTGGAGTATTCTACCTGTATTTACTTGTTTATGTCTGTGTGGGGTGTTAACGTTTTTTCAGCTGCAAAACTTGAAGGCTGCGGGTAATGCTCCTGTGTAATTCTTTTAGACAGGTGGTTTCATTTGTAGCAAATTCAGAATTGCTTCTAGAAGAAAAGCTTTGTGAAATCCTGGCAGCGGAGTCGAGCTGATTTTTATGCCCGTGTTTGTGACTAGATCCTGTGTGGGGACAGTGAGAGCCATCAGAGGGCATCAGATCCATCTGCCTCTCAGCAGGAGTGGCCACTGTCCCGGGCAGGGGAGGGAAGTATTCACTTGCTCCAGCTGTCACAGTCCAGAATGCTCCCTGAGTCTAGCCTGAGTCTCGGGCTGTTCTTTGGGGCTCCCTTCCCTTGGTTCCCGGAAGAAAGTGTCTTCCCTGTATGGCAGTCATGAAGTTGAAGTGTGTTCCTAGATTCCTGTAGCCATTCCCTTCTGGAGGAAGCATCCTGGTTACCCATTCCCAGTCATCAAGTGCTTGCCTTCCCCTCTCCAGGCCACTGCACAGTTCCCAGGCTCTTAGCTTTGTAGCCGAGTCCGCCAGGCTGCACATCAAAGCAGCGCTGGTGGGAAACAGAGGGGAACTCACACTACAAAGAGGAAGGTTAGAGAGGGATGAGTCACCTCACAGAGGACTCATTGATGGAACCCTGCAACCAGCAGGCTCCCAGACCTTTAAATCTGTAACATTGGAACATTGTTATAAAGCTGTAAGTTTGTAACATCCTTATAAAGACCGCCCCTGTGAGGAAGCCGGCTGTCATCTGGTGCCAGCGTGCAGGCAGTACCTTCCGTTCCCAATCCCTTTCGCCTTAGTTCCCTGTAGGGTGGTTTTTATCTCTCTGACTTTCCCAACTCTTGGCCACTGCTACAGATTGATGGTGGGGAGCTATGGGGATCTGATCAGGTATCCCAATGTGAACATCTCCAGAGATTCCCAAGTCCACAGATGACTGTGTTCAACCATGGGGAGGCTTGTGACCCTGCTTGAGATTCTCAGGGCTGACATGCATGTATTAGTTGCTACTACACACATCTGCAAACTATGCCTCCTGCTCTTCTTTGCATTGCGTAGACTACAGGGAATTAACACAGATGGTACCAATGGTGTTCTAGGACAGCGTGTAATGTGTGCAGTGACTCAGATTATGCCATCTAATCCTTAGTTCATAGTTGTAAGGGAGTTGGTGTTATGCCATTTACCAGTGAAGTGACCAGGGCTTGGCAAGTCAGTTGCCCAGAGGGCTCCAGCTGTGAAGGCTGGAGCCAGAGCAGGCAGACCTAACCTCTGAATTCTCTCTCTAGTCGTCACCTGGATTAAATGTGCCATCCAAGACTGAATCCTGAAATACTCCCATTATACCATCTGTCTTCCTCTTAACCCCCCCTTCCCCTCACCGCCTCACTGTATTTCCACAGACTCAGCTCACTCTCTGTGAGGGGAGACGTTCTGCCCATTGTGGTCCTCACATGTGGGGCAGAGAATGAGAGGGTATGTGTGTGGGCAGGAGTGTGCGCGTGTGCACATGCTTGCATGTGTGTGTATGTGTCTGTGTTCATGTCCATGTGAGCACATGTGTGTGTGTCCATATCCGTGTCCATACGAGCACATGTGTGTGAACCTATGTGATTGCTTTCATACTTTTCAGTGGGATCATCTCTCTGGGTTTTCTGAGCTTTTATTTTGTAACTTGATAGGCCCCTCTGTTTTTGACTAATGACAGGGCACAGATTGAATGCTCTTCTAGCGGGGACTTGGCAGCCTGTGGTGTGCCATGCCTTTGTCAGCAAGAAGCATGTTCCCCTACGTAAGACTGCAGAATGTTCCGGTGGTTGCTCCTGTGAGAGGGACATTGCACATGTTCTGCCCATTCACTTGTAGCCAAGAGGGTCAGCCCTTCCTCCCTCCTCGCCCCAGTTCCGTGAGAAGTGCCACTCTATAGATGGCGGGTCCCCTGGCCCCTTGTTGATAGGCATTTCAGTTAAAGTGCTTTCAAACCAAACCAAAGGCTTCAGACAATATTACAATGAACAATTTCAAGTAAGATTCCGTTTGTGTCTGGAACGTGTCTGTAAGACAGATTTCTAACTGTGGAAAGGCAACAAAGGACATGGTGGCGTAAAATTGCCTTCCAGAATCAAATTCACGTGACTGTCCATTCACAGTCTCTGGCAATCCATTTGGTTTGCGGAATGGTGGCAAAGCCTTCTGAATTTGAGGAGTTGTGCTGTCCTTTCCTATTCCCTTATTTTGAGCCTTTAAGTTACTTGCCTCTATCTTTGTCAGCTATAAATTGATCTTACTTTTCCATATTCCCTAATTTTGAGTTCTGTTTGGTCAACAGGCAGGCTTTCATCTTGATGGCTTTCCATCTGAGCAGAGAAGGCCACCAAGGCTCAGAGGTTAGGGGTTCTTTCCAGAAATTGCTGCACACAGCATAGCTTAGCATAGCTCTGTCTCTCATCTCTCCCCATCCCCATCACACCAGCGGAGATATCTGCTGGGGCAATGTTGCTTACTGGTCCTGGCATGGCCGGACACTGAAATGGTGCCACTGTGACCAACAGCTAGAACCCATCTGGCCTCCTCTTGACCCTCTGGGTTCTCTAGCTTCTTTTGCAAGCCCTTCGCTGGAGTCAGCAGTCTGTGACCATAGAAGAGACTGCCATTGAATTGGATCCTTTGGCAAAGGTTTGCATTGAGTCTATTGGCTCAGGAATACTGTCCAACCACAGGAATTTACCAGCTGTGTGTCGCTAGGAAATGCAAATTAAGAGCCACAGAGGACCATCCAGAGGGTTCAAAAGAAGAGAAATCATGGAGGGTCTTCTCACCAGCCTCTGAGAATGGGTGCATAGGGGTTAAGAACCAGGCATGTGGCAGGACTCTGGTGCCCCGCTGCCAGCAGGCACCAACCAGAATGGTGGCTTGGCCTGTACACCAGTAATTTAAAAGAGGGCCTGGGTTGTAGTACTACAAGTTTCAATCTGTAGACCAGAACAAAGCATTGGTGCTCTTTCCTTCCTGTGCCCAGCCTTCTTGCCCTGAGCAATTTGTTCATTCAGCTGCTCCTCCTCCAGCAACCTAAGCTGATCCTCCCACTGCCACCCTGGGCTCTGGGAACTAAATGTCCAGGCCCTTAGCATGGTTTACTTTAATGCTAGACACTTATGGTTTTAGTCCATTCTGATGATTCATACTAGTGTGAGAAAGGCAGATCGGAACTATTTCACAATGCCAAGGGATCCAGAGACATCTTCAGTTTGTGGAATGCACCATAGCTCTTTGAGGGATGAATGGCCTTTTGTTTACCCATTCTTGATGTAGGATTCCCCTCTGTAGATGAGCTGTTATTTCTCTTTATCAAGAGGTTTCTCCTTTTTAAACCAAATCTTGCTTAATTTCCTGGTTTCCATTCTGAGGTCAACACATCCTTGAAATACACTGGCTGATTTAATTCAGAAGTTTTTTTCTATTATCCAATGTCCCTCTGCAGTTAGATCATTAACAGTCAAAAATTTTAAAGAAAACACAATAATATACATAATCCAGACTCTCTGCATATATTCCATTTTACCTGGCTCTATTGCTTTTTAATATTTATTATCTTTACTCATTTAATTTATGAATGTCTGTACTCTTTTATATTACTTTCACTGTCTCTTTAAAAGCTTTGTTTTATTTTTTAAAAGGTATTTCTTTCTATAATTGCCTGTATCTATTTTCTTTTTTTTCTTAAGCTTATGTACATTTTTTAAACACATTATGCCCCACCTAGAGGTGTATTTTCATCTGAATATGTTTTTATTGTGGATCACTGCTCCAAACTGTTCAGCAGGCATGGCTAGGACCAAAGCGACTGGCTGCTTTGGCTGTTGGCTCCACCCTGCTCGGCTTTCCAACATGGCAGAGGTCTGTTTACTTCCAGCTCTGGGAGCCATGGTTACCACCCCAACTCTGGAAAGCAGGTGGCTCATGCCACCACCAAGTAAAGAAGCTGTTTTGGCCTATGGCAGGGCAGAATATAGTGAGGCTGGAATTCTAAGCAAAGATAGAGGAGGAAAGAAGGCAGAGTCAAGTAGACGCCATGTAGCTGCCCAAGAAGAAAGATGTGAAAACTTTACCAGTAAGCCACAGCCTTGTGGCAATACATAGATTAACAGAAATGGGTTAATTTAAGATATAAGAGCTAGCTAGGAATATGAACTGTTGGCCAAGCAGTATTGTAATTAATATAGTTTCTGTGTGATTATTTAGGTCTGGGTCGCTGGAAATGAAAACACTATCTCTGTTTACATATGCTAGCCCTAAAGCTCTCTTCTGTGGCCTTCCCCCCTCTATCCTCCACCCCAAGGTAGAAAGCCAGAAGTCAGCATCTTGTCATTTCTACACTAGAAGTCTGCCACCTGTCTCTATGACTAACTCTTTACACAGCTTGAAATCCCAAATGCTCCTTTTACGTGATTAAATAAGTGGTTTGCCTAGATGTGCATGTGTACGTCACATATGTCCCAGGTGCCTACAGAAGTCAGCAGAGGGGGTGACGGCCCCTGGAACTGCAGCTGCAGGTAGCTGTGAGCCACTGTGTGGGTGCTGATGACTGAACCCTGGTTATCTATCTGCAAGTGCAGCAGCTGCTCTTGAGCCATCGTGCCAACCCTGTGCCAAGTGCTCTCCCTGGGTCCTGAGCATGCGAAGATACCTTAGGTGGGCACCGTCCCTTTCTGGAGGTGAAACCAAGTCCCACGAAGCCACATCTCCTGTTTTTTCCTCTGCAGGTTCTGATGAGGAGTATATTTACATGAACAAAGTATCAGTCAACAGGGAGCAGAACTCAGCATCTCCGCTTGAAGGTACAAGGCCCTGAGGCTGCTGGGCTGCCTGGCTTCACCCATCCTCCTCACCTCCCTCCCAGCCAGTTCACAGACAGGCCCAGAGGTTTATTTTTGGAATCCATATTTTGGTGAATGGTATTTTGGGTTTATATATTTTTGGATGTTTCAATGGGGCCACCACCTTCTTGCCTATTGGATAAGGAATATGCCCCTAAAATCTCTTGGCTTTTCCCAGCATCGTTGCAGGAAGAGGAAGTCATAATTCAGACATTCTAGGAAAGCAGCCATGTGTGGCACTGATCCCACGGTTCCAGCCTGCCTCTTTGGGTGAAAGTCTGCTTGAGGGAGGGAGGGAGGAGAAATGGTGGTGTCAGCAACTGTGATATTAAAAGATGAAGCTCACAGCTTCCTCTCGGTCAGCACGGGTTCTCCCCTGGAAGGACTCGGGGCCTTGTCCCTGACACCTTACTCCTCTGCCTAAAGAATTTTCTCTTAGACCCTCTGGTGTGTTTCTGGCCAGAGCATTATAGAACATTCAGCAGGGGTCACAAGAAGGTTTTCTATAATTCCCAAACAGAAAGACGTAGAGAGAGTTGAGATGGGGTTCCCCCAGAGACTCTGCCATATCCTGATAAAGCCTTGCCTTGGAGCCCTCAGCCAGCCTGCACTGTCTTGCTGGGCAGGTTGAACTGGAGAGACTTGGAAGTTCTTAGCCTAACTTCTTTGGTGTTGTGTCCACGCCCTTTCCCCACCCTCCCCCAACACAAGTCAGGGACTGAGAAGCTCATGCAGGTGCCCATGGTCCCTCGACCTTCTGGGTAAATGGTGGGAGGGAAGAGCCATAATCACCAGGTCGGTGCTTTGTGTGGCTCAATATAGTGACTGCCAAGCAGCTGCCCTGCTCACCGAGGCTCTGTGGCTGGGCCATTTTTGAAAATGGGGCAGGTAGGGGGCGGGTGCAGCACCTTCCAGAAACCCCATGCTGGCTACTTCTGAGGAATCTGTGTAGGGCCAGCCATTGCTATGTCCTATTCTTGGAGGAATTGCATGCCTGGGTAATTAACACTTGCTCAAATAGAATACACAGGACAGGGCCAGGACAAGTGAGCAGACGTCCCGAGTAGTGAGAGCCTGCTCCCCTCACCGAAGCCTTCTCCTCTTGCTGCCCACAGTGCCCGAGGAGCAGGGTCCACTGACCAATGGGGAGCCCAGCCGGCACTCCTCAGCCCCACAGAAGAGCCTTCCAGATCTTCCTCCACCCAAGATGGTGAGTGTCAAAGCAGGACACCTGATCCACCCCACCGGCTCGAGCTCTCATTGTCCCCATGGGTGTCTATCAGTCCTCCAAGTCTGACACATTCTGAGTACACTCTGTGTGCAGGAGACAGCTTGGGGAAGTCAGAACACAGGAAGCCTGGCCAGGACACTCCAGGTGATCTGAGCAATGTGCCTGGGGAGGCTTTGTCAAATGTTTTTGTCAAGTGTCACCTTGTACCTAACACTGCAGGTCCATAAACTCTTCTGGTCACCAGTCTATGAGTCTGTGGCCTTCTAAAAAGATAATTCTTAGCCAAATGTGGGGGTTCATGCCTATAATTCCAGCACACAGGAGTCTCAGGCAAGAGGTCCTTCATGAGTTCTAGGCCGGCCTGGCCTACAAGAGAGTTCCAGGTCAGCATGGCCTAAAAGTGAGACTTTGTCTCCAATATACAGAAGATAAAAAGAATTTGTGCTACATTGCACCTTATATTTGAAACCCACCGGTCAGTCTTGTAAAGCTTGGTCCCATCATGGTCCCCAGGTTGCACCTCTTGCCCAACAGCAGTGTGTACAGCTCCTCATGCTGGCTCTTCACTCACTGCCCTGCTGCCCCCAAGGTTGGTTCTGCCTCAAGACTTTGTACTCTCTGGGCTACAGGCTTGTCTGTGACTGACACCTCCTCTTCTCTCAGAAGCTCTTAGACTTTCCCCGCCTGGACAAAGAAGCCACTGTGTTACTGCTCTGCCTCAGTTACATTGTGTCCACCCATGGCTCCCCCACCATTCCTGACATTGTTGTCTTATTGTTTATCTCCTCCATGAGATATAAGCTCCACAGGACAAGGATGATACCTTTTATCCACCACCTCATATAGTACCTATACCAAGTAGACCATATAGAAATAGTTGCACATTGGGGTGGGTGGCTAGATGGATGGGTGGATAGGTAGGTAGGTTGATGGTGATTGGATGGATGGATGGGTGAATGGGTGGATAGGTAGGTAAGTTAGTGATTGGATGGATGGATAGATGGGATAGATAGGTAGGTTGATGGTGATTGGGCAGATAAATAGGTAAATTGATGGTGATTGGGTGAATGGCTGGGTAGATAGGTAGGTTGATGGTGATTGGTTGGATGGGTGGGTGGACAGGTAGGTAGATTGATGGTGATTGGGTAGATGGGTGGGTGGATAAGGATGGATAGGGATGTAGGAGGGTGGATAAATAGATGGGTAGATGGATGAGATGATAGTTATGTGGATGGGTGAATGGATAGCTGGGCGGGTAGTGGGTAAGTGGATAGATATTTGGATGGATGAGTGATGTGTAGAATCATAGATCATACAGTCCTGTGTTCAGATCTCAGTTTGGCCAGCACTAGCTCCTTGACCACAAGCAAGTTATTTCAAGTCTCCAGCCCTTTGTTCTTCAGTGTCTAAGTGACAGTGATGCTGACATCTGTCTGACCAGATGGACCGGTTCACTGGGCTGAGTCTGTAAGGCACACAGCACTGGAGGCGCCACACTAAGGCAGCATTTGGTGCGGTGAGTCACAGTGAGTTACACGTTAGGGTATGCTAGTTTTCTATCACTATGGAAGACATTGTGGCCAAAAGTGACCTGAGGAGGACGGGGCTTATTTCAGCCCCCAGTTCCGGGTCCATCACTGGGGAAAGTGAAGGCAGCAACTTAAATCAGGTACCTAGAGGCAGGGACTGAAGCAGAAGCCACCGACAGCGTTTCCTGCTGGCCTTCTCCCCAATTTGTTCAGTGTGCTTTCCTAAGTCATCTTCCCAGGGCTAGCACTGCCCACAATGGCTTGGGCCTCCCACATCAATCACTAATCAGGAAAATGCCCTATATGCATGACAGGCCAGTCTTATAAATACATTTTCTCAATTGTGGTTCCCTCTTTTCAGGTTACTCTACTTTGTGTCAAGTTGGCTTTAAAAATCCAGCCAGGACAAAGCAGAGGAAGCTCATTGTCTCAGTCTAGAAGTGACAGTGTCAGGATTTGATCCCAGAATCTTTCCCCAGATGGAGGCGTCCTAGAAAAGATCCAAGACCATGTCTAGGAGGTTGTCTTTAGGAAGCAGGGGCCCTGAATCAGTACTCCATAGCCACGGAGCTCTACACAAGAGGGACATCACCTGATCTGTGAGACTCGGGAAGGGTCTCAGGCCCAGAATGGTTCTGAGCCAGCCTCTAGTTCAAAGCTTTCTAAGGACAGCAGGGTCCCTCAAGTTGGGAAACACAACTCCACCACATGGGGCAAAGAGGTTGTTCTCAAGTACTGGGGTTGATGTCCCATTCTAGAAGTCCCCTGACCTGAGTGGCAGCTGGTGGGGCTCTTTAGGTGGGGCAGAGTGATTGTTGGAGAGTGATTGTGTTCATCTCTGGGTGTCCCTGTGATGCTGTTGGTAGCCCCTCTTTCTGAACTTCCAACGCACTCCATGCAAATCTGTTCCCCCGCTGCCTCTCAAGGGACAGGTGACTCTGTCACCATCTCAGAGCATTGAGCATCCTGATCCAGGCTGATGTCGGGGAGGCAGAGAGACAGGATCTGAACACAGGTTCTTGCTGACTCTGTATGTCAGGGAGGGCTGTGTCCCTTCCAGCTTCCCCCAACACCACTCGCACAGCTTTGGGGGTTTGGGAGAGACACCTTCCTGAAGCTCTCCTATCCAGCTGTGGGTAGTTCTGTAATGTGGTTCCCTGATAAGAGTTCCGGGGCTTCCAGGCATTGCTCACCATGGATTTGCTGATCAGAAATGCCACCTGCCATACCTGGTGCTCCTGGGTTAACACATGGAGAGAAGATGTATTCACCAGGCAGAGTCCCTCTGGCATTGAGTCCCAAGTATTCTATAAATCTGTGTTTTACAAACACAGTGTAGAGAGCCCAGAGTTTGGGCTTTTGTCATAATTCTAAAGAACCCAGTCACACTGAACCTGGAAGCCCCTGGGATTCATGCCATTCTCTAGGGTAAAGACCTGAGGGGGTCTTCGTATGAGTTGAAGGGCAGGTAGACATGATCCCCTTGAGAGACACTTCCTGTGCTGTCTGTAATGGGACTGCTCAGTATGGGGAGGCTCCAGGGCCACTTCTGAGAGAACGTGAGTGCTAGAGTTGGAGAAAATGTCACCTCCTAGGACTAGCTAAGTCTCAAAGGCCTTTCTGAAGTGTGGTGATTGTCCTATGGACAGACTGCCGGCCTGCAGAAAGTTCTAGTAGCCCTGGTTGACTGTGCAAGTCCCTCCCTCCACCAGAGGGACTGTTTTTGCTAGAAGGGTGCGGAGTATCCAAGGCCTTCAAAATTCTGTCCTAGGCACCCACTACCACCCTTAGGTGCTTCCAGCTGTGGCATGAGGAAGGCCACTCCCCTACCCAGGCCCGCTCTTTCCTGCCCACACATGTGTGTTCATTCTTGTGCCCCTAAACCTTCCTGCTCGCTTTGCTTGAAACAGTGAAAATCTTATTCCAGTGTTTCCAGAGAAGCAGGGGCAGGTGAGTCAGGAAGCAGAAACACAAGAGCCATTGTCACTTAGGCCTCCCAGGCAGGACACATGGCAGTTCCACCCCAGGGCCTGAGCCTGGAGTGACCTCCTTTTCTCAGTCAGAGATTCTGTCTTCCCTCTCCTGACACCAGAATATCAGAGTGAAATGCTGGGCCCACAGTGCCTCTGTCGGGACCAGGGTGGCAGTCTCTGTCCTGCGCTTGGGATGCTTGTCAGCTCTGAGCCCTGACTTATCTCTAGTGAGTAGGTCACCACTTCAGTCCCCACGGAGTCAGAGGAGATCAGGTCCAAGCAGCAGGGAAGGGCAGCCAGGGGTCTGGAGCAAACTTGTGGGTGTGAACCATGACTCAGACAGCTGAGGTCTTTCCAGGCTGCAGTGTGCACAGCCAGGTGCTGTGGTCATTGCAAGAGAAACAGATGTTTGCTGGCCACCACTTTCCATCTTGACAAGCACACCATCCCCACCCACCCCTGACTTGAGGCCTGAACATGGCATTAGCACTGATCTCAAGGGAGCTTTCTGGTGGGGGAAGCAGCTGACACCCAAATGGCATTTCCATGGCCAGTGTGGGAAGCGGTCTGCCCACTTGCTGTGGCCCCAGAACTTTCCACAGTGCGCTTGCCAGGGAAGGATGCGTGAGTGCCTCAGGTCATCTGGGCCACCCTTCATCCTTGCATCTTAAGTCTCATCTTAGGGTCTGGTACACAAGGTCCCCCCTCCAGCTACCTGCTTTGTTTAGCATCATTTTCTTGCACCAGCTACACTTCCTTAGCATGCATGGTCTGTGGATGGTTTCCCCCACACTGTGACCCCAGGATCAAGTAGCTGAGCTAAGATTCCCTCAGAGGCAACAGCTCCCTAAAGTATGTGCTAGTTGGCTCTTTGGAGAACAAGCAGAAGTATGGACCTTGGTAAACTCTGCAGCTCAGGGAGGGTTCTTCTTTGTCTTTCCCGGTGGCTAATTATTTCAGCATTGAAATCAGACGTCTTCTGTGTCTTCCGCTAATGATCGCCACCTTTGTTAGGGTTTCTATTCCTGTGATGAAACACCATGACCAAAAAGCAAGTTGGGGAGGAAAGGGTTTATTTGGCTCACACTTCCATATTGCTGTTCATCATCAAAGGGAATCAGGACAGGCACTCAAACAGGGCAGGAAGCTGGAGGCAGGAGCTGATGCAGAGGCCATGGATGAGTGCTGCTTCCTGGCCTGCTTCCCATGGCTTGCTCAGCCTGCTTTCTCACAGAACCGAGGCCCACGAGCTCAGGCACAGCACCACCCACACGATAGTGCAGAAAGCACTCCTGGCCTCTGAGCCATCTCTCCAGCCCAAGTCTCTCACACTTTGGCTCATATACCCCCAAAATGGCCCTGCTATGATTCTTTCTTAGAGAGGAGGCAAACAAGGCTTGGAGGCCATCACATCCCCCAAGGCAGAGTTCGTGGTAGACCCTGGTCCCCTGTCAACTTGCTGAGAGTCCAGCCAGGCATATTTTACCTCCCTCTTCCCTGGTGAAAGCTTAACCGTGGTGACTCCCAGTGTGCCCCATCTGAAGCTGTTGCCTTTGTTTATGCTACAGATTCCAGAGCGGAAGCAGCTCACTGTTCCAAAGGTTGAGTCTCCTGAGGGGTACTATGAAGAGGCTGAGCCATATGACACGTCCATCATCGGTATGTCCCAGGGGCTAGGGCCCTGAGGGTCCGCTATAACCTACAGGCTGGCGCTGACTCATCACCGCGTGACAGGCAGGCAAAGTGACCTGACACAGGAAATGGCCTCAGTTGAGAACCGGCCATACGGAGTTCAGTGTTTGGTGTGTGTGAAGTGTCCATCACCCTGCCTGCATGTGAGGGGATCTGGGGATGCTCTTTTATCCATGGGGTTCCAGACTCCTTCCTGGCTGTTTACTGAGCACAGAGAGGTGGCGCAGGAGAGATGTGCTGACCAAGGGGCCTGCGGCCTGGGCAGTAACAGGCTGAGTTTGAGGGAAGCATTCATGGCCTTTCTCTGGATTCAGTTACTATGCTTCCCCAGCAGGGCAAGACCACTCATATGGAGAGAGCATAGACCACACGTAAGTCAGACTGTGTTTGGTGATGGCTCTCAGGACAGAGATCAGGACAGAGGCTGGGCTTGCTGCAGGGAAGCAGTTAGGCAGTTAGCAGGGCACTTGGACCTCCGGCTGGGGTCTGACGCTATGGGGAACAGAGCAAGCAGGTAACTGCAGAGAGAGAATTCTGGCCAGAGAGCAAAGGCCTTTCATCAGAGAATGCCTCGGTGTGTTTGGCAAACAAGGAGGCCACGGTGGCAGGGTCAGGTGAGTCAGGGGACAGTGATGAGGAGCATACAAAGGCACCGCTGGCCATGGCGGGAGCTAGTCTCCCGCTCTTCCTGGCCGGGGTCCTCAGCCTGACATCACTTTCATCACTGTCGTGAAACGCCTGAGAGGATTAACCTAGAAGGGAGGAAGGCTTGTGTAGGCCCAAAGTTTTGGAGGCTCTTCGTCAACATAGGGCAGGCGCACTGCTCCAGGCTCCTTCGAGAGCTGTGAGAGGACGTTGGGGTGGGGGCGCATGTGCAACTTGCTTACCTCAAAGCCAGCAAGCAAAAGCAGGGTAGGGAGGATGGGCTCCTGTGACCCCTTTGAGGATACCCCAATACCTAGGACCTCTCACAAGGCTCTACTCTTTTATTTGAGCTTTCTTTTTAAGAAAATCATTTGTTTTTATCTGTGTGATGTTTTGCCTCTACATATGTATATATACCACGCTTGTGTCTGGTGTCCAAGGAGGCCAGAAGGGGCTTCAGAGCCTCTGGAACTGGAGTTCCAGAGTTGTGAGGAGCCATATGTGGGTGATTAGAACCAAACCTGGGCCCTCTGTGAAAACAAGCATGCCTAACCACTGAGCCAGCTCTCCAGCCCCAACACTCTTAGTGGTCCAGGGTGCTCTCTCAGTAACACGACACTGGGGACAAGTCTTTGACAAGTGGCCTCTGTGGGGCAGCAACGTCAAGATTAGCATCTTCTCAAGTCTTCCTTACTCCTCCTGTGGGAGGAAGGTTTGCAGTCTTCACAGCACTTTGCCAAGGTCAAAGGTGAGCGTGGGTGCCTGGTGATGGGAATGAACCTGGGTGAAGCAGGGCCTCGTACATTTATTCAACAACAGGACCAGACTAAGATGGGACCTGGAACTTGACACTTGCTTTTCTCTTTCTCCTCACTTGCCTATGGCCCCCATTCCCAGGAACTGTGTGGGAGGTGAGGGCTTGTTGGGACTGAGGATATTATAAGTGGTTGGTGTTGTGGGCAGACGAGCTTCACTTCAGCCCACTGAGCTAGTGCTGGCGAAGCCACAGCCAGGCTGTGACTTCAGACCCAAGCCAACCAAGGGTGTGGCGATGCTGTCTGGCTGCGTCCTGAAGGTAGAAACCGTGACTCACCTAGTGAGCACCTCCGTGTTTCCTGAGCCATCTCCTCTCTTGGGTGTGGCCCCTGCCAGCCAGAACCTGTCTCCTAAACACACAGGAGCAGATGCTTCACCTGCACACAAACAAGTGGTCAAAAACACCCGGCCTGCTGGTGTTTGTCTTACACCTGTGCATCCCTGCTTGTTACCACCTGGCCTGGGGCGTCTCACTGTGTCCTTTTGAACTCTCCAGGTGAAGTGAGCTAGGGAAGCAGGTGGTAGGAGCCTGCTGTCCCATATCTGCTAGAGCAGGGTGACCTGGTCACAGTAAGAGGAAGCAATAAGCATAAGTGTTTCTCCAGCTGGATGGCCAACAGGATGGTACCGGCTTCTTTGACAAGGCCGGATGCTGGGACTTGGAGTATCCTGCTTCATCATCAGTGTCCCGACACTGTTCCACTGAGCCAGGATCTGCTCTCTGAGCAAGTGCTGAGTGCGCTAAGGGTTTGTGCTGGAGACATGAAGGTCCCTCTCTGCCCGCGATATCAGGTTCTTCATTCTGATGCAGCATGCTGGGGAAATACCAGCCGGCTGTAACCCATAACTCCCTGGCATTGGTTTCTACTCTGAACAGTGTGGCACTTCTGATCCTGTATAATTTGAATACTCGGGTGCATCTCATGTTTGACTCAGCCATCCTCCAGGATCAAAGCATCCTCTGTAAAGAGAGAGTGGGAAATGCCTGTCTGTTTCTTAAAAGTACTACCCAGACATGACACATTTCACTCTGGCCACATGTCGTTGGTGACGACTAGCCTTGAGACATCCTTAACCTCTCCTGAGGAGTCCGCACCTCAGAGCGGACAGCAGTGAGCAGCCTTTAGAGCAGTGGTTCTCAACCTTCCAAACGCTGTGACCTTTAACACAGCTCCTCATGTTGTGGTGATCCCCAACCATACAGTTATTTTCATTGCTGCTTCAGAACTGCAATTTTGCTACTGTTATGAATATAAATATCTGATATGCAAACGGTCTTGGCAAGCCCTGTGAAAGGGTTGTTCGGCCCCCAAAGGGGTTGCAATCCACAGGTTGAGAACTAGTATAGGCAGCTTCATGCCACATCTGGGTCTCTCTGCTTGACTATGCCTCTATCCGTTCTCCCTCTCCACCGTTCTCCCCCCCCCCCCCCCCCCCCCTCTGTCTTCTCTGTCTGTGCTGTTGAATATCAATCCTGCAGGTCACTATGGAGCGTATCCCCCCACTGGAATCCCCAGATCGACACAGTTGCCTGAAGGAGTCATTTATGCCACGATCACCTTGGGTACTACTTGTCCTCAGAGTTGGAGTGCCAGTGGTTTCTTGTTACCTGTTCTGAGATGGGTGCATGCTCCAGGAGGCCACTGCCTTCTTCCTCTCCCCATGGCTGGTCCTGCATGCACATAGTCGTACACTTTTCCTGCCCAGTGAGTGTATGATTGTGTTACTCTGCCTTCCGTAAAGCCCTGCCTATGGGACACTCTGCCTTCTGTAAAGCTGCAACCGTAGAACCAGGAAACATGGATACAAGACTTGTAGCCTACATGATGATCAACCCTTGGTTCTCTTCTCAGGACTGCACCCTGGTCAGGATTACCTGCTGCCTCTCATTCCTCCTCACTCCACGCCCCTGCAAGCCAGGAATCTGTTTTAAGAAAAACTCAACATTAATGAGGGCCTACTGTCTTTCCTAAGGAGGAACACAGTAGCAATACATTTGCCCTCACAATTTCCAAGCTATTCCTGATACTAGGATTAGCTGTTATGTCTCAGTTCGCTTCTGGGGACCTCACACCATCAGAGCTCCTTACCAGGCATGCAGGGCCATCTCAGAAGCACACACTGGGCACTGGGGACAGAGCCAGAGCATTTACACCTGGCTTTGCAGTCTCTCCTGGCTCGTTCTTGCTCTGGAAGGAAGAACCACAGTGACACGGGTCATTTTTCTCATTTTGCTTTTTACAGGTGTTACAATACTGAGAATTCAGGAAACTTCCCCTAAGTCCTCTGGCCCCACCATCTCCCTCTCCAATCAACCCCCCTGAGTTCTCTGTTGCCCTGTGGTCTATCTGCATGTGTACTCGAGTTCTCTGTTGCCCTGTGGTCTATTGCATGCGTACTCGAGTTCTCTGTTGCTCTGTGGTCTATCTGCATGTGTACTCGAGTTCTCTGTTGCCTTGTGGTCTATCTGCATGTGTACTCGAGTTTTCTGTTGCCTTGTGGTCTATCTACATGTGTACTCGAGTTCTGCCTCCCTCTGCCCTCTTCTCATAGGGAGTTTACTGAGTTGCAGACTCATTTTCAGGGCTTTAATTGATTGTGGGTACATGAATGCTTCCACGTAGATGAAATCATACTGACTTAGGCAGCCCCTGCTGCTGGCTACTGAGCAACACTCCAGTGGATATGTTAATGCTGGGATGTCCCTTCTATCTTTTTTTAAAGAGTTATTTATTTTGGTGCTGGGATTTAGCTGAGAGCCTTGTGCAGGTTAGGCAAGAGCTCAACCTCAACCTTCCTCCTCTTTTAATTTTTACATTTACTTATTTATTTAAGAGTGAGGTGTAGAAGGTGGGGGGCGTGCACATATCACAGCACATGCGTGGAGGTCAGATGCCAAGCTCGGCAGCAAGTGCCCTTGCCCAGTGAATCATCTTTCTGGCCTCCCCCTTCTTCTTCTTCTTCTTTTTTTTTAAAGTTAGTTTCCCAGGATAAGCTCCCAGGACTGGGATTATTGGGTCAGAAAGTATGTATGCATGCTCTCTGACTCTCAAAACAGTGGGCGGCCAGGCCACTTTCTGAGAGGTTTGTGTGAGTTCACGGTACTACAGAAACACAAGAGCTTAGGGTGCCCCTCTGGGACATGTCATGATTTTCCATCTTGTACATTTAATAGATATAGCAGGTATGAATTACGAACTGGTTATTCTCTTGTTTTATGTATATTTGGTAAGCCAGGAAGATGAGCAGCACCATACTGCTGTGAAAGGAAACTGTTATGAAAATTAAATTTAAAGTGTTGTTTTTAGAACTATTGGAACAAAGTTAACTTAGTTCTTAGGCACAATGACTAGAACAAGTTCACAGTAGCCCCATGCCTCTTTCCTATGTATGTTCTAACTCAATTGCAACTCTGTTTAACTAATATGCAGGAACCCAGCTAATAAGATAAAATGGGGTGCCATGATTTGTCTCTTGAAGTGAGTCAAGGGATAGAGGAGCTGCTGTTCTGTCTGCCTCAGGGACAGACCAGGAACTGCTGTATGGAGGACACAGAGAAGCAGCAATTGGGGCTGGTTTTCTGAGTAGAGAGGAGTGTCTAGCAATGAGAGAATATTGAGCCCCTTGTCCACTGGGGATTCAGGTAGAGTATCAAGATCACTAGATAGGGGTTGACATGGGAATCCAGAGTCCCCTTTTCTTTTCCATAATACTTTTTAAAGAATGGGTAGATGAATATACTGATATATAGATGATGGATGCATGGATGGGTGGATGCATGGGTTGATGGATGCATGGATGCCTGGATACATCAGTGGATGGATAAATGCATGCATGTATGCTCGCATGGATAGGTGCATGGGTAGGAGGTAGACTGACTTTTTCACATGGCTTCGCTGGCCTTGATTACAGTGGTGAGGCTGGAGAAGAGTGCCATGCTTGCAGGACAGTAGGGCTACAAGCTGGACTTGGAGGAAGGTGAAGCATGCACCCAATCATGCAGTCCCTACTGTGCTGGGCTGAAGGATTCTTTAAGGTAGAACGTAAAACGGCCTCGGGTCGATAGTAGGAGAAGCTATAAGATAGAGCCCAGGTAAGGCACTGGGGGCCGGTCTAAGGAGAAGAGGGCACATGGCCTGGGGATCTGGCTGGTATGTTAAGAGAGGCTCTGACCAGGACCCAGCACATTGTTCTTGTCATTGTTGTTTTTCCTTTTGAGATAGGGCCTTAATATGTAGACCAAGGTGGCCGGGAACTCACAGACATCTGCCTGCCTTTGCTTCCCCAGTGCTGAGACTAAAGGTGTGCACGACCACACCCTAAACAAGGAAGACAGCCTCTTTCCTACTCTGGTTTGTGTGGCCTCCTTTTCTTTTTTCCTTCCTGAGGAGACAGACCCCTCCCAGACCTGGAGCAGAGCTAGACCCAGCCTGGAACCTGGAACCCCTACTGGCTAAGGAGCCAGAGGCCCATAGGGCAAGCATGCAGTTCATCGGCAGGGCAGCTGCATCTCATCAGGATTGTCAGGGATCCATGAAGATAGAATTTGGGCATGGAAATGTGCTCTGTGGTCTGAGTCAGCATCTGAGAAGTTTCTTCCAGTGGGTGGGGTGGAAAGTCATTGAGCTGTTTCAAGGATGGGAGGGCCAGGTGGATGGCAGCCCAGGGTCCCCAGCTGCTCCTGCCTGCTACTCTCTGGAGTGTTACTTATGCATTGACCCTCTTGTCCAGCTGGGCTCTGACTGAATGGGCGGGTCTTTCTTGCAGAGGATGGAGAGGCCGTGAGCAGCTCCTACGAGTCCTATGATGAAGAGGAGAACAGCAAAGGCAAGGCAGCCCCCTACCAGTGGCCCTCGCCTGAGGCCAGCATTGAACTGATGCGCGACGCCCGCATCTGTGCCTTCCTGTGGCGCAAGAAGTGGCTGGGCCAGTGGGCCAAGCAGCTCTGTGTGATCAGGGACACCAGGCTCTTGGTCAGTCCTCATCTTCTTTTCTGGGGTCGGGAGGGCTGGGAGAGGGGGTGCTCTCTGATATGATGTTGGGGGTAGAACATTTGACATCAGGAGAGTTTCACCTTCTCTAACTTAATGTGCAAAGTTTTGTGTGTGCAGATGAATGTATTTTGTCTGCATTAGGAAGGTCTGGTGGTTTTTAATCCAGCTGTCAAAGCAGGAAGACTGCTCATCCCTGTCACTTGCACCCTGCTTAGTTTAGGGAGGGGGTGAGGCAGGGTCTCACCATGTAACCCAGGCAGGTCTTGAACTCATCATTCTCTTGATGCAGTCTCCAGGCAGTACTGAGATAACAGTCACTTGCCACCACAGTGGTCTCTCCTTGCTGCTGCTGCTTTTCCTCTCTCTCTCTCTCTCTCTCCCGTCCCTTGGTTCTAATATGATGGCGTGCAAACCGAGCGGCTCCCTCAGCCCAGCGCCAGCTCCAGCTCGGGCTACTGTTTTGGTCTGAACAACCTGAGGATAGTTGGAACCATCCCAAGAACTACAAGACTTAGCGCCACCTATTCTAAGCCAGAACCTGCAGAGGAACCAGACTTGACTCTGACAATAGTACCACTTCCTGATAGTTTAAATAAAAAAATTCACAGCTCTGAACTAGGTGTGGTTGGTCAGCCGCTCGGAGTATGGGGCAAGACGATTTGAGTTTCAGAACTCAAGGTCAGCCTGGGCATCACAGCAGGACTCTACCTCAAAAACAGAGCAAATGTTGACAGCGTTGTGTCCTAACCTAAAGTTTCATGAGGTCTTTACAAACACCTTCCCTCTGGCCACTTATGTCCAGCTCACTCCAGATGTCATTTTGTTATTTTGGATGGTCTCGCTAGCTGTTGTGAGAACCTCTGTTTTGTAATGAGATAATGAAGGGCAGTATATCTTCCCCGGTAAAGGGTAATGGTCCCTTCCTTTGAGTTCTATTATCTGGCAAGGCAGACCACAAGTTTGATTTTCATGCCCAATGGATCTGTTGCTGGGGAAGCTAAGACATGCAGAAAGGCAGAGAAATCACTGAAGTTTATCACTGTAGAGAAGTGAGCTCTGTCTATGGGAGACAGAGAGTCATATGCCACTTCATGGGTGACACATTCTGAGAAATGTATCCTCAGGTGAGGTCATTACTGTGTGAACATTATAGGTTCTTACACAAGCTAGGACAACAGTGTCATTAAGGGAAGTGACCTTATGAAGTCATTGTACATCGCTGTGATCCACCAGTGAGCAGACTAAGGGACACATGAGGAGCCCCCTTCTTCGAGGCCAGAGCAATGGAGAACTGTTTGGGTGATTCAGGTCCTGAAGCATCCCTGATCAAAATCGGGGAGAAGGAAGCTTGAAGGAAAGAGTCTGATAGAGGGTAAGGCCTCAAGGGCCGGCCTTAGGGTAGGCTTGGAGATATGGTCAGGCTCATGGGGAAGAGGAGCGCACTTCAGCATTCAAGGGCCTCTCCTTTGCAGAATCCACCCCTGTGCCCCAACAAAGTAGCATCTTTTTTCATTTTTATTCCAGTGCTACAAATCCTCCAAAGATCACAGCCCTCAGCTGGACGTCAACTTGCTGGGGAGCAGCGTGGTGCACAAGGAGAAACACGTGCGGAAGAAGGAACACAAGCTAAAAATCATGCCAATGAATGCCGACGTGATTGTGCTGGGCCTGCAGAGCAAAGACCAAGCCGAGCAGTGGCTTCGGGTAAGGAGAATGCACCAGATGGCCAACTGCTTTATCCAGTGCTCAAGTGGACGGCTCCTGAAGATCTGGCCCCCAGCTTCTTCTAAAGGGGTGGATGATGTGGTCGGGAGTAGATGGGGTTTATGATCCTTCAAGTGCTCAGGGAGTTTAGCATTCTGGGTATTGATGATCAAAGTTGTGGACCAGGTACCAGAGTTCTGCTGCTCAGTCAGAATCCTTAGAAGCCAGGAATGGCTGTAGTTGGAATCCCTTTGCTATCTTCCTTCTGACGAGGCATCACATCCCTCCATGAGGAAGGGCAGTGGGTGTCTGCTGCATCTGTGAAGTACTGGACTGTGGGCTTCAGGCAGATTTAACCGAGGAGGCAGCTGGGCAGGCTTGGCCAGCCTGTTTTATGGGACTGGAGATGAAGGCTCAGAGGGCAGAGGTAGCTGTCACCTGGGAAATGAGTTGCAGCTGGACTGTGGATTCAGGGCTGTCTACACAGCATTGTGAGTCTTGCCGCCTTAGATGTGTCTTAGCTGCTCTGCCGTTGTGTACTCTAGCTGTGATGAGAAGTACCTGCAGGAGGGACTTCCTGCCTAATTAAAGATGGTGAGCATGGTGGAACCAGAAGCTGTCTGAAGCAAGAAAAGACTCACACTCACCGTTCAGCAAGGTCTCAGAGGCCTCCAGGGCCCCGCTCATCTCATTGAGAGCTGGGACCACTCTCCCTCCTTCCTGCCACATGTTCCACCATCGTGCCCACGTTAGCTCTCTGTGGCATTGTATTGTACCACCCCACCCCTCCTGGCTGAGTATAGTCATCACCATGAGCCCGTCAGAAAAGGACCTGAAGTGTGTCATTAAAATATGACTGAAAATGGTACCTACCCAGGTACTGACAACCCCGTGTGCTGAGTACCCCAGGTTTGAAGCTGACAAGATGTTTTTGTTTCTATTTTGTTGTTGATTTTGTTTTTTCCCAAGACACGGTTTCTTTGTATAGCCTTGGCTGTTCTGGAACTAGCTCTGTAGACCAGGCTGGTCTCGAACTCATAGAGATCCTCCTGCCTCCGCTCCCAGAGTGCTGGGATTAAAGGTGTGCACCAGCACAGCTCAGCTGACAAGTTGTTTTAGTGAAACCACTAAATGTTTTGAGAGGTCTGACACGCGCTTCAGTCCTTCCTGAAGAGTTTCAGGTGCTTATAGACTGTCATGTAGAACAGAGAGACCGCTGTATAGACATGTGCACAGGTTGGAGGATTTGGAGGATTCCTGAGTAATGATTTGACTCTGGAAAGTAAAATCTGGCGGGTGTGTGTGTGTGAAGAGATTCTAAGCTGGTGTTTTAGTGCATGTAAAGTGCTCAGTACTGGGTCCAGTGTATACCAAGTGCAGGACACTTGGCCCGATGAAACCCAGAGAATACAAGGGGCTGGGCTGGCTCTGCAGTGCTCCTGGGGCCCAGAGCTGAGTCGCTAGCTGAACTCCTTTCTCTTGCCCAGCTCCCCCTTTTGGCTTCTGGCAGTCCCGCCCATCCTCATCCTTGTAAGTCCACACAGGTGCTCACACGTGTGCATGCATACACCCTAGCATACACAGACACTGCACACATGTTTATGAGCAGGGATACATCCATGTGCCCTGCTCCTATGTCTACTTCCCAGGGCTGTTCCTCTGCCTGCTCAGCCCTGCCTATCCTTCCCCAGACCCTTGCCTTCTCTGCCTGGTCCTACAGCTCTTGCTGGAAGCTTCAAAGACAAGAGCACTGTGCAGACAACACCAGCTCTGTGTCTGAGGTGCACAGAGAAACCCTCTCCTCCCTGCAGATGATTGCAGAGGTAGCCTGGCTGCAGGAAGCTGCCCATGCCTGCAGCACAGCAGGACTGGTCAACTCCCTTCGCAAGCAGGACCTCCGTGGATTCTGGTCTGAGCTAACAAGGACAGGAATGACGGCACGGCACCTGTCCTGTGCTCAGTGCTTCACACTGAGTCCTCCCAGCTACGTTGTCTAACGTTGCCGAAGCAGTGACTGAGGCTACGCTGGGGTCACATAGCCAGGCTACTGATTCCAGGACCTGCCTTCCTCCTAGGAAAGGCTGCATATTCTTCATGGATCTGAGCTCCTAGTTGGAGACAGGCTGGGACGTGAGAAACCCTTGTCTCCCCCTCCCCAGAGCCCTGCTTCCTGCAATGCTTTGCCTTCTCTGATTTCAAACTCACTCCCACAGACTGTTGTAGGCAGAGATTGAAAATGGAGGGTCCTTGAAACTGCTCTCACTGCTTCCAAAGGGTTACTGTAAGGGGTGTGTGGGTGTGGGTGCACACCTGTGCATGCACATGTGGGTGTGGATGTTAGTGTGCACACCTATTCACACACTCATCTGTCTTCCTTCACTGTATTACCCCTCTGGGAATCTCTCAGGTGGTCCTGGGCTCAGAACTGCTTAGTGAGGTCAGGGCCAACTCTGACCTGTGTGTCCACAGGCTGGGCACCAAGTACCAGTTGAAGTGGTCTATGGCTGGTGGCCATGGAGTTTATATCAGATCAAAGCAGTATCCAAGCCTGCTTCCAAATGGTGTGAAGACCACAGCCCTGGGCCCACAGACCTAGAAAGTCAGGGAAGCATCAACAAGTGTACACTTACAACTCATGACATCACAACAGGACAGAGCCCTTGCCCTCAGGTGGCAGTAGGGAGACCATAGCATCCAGGGATGCAGAGGCCCCTGCACCCCCAGATCAGGGGGTTCCTGAGGGGAGTGTATGAGTGGACAACTGTGTCCTCGGAACACTTGTGGGCTGCAGTCAGGGCACGGGTGTGTCTGCTCTTGGAGGTTCTGTCTCCCCTGCCTCAAGGCCCCATGTCACCCTGCCCCAAGGGCCAGGCAGCAGGGCCCTGCAAGGACCATGACCATCACAGTGCTTCTCCAATCCAGGTCATCCAGGAAGTGAGTGGCCTGCCTTACGAAGGAGCCGCAGAGGGAAACCAGTACACACCAGATGCCCAGCGCTTGAACTGTCAGAAAGTAAGGCTCCGCCCCGCCTTCTTAGTAAAAATTCAGAGTTAAAATCGAAAGCCTCATTTTCGGTTCTTGTACTGCAGCCCAATTAATAAGAAACACACACTGCTTGGGTAAGAGCAGGAAGGGAGCGTGGCAGGAACACGGGTGAAACGCGTGGAGACTTCACTGTTGTCCTGTTGAGGGGGAAACATTATTGAAACAACAATCGCTTTGCCCCATGTTCCTTCTTTATGTAAGACTTTAATGGACGAAGCTCATTGCACACAGGGATGGGCTTCAGATGACACGTTCATACACGTGCATCAGGCATCTCCACACTAGTCCCCTGGGGCCCCGCCCCCACACTGCTGCTACCATTCACATGGCATATATAAATTATTTTATGTATCTCTAGAGAGCTGAGGGGCCCATGCAGTGCTTGTCTCAGTCTGATTATCTTTCTCGGTGTGACAATCTCTAACTGTATTTATTTTCTTCTGTAAGGGATGCAATTGTATTCTTCTTCATGGTTGAATAAAACTCCATCGTGTTTATGGGCCACACTCCCTTTAATCATCTGTGGACGGAATCTAGGCTGATCTTGCAATTTGGCTCTTGTGAATTAGTCTGTATTCCCTTTTTTTTTAAAGATTTATTTATTATTTATGTATACAGCATCTGCCTGCATATATCCCTGCAGGCCAGAAGAGGGCACCAGATCTCATTATAGATGGTTGTGAGCCACCATGTGGTTGCTGGGAATTGAACTCAGGACCTCTGGAAGAACAGTCAGTGCTCTTAACCTCTGAGCCATCTCTCAGCCCCTTAGGCTATATTCTTAAGCTGGAGGTTTATTGTGCAAGCCTGAGGCTGCCCGCCCACCAGCCCCTTGCCTCCAGGTGGAGCCATCACTATGCAGACCCAGCCAATGGCTCCAGGGCCGCCTGGCACGGAGCTCTGGGGAGCTTTGGTTTTAAGGATCAAGGAAGTTGGACTAAGTGGAACCAGCTGTGGGTCAACCTTCCTATTTCTAAGTGTCAACAGGGAGCACACAACAGTCACAGGGGCATGGTTGTCTCAGGCAGGAAGCACACAACAGTCACAGGGGCACGGTTGTCTCAGGCAGGAAGCACACAACAGTCACAGGGGCACGGTTGTCTCAGGCAGGGAGCACACAACAGTCACAGGGGCACGGTTGTCTCAGGCAGGGAGCACACAACGGTCACAGGGGCACGGTTGTCTCAGGCAGGGAGCACACAACGGTCACGGGCATGATTGTCTCAGGCAGGGAGCATACAACGGTCACGGGCACGATTGTCTCAGTTTGTGTCCCTAGCACAGGCAGGGCAGAAAACAAGAGGGCACATAGAAGGCTTAAGCAAGGAGGAGGAAGAAGAAGAGGAGGGGAGGCGCTTTATTCTCTGAAAGGCTGAAGGCCACATGGAAAACCCCTACAGCTCAGCAAGGGGTGTCTTTGGGGTGTCACTCATTGTTTGACTGCCAACAGGATGAGTTTGGGTTCTCTTCCCCCTGCTTGAGGATGACGGTCCTCCCTGCAGGCCCAGATCCCTGCCGGCCAGGGGCCCACTGTTATATCAGGTCCACAGGCATTTGGAGCATTTGCAAACAGGATGGCAGGGAAGGTACTCTGAGGATGGTGGCATGTGGGTCTTAGGAAGGAGGGTAATGGTAGATTCTCCAGAGAACCCCAAAAGGCAGCTTGGTCAGTGTCCTACCAGTGACCTCAGTACTGGCTGGAAGAGGCTTGGTTGCACGGTCTCCAGCATGTTCACAAGATCCATCTATTTCCCTCTAAATTTTAGTTTTCCAGTCCCCAGTTCCCAGTGGGTGACCCCGTCCATCTCTTTGTTGTCCACAGCCAGATATAGCTGAGAAGTACCTGCCAGCTTCGGAGTATGGGAGCTCCATTGATGGCCACCCTGAGGTCCCAGAGACCAAAGACGGTAACCAGGCTATGGCCCTCTACCTCAGGGGTGAGAGGGCAGTGGTCGTCCGGGTATGAGACCTGACTGTCCAGCTCAACCCTAATTGTTTTGGCAGTAGCCAATTCTAATATAGCCTCCAAAAGAACAAAAGGAGAGAGGGCCAAACCAAAGTTAAGTTTTGCCACAGGCTGGGGGGGGGGGTGAGAACATCTGCCAGCTCTGTTTCCCAGTCCTATTTCAGATGCCTTTGAGGCCACACTCTAAAGATTCCCAGGGTTCACCTACACTGAGACGCTTGTATAGCCCCATGCGTGCATGACTTTGGGAATAGCTGACTTGGCCTGTCAATCCTCGTGTGGGGAAGATGTCTATGTGCATGTCCACCCGTGGATGTGTGTGCACACAAGTGTGTGTAGGCTAGGTGGGATGAGAGGGGAAGGTTTGCATGTGGGTAGGCTGTGCCCAACACTGACAGCTTTCTCTCTGCTGTGACAGTCAAGAAGAAGTGTTCTGCTGGCCTCAAATTGAGCAACCTGATGAACCTGGGCAGGAAGAAGTCTACCTCGCTGGAGCCCCCAGAGAGATCCCTCGAGACATCTAGTAAGACCCATGGCGACCGCCAGGACCCTGGGCTTCTTCACTGTGGTGGTGCCTGTCTTAGAGGGCGAGCCCAAACAGAGAAGGCAGAGGATTCTGGGGCTGGCCCGAGAGCACACAAAGCTGGGGTTTGGGTTCGTCTTCCCTGTGGGTTGGTTCTTTATGCTTCCCCAGGCTCTGTCCTGCTACAGTGTTGGGTCTTTGAGGAGGGGAAGGTGGTTGGTGCCATCTCGGCATTCCCTTAAGCGCAATGTTTGTCTGCTCTGTGCTGCGGGCTGTGGCAGGCAGTGTTGGACCCACGTGGATGGACACACATGGGACCATCTTCATAGTCACCAGGATTCATGCGCTGTGAGCAGGGATGGCTTCATGGACCTGACCTTGGAGGGTGGGTGGGAGTTAAGTAGGTTTAACTGCCTGAGAACTGGAGAAAACCTCTGTGATAGGGCCAGGTGAGATCTGAGAACTGGAGAAACCCTCTGTGATAGGGACAGGTGAGATCTGAGAACTGGAGAAACCCTCTGTGATAGGGACAGGTGAGATCTGAGAACTGGAGAAACCCTCTGTGATAGGGACAGGTGAGATCTGAGAACTGGAGAAAACCTCTGTGATAGGGCCAGGTGAGATCTGAGAACTGGAGGAAACCTCTGTGATAGGGCCAGGTGAGATCTGAGAACTGGAGGAAACCTCTGTGATAGGGCCAGGTGAGATCTGCTGGCGAAGCCCGAGTGGCAGGTTCAGAGGGCAGGTGTGGGCGCTGGCAGCTTCCTTCGGGTTATCTCTCCTTCTCTCACTCATGCTTGGAGAAACTGAGGTCTGGAGGGAAACAGGCCAGGCCTAAACATAGCCTGGTGTGAAATACCTTAATTCCCAGGCTGGGGCTTCTGGCTGCAGCTCTGAGGCTTGGAGGCCATTACTGCTCATCTCTGGGTCACTTTCTCTGTCCTGCTCCTGAGCTCTTTCGTGAGACCCGGTTCTCTCATTGCTTGAGGCTTTGAGGCCAGCTGAGTGAGAGACAAGTCTTTCACTCTGGAGCCTCCGCTTCCCTGGTTGGGGAGTGGTCTGGTTCTGCCTGTCACCGCAACCTTAGGAAGCAGTGCACGTCCTGGGAGCCTGGTCCCAGAGCATCACTGTCTGAGATGTGACCAGATTATTTCTGCAGCTGTTTCATGTTCTTCCTATGGCTAGGACATGGTGGTGAGGACGCAGGTGCTCGGGGACTAACCTGTGGCTTCACTTGGTGTAAATTCTTATTGTTTAGAGAGCCGTGATGGCCACAGCGGCCTCTGTTTAGAACGCAGCTTTTAGTTTCTCTTCCACGTTGTGGTGTAGAGATAGACATGAACCCTACTACCCGCCACATGACCAGCTGTGGGTGGGGCCAGAGTGTGGCTGTCTACCATCATCTGGCTAGGGCCCAGAGCAGCTGCCAATCATTGAGACTGCAGAAGACCTGTTATTTCATAAGCCTGTGTATTTGAGGCAAGGCTCAGCGAGAAGGCAGCCTATCACATACAGGTGTATAGAAGGCCTAGAAGCCTGGTTTTCCTCGTCTTTGTTGCCTCAGGGACAAGGCTTCATTGGTGTGTGATAGCACTCAATAAACCTTCTTTGGAAGGGAAGGGGGAAGGGCCGTTCTCTCCTGAGAAGCTGAACACATACATGCAACCATCCATGAGTGAGAAAGGATGGTATCCTAGGTGCACCCTGCTTCTGGTAGCTTCTGTAGCTCCCTACAGGGGAGCGGGGTCCCTGGTCAGAGGCTGCAGGCTGCAGACCTGGGTTCTACAGAGGAACTGCTGCAGTTCCTGGAAAGGCACATGTGCCCAGCGGAGGTCAGCATGGAAGCGGAGTTTCGCTGCACTAGACGCTAAACTTTCTAACTGAAGGTAGACTGAGTCAGGGCTGGAGAAGGGTGGACACACCTGCTCAGGAGGAAAGAGAATGGCCAGACACTGTGGGCTGAGTCTGGAGAACATATCTGGGCAGCTGAGGAAACAGGCTACAGAGGCAGCAGCAAACTCTGCCACCAGGAGGTTTGGCCTGGGTACCGGAAGTGGGGGGCCTGGAGATGAGGTCTTGTTGGGGAGCCTTCATCCTCCACGTGTACTCACCAGTCCTGCTATGGAGGACAAATCTCACATTCCTCTGGCCATACTTGTGCCAAGAACCAGGACGGCTGTTTGCCCTGCCTCAGTAGGCCTGTTTACCCAAAGGAAGAAAGCAATGTAGTCTGAGATTCACAGCAATTCACAGATTGACATGACAGGTTCTGAAACAGGTGACATTCAAAGAAGCCCAATGACAGTGCCTGCTCTAGACATTGGTTTTTCTAGGGCCCCCTGTGTTGGAAGGAGGCCGCTTGTTCATCCCAGCCACCCAGAACCAAAATAACCACACAGAAACTGTATTATTTAAATCACTGCTTGGCCCATTAGCTCTAGCTTCTCATTAGCTAACTCTTACATATTAATTAACCCATTTCTATTAATCTGTATATCGCCATGTGACAGTGGCTTACCAGGTAAAATTCCCAGCGCCTGTCTCCAGCAGCTCCATGGCGTCTCTCTGCCTTCCTTCTCCCAGCATTCAGTCCAGTTTCCTCCACCTACCTAAGTTCTGTCCTATCAACAGGCTAAGGCAGTTTCTTTATTCATTAAAAGCAACACATAGACAGAAGGACCTCCCACACCACTCCTGCAGCCACATCCCTGATGGAAAGTACCCCTTGCTGGAGGACTTGTCCTCTTTAGTTGTGTCCCCTCCGGTGGCCTCATCCTCCTGTCTACATATCCTTCTGCAGGCTACCTGAATGTGCTGGTCAACAGCCAGTGGAAGTCACGTTGGTGCTTCATTAGAGACAGCCACCTGCACTTCTACCAGGACCGGAACCGGAACAAGGCGGCCCAGCAGCCCCTCAGCTTGGTGGGCTGTGAAGTAGTTCCAGACCCTTGCCCCGACCACCTGTATTCCTTCCGCATCCTCCACAATGGCGAGGAGCTGGCCAAGCTTGAGGTACATTGGCTGTGGGGCAGGTAGGAAGGACAGCCAAGGGTGGGCAGTCTCAGCTGTCCACTGACGTACCGAGGACCATGATCCCACTGAGACAGAATCAGTGTGGCTTCATGCTATATTTACCTCCATGCCTGCCATTGTTTGCATTTTTTTTAATGTCCATTCTTGTTCAGGCCTCAGGGTAGGTAGGGTAGGTGGCTTTTTTCCAGGGTTGGGACCATGGGCGGCTTCCAGCACTTAGGGCGATGAGGGGGTACTTTTAGCTCCCACAGATGCCAGAGAGGCTTCTGACAGTCAAAGGAGTGATGTTTACTTTGCATGCCTGTAGCACGATTAATAAAAACTCAGAGACAGAAATTGGGATTCAACCTAAAGGTCAGAAAAGCAAAACAGCGAATCACTGGCTCTTGCCTCTACCTCAGTCCGAAATGGCGATCCTGCCTCAAAGAATCTCAGAATGGGACGGAGACTGAGGGCCGTCTCCTCCTGCTTTTATAATCCTCTCTAGTTCTGGAATTAAGGGCATGCACCACTGGGATTAAAGGCAGGCACCACCTGGTTTCTAAGGCAAGCTACTGAGGCTACTGGGATTAAAGGTGTGTGTTATTGCTGCCTGGTCTCTAAGGCTGACAGTGTGGTTGTTTTACTCTCTGACCCTCAGGCAAGCTTTATTTATTAAAATACAAATGAAATGCCACCACACATGTCACCAGCCAGAACCCATGGACCTAGTACACAAAAACAAGGGCTGTCGGGATTTATCTGGTGTCAGGACTTTTCTCTGTGATACAGTTAAATTTTGGCTCCTCCCTGCCCTTGGGTTCGTGCCCTGTTACAGCTAGAAAAACAAGAGATGACATAATGCAAGCTTGCAAGGAGCCCACAGGCGGGGCCGAGTTCCTTACACACAAGTAAGCACTTGCTCATTAACTCCTGTCCACTAAGCCCTTGATCCGGGGGGGTCTTCCAAAATCTGCTTCAATGCTGCCCTCTGGTGACTGAAACGTCTACACCAACCCGACTGCACAGAGACACCTTCACCCATTCGTTTACCCACTAGCCTCATTGGATGACAAAGAAAACTGACCTCTGTCCTCAGAACTTATTTTCTAGTTTGGTAGTGTGGGGACATTTGGATAATTACACAATTAGTTGTCTAGTTATGATTAAAGGAAGGAGAAGGGCTCCAAAAGTGTTCGTTTGGCGACGCACGAGGCTGGGAAAGGGATAGGGCTTGTATCCTAAGAGCTTGGGAGCCATTGGAGGGGTTCAGAAGAGATGGCATGGTCAAAATGAGATGTTAAAATGCTACTGTTTGGGGGAAGTATAGATGGAAAAGGAACAAGAAGTGACAAAAATAAGACCACCAGGAAGCTGCTGCACCTGCCAGTGTGGGGACAGTGACCTAGACCACCAGGAAGTCTCTGCACCTGCCCAGTGTGGGGACAGTGACCTAGACCACCAGGAAGTCTCTGCACCTGCCAGTGTGGGGACAGTGACCTAGACCACCAGGAAGTCTCTGCACCTGCCGAGTGTGGGGACAGTGACCTAGACCACCAGGAAGTCTCTGCACCTGCCCAGTGTGGGGACAGTGACCTAGACTACCAGGAAGTCTCTGCACCTGCCAGTGTGGGGACAGTGACCTGTGACCTAGAGCACCAGAAAGTCGCTGTACCTGCCAGTGTAGGGACAGTGACCTAGGATACCTTTAAAAAGCAGTATTGAGAAATCTAACAGGAAATAAATGAGAAAAGAAATGAATTGTCTTCCTTTTCTTGTGGCTGCGAACAAATGCTGATGGAAAACTTAGAGGAGGAAAACCTGATTTGACTCATGGCATCGTGAGGGCAGGCATGATAGCAGAGGTGTGAGGTGGCTGGTCACAGGGTACCCAGAGCCAGGAGACAGGCAAATTCTGGTACTCAGCTGCATCTCCTTTTGATCCAGTGCTGGACCCCAGTCCATGGGTGGTGCTACCCATGTGCAGGGTGTTTCCCCCTCTTCCTTTAAACCTTGCAGGACTTCCTCACAGACATGCCCAGAGGTGCGTCTCATCGGTCCTTCCACATCCACTCAACAGACAATGAAGATGACAGTGAAATCACATCAACCAAAATCCAAGCTTGCTTTCTAACTGCATCTCTAGAGGGATGGTGGGATGTGTGGCATAACTCCAGGGGGGTAGCCTGTGGCTTTTATAGAAACGATACTGACATTTGAATAGAAATGTCCCCTGTCTACAGTTGATTAGCATGCGTTGTCCCCTAGAAGGAAACACAGCAGACTGGCTGGGGTTGAGTTGGTAAATTAATATGGCTTCTTGCTCTTGGATTAGGTTATTTTTCATTCCTTGACATTATTAATGTCACAAACAAAGATAAAACTGAACGTTGTTATTTCTTAGGAAGTGTATCCGTGGTCTTGCAAGTGTGGGTTAAGACAATAAAAGGGACAGTGACTGCCCATGAAGTAAATGGTCAACCTACAATGTGTACAGTCATCCTGTTACCAGCAATTTTAGGAACGACTAGCAGATGACAACTCTTGATAATCTTTCATGGTCTTACCCTGAGAATGTAGTGTCAGCGTCTGGAAACACGTGTCTAGAGATTACATGTGGTACTCCCCACTGATGTCTGGGGTGTCACTGGGTGGCACCATGGTACTCACTCATGTGGTGCTCCCCACTGATGTCTGGGGTATCGCTGGATGGTACAGTGGCACTCACTACCAGAAAATGTTCTTTGGGTTCACTTGGGGATACAGTGTGCTGGTAAAGCTGGGGTGCCCTACACAGGCTGTTTCGTGCTTGTTGGTAGGGATGGGAGTGAGCTGTTCTGGTCTGGGGCAGGGACTGGCTAGGATGGCATTCATGACTCTCAGTGTCCTTCTAGGCCAAGTCCTCAGAGGAGATGGGCCACTGGCTAGGCCTCCTGCTCTCAGAATCAGGCTCCAAGACAGATCCAGAGGAGTTCACCTATGACTATGTGGACGCAGAAAGGGTTTCCTGTATTGTGAGTGCGGCCAAAACCTCTCTCTTGTGAGTAAGAAGAGGCCTTTCCTTGCACATCTTCCTGTCCAGCCTTGCTTCTAGATCTGGTGGGCAGCTTGGTCCTGCAGTAGGGAAGTACAAAGAAGGAGGCTGGTAGCTGCATGCCCCAGAGACCCAGATGAGAGCTAGCTACAGGGGAGCTGGGTGACACAGCCCTGTTTAGATACTCCCTAGCTCCCAAGGACAGATTAGGTGACTTCCCTGACTCCCTTTGCCCTTCCTCTGGACTCTTCACTGGGTCCCAGTGCATTCTGGGATATGCAGGGTGAGGCAGGCACTTCTGCTTTACACAAGGGCCTGCAGGCTTGGGCAGGTGTATCTTGGTCAAGGAGGTGCTGCCAATATTAACAGAAGCCAGCTTGGTCACTGAAATGGGCTTGTTCCCTAACATACAAAATGGAGATGCTTTTTGTCTGAGCTGCCCCAAGTGCATTATGGGGTGAGATGTGCTGGGATCATGTGGCTGGTGCTAGGATGACCGTATAAAAGGGAAGGGCCTGAAGAAGATGACCATAGGAGTCTGAGGAGGGACTTGGGAGTAGGGAAGTTTGTTTTCTTTGAAGGGGGAATCTAGACGCAAGAGTTCTGGAACAACAGGAGATGACTCTGGGGGGTAGGGGTAGGCACTTAACTCAGAGCTCTGTGTAGCCAAGGGCTTTTGTTTGCATTCTTTGCTGGTGGGACCCTGCAGGGTCCTGGAAGCTTCATGCACCTGTCTATGTCTTCCAGACTGATGCAGAGAAAGTTCTCAGAGCCCAACACATACATTGACGGCCTGCCCAGTCGGGACTGCCCAGAAGAGCTGTACGATGACGTCATGTCGGAGTCAATGACAGTAAGCAGTTGGGCGGTGGCATGGACTGTCAGGTCCTTCTGCCAAAACTCTGTCACAGAGGGTCAGATTGTCCCCAAGATGAGCAGCCCCCAGGTCACTTACAGGGCCACCAATGCAGACCCCTCATCTTTTGTGCAAGGGGTCGTGTGGTCTAACTTGGAGACCTATCTAGATTAAACACCCAGTTATTTGCTCTGGTCAGTGCTGGGGTGGGGTCGATGGTGGGTGGTGCGGGGTAGGAGCAGTGTCACCATTAGCCTTCAAGGGCCACTTCGGTAGCTGAGGTGGGCTGAGCATGCCGGTGGCAGGGTCCTGGCTCTGGAACAAAGCAGAGTGGTTGGCAGCTTCACCTCCCTCAATCCTATCCGCCCTATAGAAAGACCTTGATACTTCTTTTTTAAAATATTTATTTATTATGTATACAATATTCTGTCTGCATGTATGCCTGAAGACCAGTAGAGGGCACCAGACCTCATTACAGATGGTTGTGAGCCACCATGTGGTTGCTGGGAATTGAACTCAGAACCTTTGGAAGAGCAAGCAATGCTCTTAAACTCTGAGCCATCTCTCCAGCCCCCTTAATACTTCTTTACAGAGTGCTGTGTCCTGGGTCTTCTGCCTCTGGACTCTGCCATCCCACCAGGACTCCACAGAGGGTTTCCTTCGGAAGGGAAGGGGCCACCCAGAAACTCCATGGGAGGAGACAGGAGACCCTGAGACCAGGGCCCCTACAGCCAAGGGAATGAGGCAATGAAACACCGCCTGACTTTTTTCCTGTAGGTAGAGCCTGCTGAGGAGGCTGCCCCTGCCGCAGATGCTAACAGCGAGAGTGAGCTCGACCGAGTGTACCTGGATCTCACCCCTGTCCAGTCCTCCCTGCACAGCCCCAGTGAGGGACAGGCGGAGGCCTCGCTCCCAGCGTTGCCACAGCTGGACGCCCTAGCTGAGACCCTCACAGTGGACCCAGACCCTGGCCTCACCCCAGATGAGCCCCACACAGGGTCTCCAGAAAGCCTGGAAGAGCAGCAGGTACAAGCCGCCCCACCTCTAGGTGCCTGGCCACCTTGCCATGCTCTATGGTCATGGAGTGTGATTTCTCCTGGCACAGAGGCCCCTGGAGAGTCAGGAGTCCTCGGAGCCCCCGGAGCCCGCCTCGAGAATCCCCACCGTTAAACTGCAGGCTGAGCAGCAGAGAATCTCCTTCCCAGGCAACTGCCCGGACACCATGATTTCTGTCCCCACCAGTGCCAGCCCACCTGTGAAGGACAAGTTGAGGGTGACCAGCGCAGGTACGTGGACCAGGACCAAGCTTTTAGACAGGACATTAGTCTAAAACGAAGTTAGTCTGAGTCCCTCCCTTTCATGTGATTAGACAGGTTAAGAGAGGTGAAGGAACCTGCCCCAGAACACAGAAAAAAATAAAACCAAGGGATCCATATTCTTCCCCAACCCTGCTGGGCTGGCATCAGCATGGGTGTTCTGCCACGCCTTAGGTTCTACCTACGACGAGGAAGTGAGCTTAGGTCCAGCCCTCATCCATTCCTGCTGGTACCAGCCTTTCCCTCTCTGGGTCTGTAGAGGTCAAACTCGGGAAGAACCGGACCGAGGCTGAGGTGAAACGGTACACAGAGGAGAAGGAGAGGCTGGGAAGGAAGAAGGAGGAGATCCGGGGGCACCTGGCTCAGCTCCGCAGAGACAAGCGGGAACTCAAAGAGATGCTGCTGAGATGCACAGGTAGGGGCTCCAGGTTGAGGGCCAGGGTAGAACCTGGACCCAAGGCACATGTGCTTTGAGAGGGAAGGAGTGGGATTTGTCCGTCTGCCTTCTGGATCCCCCCCCCAGTCGCCTCACTCTTGGAAAGGCCACTGGTTCTGTCTGAGGCAGTCTCTGCCCAGATCCCTGGACCAGTGTCCACAGCACCAGCAGGTAGTTAGGCTGTTCCCAGGATGGATCTGAGCCTAGGTTTGAGACTGATGTCCCAAGTCATCCTTGCGTTAACCACATCTGCAGTTCTCTTTAATCTCCAGGCTGTTGTTTTAAAAGCATAAAATCAAGACACTTGTAAAGAAATCTGAGGCCTTCCAGGTGATTCTCCGAGGTCTCACATCATCCAAGGGAGGTTTCCTAGCAACCCACCTCTGAGGCCTTTGAGTTACTTGACCTGGATCTCCCTGGATATTTAAATCACAGAGTTGTGCCAGCCAGCACAACTGGCATAGCAGGTTTGGGGACAAATACAACAGGTTCCTTTGTAGTGCCTGCACTACGGTGGGGTACACAATCGTAAGCCGGGAACTAAGCTGGAGATGTAAAAACACACACAGATAGACACAGAGACACGGGTCATCCTTAATACAAGAATGCCAACTTTACTGTGCTCAGGGGCAGCTTATATAGGGCGCTGGCCACACCCCAGCTCTCAGGATCTTTCAGTAAAGGCCCCCCAGAAACCACTCTCCTGCCATCAAGGTCTCGTGCTCAGAGCAGCTGCAGGCACAGGTAAACACGCTGTTTTGCTCAGTTCGCTCCAGCAGGCAAAGGGTCTGAGGCAGGCGAAGAAAGTCAAGGGGCCAGGGGTCTGCAGCCCCCAACAGTTCCTGGGAAGCTTGTGGCATGATAACTGAAGGAAGGTCTTGGGGACAGCGCTCTGCTTTTTAGTTGTCAAGACAGGGCCCATTTGTCCAGTGGTGAACCCACTTAAAGTACACAAGACAGCTCTTCTTCATATATTCAGTTAGCAGCTGTATTGGTGACTTTCCCACTGCTATGGCAGCAGCTTATAAAAGCAAGCATGTATTGTGGGGCTCATGGTTCCCGGGGGGTTGGGTCCATGACTGCCATGGGGGGCTTAGGGCAGCAGGCAGGCATGGCACTGGGTCAATAGATGAGAGCTCATGCTTTTGAAAGTGACACATCCCCTCCAGCAAGGCCACACCTCCTAGTCCTTTGATAGTTCTACCTACTGGCGACCAAACGCTCAGTGTGTGAACCAGTGGGTGCCATCCTCATTCAGACCACCACAGCAGCCGTCACCAGCCCCAAAGAAAGTCTGTCTCTGTAAGCAGATACTTTGTTTCCTTCCATCTCCGTGAGTGAGATACCATTTGTTTCTAGGGATCTGCACGCTTAGATATTGTGTGGCAGGTTTTTATTGCTGTGATGTAATATCTGAAATAAACTTAGAGGCTGAAGGGGGTTTTCTTTAGTCCATGGTTGTTTGGCTCTGTTTCTGAGTGTGGTAGAACAGAGTCAAAAGACAGCTCTCAAAGTCGTGTCCTGAGAACCCACTGTTCCAAACAAGGCTCCACCTTCCACAGGTCTACCATCAGACTCAACCACTGCTTGGTTAAAAGCCCTCATGAGCTCAGCTCTGGGAAGATCCCACAGGCATGCTTTACTGATCTCCTGGGTGTCACTCTGTCTGGTCAAATAAGTGATCGAGATCCAGCATCATGTATATCACCAGCTCACAGTGGAAGGCTGGGATGTGAGGGGACAGAGGGTCACCCATAGCAGTCCTTGGAACCCCCCAAATACACCAAGCTGGGCTGTGAAGAAGGGAAGGGGCTAGGCTTCCCCGGCTCTCTGACATAGATATTCCAGATAGGGAAAAAGAAACATCTAACTATGGTTTATTCTCCTGGCAAATAAACTCTTTGATCTTATAGTCACAGATAAGAAAGTGATTTCAAAGCGTTGATGTTGAATATAAATGATGTCTAGGTATGCTAATTCGGAATGCAAACATCACGAACACTAGCTAACTTTCCTCTGTGTGTTTTTCTGAAACAGAGCCTCTGTTACTGTTTGCCATCCACCCAGGGCTGCTGTTTGTCTCTCATAAAGCTTAAGAATAGCAGGTCAGGTTTCTCGTGGTTAAGTGGTGCTGGAGCTCTGGGTTGAACATAGGTGATCATTTCTTAACTCCAGGACAAGGAGATCCCAAGGTTGAGGACCACATTCAGGCCTTGGGAAGCCACAAGCAACAGGGGATAGAGGCAACAGTATGGGCCGGGTCAGAACATCCCAGCTGCCCACCAAGGACCATTGGTAAAGTTGCTTTCAGGCCAGAATTGAGTGTGAGGACCCACCAGCAGGGACTTGGGCTCAGACTCAGGTCCACCTGTGGGAGCAGAGCTCCCCTCTGGATCCCTCCAGCCTGTGAGAACCGAGTAACTCAGATCCGAGCTAGAAGGCTGTTTGCTGCACACTGAAAGGCCCATTCCCACCTTTCCGTGTTCAATGCAGACCTGTGGTCCACAGGAAGGGGGTGCATGTAAACCCTGACTCTGCATCGTGGTTCCCGGCCTTGGCTGAAATACTGGCTTCCATAGCAAGTTTACTTCTCTCTGCAGATAAGGGCGTCCTGGCCAGCCTGGAGCAGAAGCTGAAGAGAGTGGATGAGGAGTGCCGGGCCGAGGAGAGTAGGCTTGTGGACCTCGAGCTCAACATCATGGAGGTGAAGGACAATCTGAAGAAGGCTGAGGCTGGGCCCGTGACGCTGGGCACAGCTGTGGATACCACCCACCTGGACAACATGAGCCCTCGTGTGAGTGCCTGCCGCTGCGGCGCCCCTGAGCTGTATGTGGGGCTCCCGCACACAGGCTGGAGCGACGGGTTTTATATCTATAAACCTCTTGACCCAGCCCTTGTTCTCCTCCTCAGGCACAGCCCAAAGCTGCCACCCCCACCCCTACCCCAGACTCTACCCCGGTCAACTCTGCCTCCGTGCTCAAGAACAGGCCTCTTTCTATCATGGTCACAGGCAAAGGCACCGTCCTACAGAAAGCCAAGGTAAGCCCTGTCCCCACGCTCACCCCCCACCCCCGGGGCCTCTTGGCTGCAGATGGAACACTGCTTGGGCTTTGGCACTAGCTCTGCGTGAGAGGTGTGCTCTCAGAAAACCACCGCGGCTCAGTCTTTGGCACTGATTAACCAGCAAGGTACTTAATTCGAGTGTTCTTCCCAATGAGCCTGAGGGCACCCCTCCACTCAGGAGTAGATTGGGGCAGGCTGCGACTGAAAAGCTTTTAATCCAAAGGTGTCTACCATCAAAAGCAAAGAGGCTAGCGACAAAGGGCTCAAGATTCCATGGCATTGGCTTCTTGCCCAAGGACTAAGCAAGAAGCCTTATTAATTCTTAACTCATGTGACTAATAAGAAGCGTGCTTAGAGCTGCCTTGGCTTTGACAAACCCAGCGCGTTCTTTGTTCCTGTCCTGTGTACTTGGTGAGACAGTCAGGCACCCACACCAACGGTGGACTATTAAATCCATCTAATTGCATGAGCCTCTGCTCCCTTACTATGCAGGCATCAATAATCAATCACAGTATTCGTGTGACCCACGGCCGTGAACTCTCCAGAGCTGCCCCACACAGGGATGAGGCTAGCTGTGCTTATAGCTGCTTTTGCACTTATATACATAGGAAGGGAAAGGGAGCTATAAGGGCGGCTACGGAGGATAACTTTATTGGGTACTTATGTCTGGTACCTGCAGGAATGGGAGAAGAAGGGAGCCAGTTAGGAAACACAAATCAACCACCTAAAGACTGTCAGTGTGGACCTTGGTGACAATCCTGCTTCGGTCAAGTCATCAATAAACAGCCCCTCTGAGGAAGGGTGAGTCTGTGCAGAAGAAAAAGCAAGGAATGAGGTGCCATGAAGGAGTCCCTTTTCAGGCCAAAGGGAATACGGTGGTGGCAGCAGTTTCTTTGGAGACCTAAGTCTATTGGCCGTCAATGAGACATTGTACCTTTTCTTTTTTAAAAAAGATTTTATTCACCGATCTGTTTTATCAAGATTTTTAAGTAGTGGGAAAAAATGGCCACGTGGCTTTGGTGACAAGAAAATGTAATCTGCTGATCCCTTATCGTTTATCCTGCGTTTGGCAGCGTTAAGGGTAAAACCATTCTTGATTCCACACGGGTGGGCCCAATGTGGTCTTTGATGACCTTAAAGAGCATTGGCCACCAATGGCGTGAACTCTGGAGACCAGTAGCAGGGATACATATGGGACCAAGCTAAGGCACTGACTCCACCAAGGACTTTCCTGATTCAACTGCCTTTAAAAGACAAACTCTTAAGCAATGCTGTATTGTATAGGGGAAATTCCCTGTGTTTACAGACTCCGTCCTGTGGCCAGGCCATTTTTAAGAAGAGTTAATTGTCTTTGTTCCATTTTAAAGATGTTTTTAATTTCTGGTCCCCTTGCAAGACAGAGTGGTGAGCAGCCTTTCTCCCCTGCTCAGATTGGCAGCCAGTGCTGTCTTTTTGTGGTCTGTCTCTCTGTGATGGCATTAACACAGGTTGAAACATTTCATCTACCCCATTTCTGGGCATTCAGAATCAGCTACCGAACACTGGTTCCTGAAGGCTAAATATTTTTTATGTATATTGTCTTTCTAATCCCAGGGCATTTATTTCCTGTGTCATAAACACTTGGTAACCTTTACCAAGTGGTGAGTTAGATTTTTTTTAAATAAAATGTTCATTGTATTTTGGGTTTCCCTTGTATTTCATGGCATGGCAAAGGTCTTATCTACACAATGAACTTAAACTGTAAAAACTGGCAGGGCCACAAGGGTAGCCTAGCAACACACTGTAAGGATCCTTAATCAAGTGCTGAGTTAATTACTGTATAATCAATAAGGTACCAAATACACAGGAAATGCCTCAGGAAGCTAATTTCATGCATACAATTGGAAGCCAAACCTCTGGATGTTAAACAGGCAACTCATGCTACTGCAAAAAATAACCTAAGCAGACAGAAAAGCAGAATTCGCAGGGAAGCCTTAAATCCAGACACAGATGAGAAGACCATGACTGCAGCAGGGTGAAAGTTTGGGAAATCCAGGGGCTCCATGAAAGCTAGCACTGCTCTGATAGGAAAATGTCTACATATGCAAATCAGATCTTATCACAATACGGAACTGTTCGAATCCACAGTCTAAATGTGAGGGAAAACACAGGGTGGGGGAATCAGTGCAAACCTGGAGAGAGAAGTAGCGTCTCAGCCAGACAGCCTTGACCCACAGAAACCCGACAAATTTCTCTACACCTGTAATGGTGGGGAGGTCTCATACTGGGAGCATATGTCATACATGTTGCATGTCACATCATGACATCATCAATACTTCTCAAAGGCTCTCTGCAGCTTCCAAAGCTTTGTGCTTCTGACAACCCAGCTCCCAGCAGCACACGCAAGCAGGGGAGGAACACACATGAGTGCTGCAGAGTTAGGTGCTCAATGAGTCCTCTTGGCCACACAGATACAATTACTCCAGGTGCACCAATGACTGATTTCTCTTGAAAAGTTCCTCAACAGACTGAGCTCCCGCATGTAAGACAAAGCAAACCTCCTAGTTACCCCCTCACCCCTTAATGGCCGAGTTTGTGAAGTCTGCCCTTCACTGCCACCACTAAAAAGAGGACCCCCCACTCACCTCTCCTAATACTCTGAAAGGAAACCCCCTGAAGGTCTTCCTGTGCAGTACCCAGACCAACCACACAGGGAGACCAGAGCCATTTGTACACTATGCCTCTTCTGTATACACAAACTGGTAAATTGGTCAGATTGCTGTCTGAGACCTTCCTAATGTCTTTTCCACACGCAGATCTGATCACCAGAAAAAGTCACAAGTGCCACATAATCCCTTTTCAAACTAAATCCATGAGATATGTTGGAAAATGGAGAAGCCCACGTTTTGTGTCAATACCATCGCTGCATGGTACACTGTCGGATGCCTTCCTCTGGGCACTGCACCCTTTTCAGCATTCTGCCTAGCATTTGTGATGGGCAAAATGACCCTCACACAGGCCATAAATTCCCTGACCTCTTTCTTATCCTCTGGAAAAGTGACCAGCAGGTACAGGACACAAATACTAACACGTTAGGAGTTTCCAATGTCACCACAGTGAGTGACAGCTAGCTGAAGCTGCTACTGTCCCAAGCAGCACGGGTCTCTGTGGAGGAGGCTTGTGGGCAGAACAGCTCTGCTTAGAGCTGGAAGCAGCTGTTCCAGGTCCCCGGGAGGTGCACTGGGCCATAGACAGTGTCTTTCAGATTCTGAGATGCCTGGGAGCTTGCTGGGAGGGGGTTGGCTGCTGTCTTCCTGGGGGCTCTTGGTGGAAGCCATGTGCCATGGGAGCGTCACCTCTCAAGATGCCTGGGAAAGAAAGTGAATCTTGAGGGTGCTTGAGTCTCCCCCTCAGCCAGTGGCTACTTCATGCCCTTTTTACTCCACAACTCAACCCCCGAGTGAAAGATGCCAGATCAGACCTCCATCCCACCGCCCACACCGCCTCCTTGGCCACTGGAAGCCAGTGTGCACCGAGGGCTGAAAACCCACAACTCGGGGTTGTCTTGATTTCTGCCCGATGTAGGAGGCTCAGGTGCTGCTGTCCCCCAGGTCTGTCATCTGGATCTCCTTATGGCACCTTTCCTCTCAAGGCTCCAGCCCCTCGCTCCTGCCCAGCCGGCTGTTCCCATATGTCACCAAATGGACAGCAGCTGCCACACTGTCTCTGGTCCCACCTCCCCATACTGTCCCTATGCTCTGGGTTTCCCTCCCTGCTGCCGTGCTGTTTCCAGGGCACCTGACTCCTCCTCCTAAGGTCACACTCTAAAGCTACCTCTGCACTCTACTGCCTGCATGCTAGACTGGAGGCTCCATGGGGCAGATCTTCTGTCTCAGCCATCGCCCTGTATCTCCGACCCTAGAAAAGAACGTCTGGGATGTGGAAGACCCTTCCACATGTTTCCTAGGGGAATGGACGAATGGCTGAATGGGACAGCCTGCCTTCTGCTGAGTCTGTAGGACTCGGCAGGACTAAGGAGACAACCACTCACGGCTCTCACAGTGGGGGCCTTCCCAGCCGCCCCGGCACTCGCAGCGGTAACTGGTGTTCTTCAGGACACAGGTGCCTTCATTCATACATGGGCTGGGTTTGCAGAGGTTGACTGGATGCTTGGCTTCTGCAAAGGAGAATGTGCCCAAGCCTGGGTCAGATCCAAAGGCCCCCTTATTCTAAGCAAGCACAGTTCAATCTTAAAGGCCATGGAGCTGAATTAACACCCTTGGTCCTGAAGCAACAGCTTAGCATGTGATTGATGAGATCGGAATCTTGGACCCTTAAATGTATACTTACTCCTGGAACTTTGTGGGACTGTAGGAGTTAACACATAAGCTGACATACGGTAAACGAGGACTAGGAAGCTGTCTTCATAACGACATGTGTGACGGCTCAGAGATTCCCGTCCCAGGACAGCTCTAAGAGATGCGTCCCTTCTCCCACTCACCTCTACATATCCATTCAATGAGTGCGTCCTGGTGGTACCGTAGGTCTGTGTAATCTGCCACATGGATCAGGGAGTCCCGGGGACCAGCGAGCCTCCGCACTGCTTCCCTGACGACAGCCCCCACGCTCACAACCAAGACGGAGATGCCATTGTTTCTCAGCTTCTGGGCAGGGACAGCTGCATCTTCCGCCCCGCTCCCACCTGTGATCATCACCACAGCCTTGGGGACACCAGGGCGGGCGCCCCTCTGGACGGTCATCACCTTGTCATCGATGTGCAGCAAGGCTGTGCCAGCAGATCCCACACCCCCTAGGTAGGGAGCCTGGCTCATGACCCGCAACACGGCGGCACGGGTGGAATGGGTGTCCAGTCCGAAGGCTGTCTGCACCTGGCTGCCATAGACCACCAGGCCCACCTGTGTCACGTCAGGGTTCACATCAAAACGGAGGGTGCATTTCCTGATGAACGTCTGCATCTGCGCGAAGTTCTCAGGTCCCACTGAGGCAGAGGCATCCAGCAGGAACACCAGGTCCAGTGACTGCGCTTGGCAGCCTGGAGGAGCAAGCAGAAGAGGTCTCTCGTCTGGACCTGGCTGGTACAGCAGGGACTGTCCTGGACTGGGTGGAGTCCAGGTCGGCCAGCATGCTGACTGCCATGTGGTATCCACTCTCCTAAAATAGAAGCGTGAATACAAGTGGCCACTTGGGTGCCATTTCCAGTCTCTGTGGCCGTGCAGTAGCCTCTATCTACATGGAGCGTGATTTCCACATGGAAGCTGCTTGCCTCCCGCCTTCCTCCCCCATCTTTATCTTCTCGCTGACACACGGTGACCTGCACCTCAACATGGAAGCCACAAGATGGCAAAGTCAAACCACCTGCTGGCTCAGGTCACTCACCCCTGATCTATGAAAGAAACATATGGAGTCCTTCTGGAGACCCTGATGGCTGCACTTCACCTGTCCCCTCTTGCCACATGCTGCCCACCACACGCAGGACTCTAATATTACGTGTATTAAGCGAGCTGATACCTACCCTCTTTGGGCTGGTGGATGGGAAACGAACATGAATGTGCCACACAGTCTATAGCTCGGTAGGGGAAGCGGGAAAGGGCCAGAGGGAACAGCAGGACAATGTGCCTTGGGGGTTCCTGGGGAGGTGAGGCTCCTGCTAGTTCTGGAGGAGGAGAAAGCTGAAGCTGACAGGTGGGTATCTCTAAGCGGGGAGGCATCTTCCTCCTTCTTCCAGTGTGTGGAGACTCAACAGTCAGATAGGAAGCTCTCAGAAGCTAGCGGAATGGGCTCAGGTTTCTTAGAGACGCAGAGAGCCATTGGGAACGTTTAAATGTGGAGTCAGAGGGTCTGGTGACCTGATTTATCTGCTCTTAAAAACCACACCGGACACAAGGAAAATATAGAAACTGCCACAATCACAGGAGCCTGAGGAGACAGGGCCACGAGCCGTCCTTGGGGGAGGACACTGGCGGCATGTGGGAGACAAGGAGATTTCAGGTAAAAGCTGAGGAGTCTGAGCAAAGGTGAAGTGTGTAATAGTTTATCAGTCTTGGTCTGTTAACTGTAACAATGATCCATTCTAATGTGAGGGAGCGACACAGGGACCCCTGCAGCTGGCACTTCTCTTCCGTATATCTGCAACTAAAATAAAGCCAAAATCATTTTGCCATAGGAGACTGGCCTAGAGGGATAGAGTGGGCCGGGGCATAGCAGTCCTCAGCACTGCTACGGAAGTGGGGACTCTGGGGACAGTAATAAGGTCTGGGATGCTGAGTGCCCCATGCAGTTTCCTCCATACTGAAGTGCGCTCTCACGGAGTGTTCCAGCTCTAGTGTCTCCGGTGCTAGCCCGGCCCCTGTGTGCCCACGCCTACTCCCAGGGGTACCATTCTCCCTCTCACGGTCACACAAAGTCAGCCCTGAGAGCAATGAAACAGAAGTACTACAGTACCACCTTAGGAAATGTTTGCTTTGCTTGTGTTTGAGTGTGCAACAAAAGCGTGTGTGCGTGTGCATATGTCCCAAGAATGTGTTTCTCTTTAATGTGCTACCATCAGAGAGGCCAGAAAGCCATTGTTTTCACGGAGCCTTGGCAGACTCAGCACTCCTTGAGACTAATAACAATGATTAAGCTTAATTAGTAGTAATACCTGTAATCGGCAGAGCGCTTGGACATGCTGAGTGTGTGTGGCGTGTCTTACCTAGTTCTCACAAGAAGTCCCCAGAGTGCTGTGACTCTGATTCTAGTCCCCAGCACAGGCACTGGAGAAAAGATTAGCGGTGCTAAGAAGACGAGCCTGCCTGCCGACAACCCGGCCCCAGGATAGGACGCGCAGCTCTACCTGGCCGTGGCTGGCTGCACAGCCTCCTCTGCAGCTCCGGGATTTGGCTGCGTAGGTCCTGAGGGTCCGTGTAGACCATCACATTCTTCGAGCTGCCCGTTATCTCCTCCAGCTCCGCCTGCACCATCTCACTGCCCACGCCCAGGAGGAGCAGCTCCCTGGCCCTTGCGTGATCTGCTGGCCCAGCCACTTCATCCTGGGAGTGTGACTCAGTGAACAGAACCACGACTCTGCGTGGCCTGTCCTGGCCTGTCCTGCTGGCACTCCCAAAGCCATGTTCTGACACCTGCAGCAAGGCACTGCCTGTCAGTGTTGGGCCGCCACGGAAGGGGACGCTGTCAAGTCTCCTGACCAGGTCCGGCACATCCTGGTACTCCCCGACAGGCACGGCCACTATCAGGTCCCTGCTGTAACTGGCCACCCCAACACGGGCCCGAGAGTCCTCACTCAGCACGGCCTGAGTGAAGCGCTTCACAAAAGCCTTGGCCCGCAGGAAGCCCTCCAGGGTGGTGCCTGCAGAACTGTCCAGCAGGAAGAGGATGTCGATCCGGCATTCCAGGCTCAGCTTCGGGGCTGTCAGAGTCACAGTGAGACATGCTGTCATCTAAGGTCACCACAGCTTGCAGACCAGCCCTACCTGAGATGTTTCTATACCACTTCCAGCACAAGGAACCTACCAGGAAGACGCTGGAGCAGAAAGACTGGCGCCCTCGGAGTAAGTGTCCAATGGTCACAGAGACAGAAGAGACAGAGGTAGAGTGTGTCTTCCTGCCTCTGCTGAGGGACGCAGTCTGATTGCTTTTTATAAAGCAAAGCATAGCACATCTACTCTCTAACTTTCCTCCCCATTGTGGTTAGTGCCCTTTGAGCCCTGAGATAGCTTTGTCAGCTTTTAAGATCATGGAAATACACTCCTACATTTCTTCTAGAAGCTTCCCGTTTTGCTTTTTGCAGGTACAGTTGCACCCTGGACTGGTTTTGAGTAGGCTTGAGGTGTGAGCTTTACTTGTTCCATAAGGATCACCAACGAAGGCAATACCAGGCACAGTTGCAAAAGTTACTTAACGAGCTCTCACTGTGTGCTGGGCACTGTGCTAAGCACCTTACATAATCTTAACTGTCCATCTCCCCATCCCCCATCCCACGCCTCCCTGAGCTAAGGCTTATAGAAACTTCCCCGAAAAACCAAAAGAAGCTAGAACTCCTTATTCCTCTTTTGTAGAGGACATGAAACACGCCACAGACATGCTCAGACATTAGACATGAAACACGCCACAGACATGCTCAGACATTAGACATGAAACACGCCACAGACATGCTCAGACATTAGACATGAAACACGCCACAGACATGCTCAGACATTAGGCAGCAACTATTCCACAGCTGCCAGCGCCACCATCTGGATCAATCACGGGATGTCTGAGGCTGCACTGTAGGACAGAACAGTGGGCTACAGAGAAAGAAGGTGGCTTGAAAATTTAACGGTTGTTTTCTACCCAGCAGCTAGCAGGGGACAAGAAGGGCTACCCCAGGCCCTACGTCCCCCCAGGTAGTCAGTCTTGGGAATCCCAGGCATACGTACCACAGTTGACTTGCCCTCCAAATGCCAGTGGGCAGAGGCAGTGGTACCTATCCACACCCTCTGGAATGCATGTGCCTCCGTTTTGGCAGGGCTGGGAGTCACAGGGGCCTGTCAGAGAAATACCCATTAAAAGGCAAGAACACAGGCACGGAGTGGAGAGCATTGCCTGAAGGGTGGTCCCGGCTTTCTCCCACACCAGCTGGTAGGAGGACAGCCAAGAAAGAATCAAATGCCTAGAAGAGGCACTGGGTACAGTTGGAAGACCTTGGTAAGGCCCAAGACAATTGTAGTCTCCTTCAGGATGAGTCTACACAGCTGTGCTCCCACTGTGACATTAAGATATTGTCATTATCTGAGACTGCTGAAAGGGCCAGAGCCAGGTGGCAGGGCGGGCGGGCAGGGGTCATAACGACTAAGTCGTGTTTCACCGGAGATTACTAAGGATGTGATCTCAGTAGCATCAAGGTAGAAACAGCATGGCCCTGGGATGCGGCCCCTTCCTTTGTTAAAGAGCCACCAACAGCTGCGTAAGGCTTCTGCCTCCTGGCACAGAAGAGCGGTGAGCTTTCAACACACCACAGCCAGGCTGCCCAGCCATGAACGTTGCTGCCTCCACATCCGTGGGCACCTTTGTTCACCCCCACGAGCTTTGCTGTCCTTGTACTTCTCCTGCAATGTTACCAGTGGACACACAGTACACTGACCCACGGGATGTCCCGGTGTGAAGTTGGACACACAGTACACTGACCCACGGGATGTCCCGGTGTGAAGCAAATGCACCGGAGACACGATAAGCATTTGCTTTTGAATGCAAAGTGTAGATTGGGAGTGCCGTCTCCTCCAGGCTGGTATGAAGCATGGTGTATGTCAATGCTGGACCATTCTGAAGTGTCTGATCAATGGTATGCTGTGGTCACTAATTCCCTGAGTTCCATGCTCCTTATCAATTATTAAAATGCAATTTAAACCCACATTATCCTCCTTCCCAATGCCACAGAGAACAAGAAAGATCTCCGCACATTAGTGCAAGCTTAGAAAATAGCTGAATGTGTCACCATTGAGGGTGACAATTTTTTTTTCCTCAAAAGCATTAGTATATTATCATTTGCTGGTTACATCACTGTGATGAAAGGCTTTTCAGTGCTGGCAACCGCTGAGGCAAATTCTATGCACTTTCCTTGGCTTGATGTCCTAGCAGCCTGAGCATCGTGAGAAACCCTTGGGAACCATCGCCACGGAGACTTTAACTGAACATGCGCCATGGGGATGAACCCTGTGCTAACTACAGCCCAAGCAAGGCCCCTCTTCATCCTCACAGCCATCTTAAGACATGGAGACTCCCACTCAGCCTCCATGTACAGACAACGCACTGTCGTTCCATGAGCGGAGTCTCTCACTGAAAGTCAGCTGACTGGGCAGAGCGGAGCAGAGCCACAAGCATGGGTCATTCAAGGCCCACACAAGGTCTCCACAGTCTCGGTGTCAGTTTCTCCTCCACATCAGAGACCAGTGATGTTGGGGCTTCAACACTTTGAAAGGAAGTACCAAGGGGTTTGCTGAACCCAGGCTGGGACTAAAAACTGCTGTCTCTGACCTTCTCTCACTGGGGGAGACAAGCCCGCAAAAGGAAAAAAGACACCCAGGGACGACGGTTGCTTGCAGGACAGTGGGAGACATGAGGAGCACACTGGGGACCATGGCGAATGATGCTAAATGGTGGCAATGGTTCTTCCTGTTTGGGATTCTGTGGTGATAAAGCCCTTACACGAGGACTACCTCATGGATTCTTAGTGGGACCCAGGAATGAGACCTTCTGCTGAGGATGATGGGAGAGGGCAGACGTAATTCCGCTTGGCAGAGGTGAAAACCACTCAGGCATTTTATCTTGTCCCAAGTCTGATGCTAGATAATACTAAACAAACAGAAAGCCATTTGTCTTCTTGTTACTCAGGGTGTTTCTCACTGATGGAAAGCGCACTGGCTAAGGCAGGTGGTTCCAATGCGATCTGTCAGTCCATTCTCAGTGACAATATGCCACCAAGCAGGTGAGGACTTGGGGCAGCAGGACACACTCCTTGGCCACTAAGTGCCCATCCCTCTCGCCCTGGAACTCATCCAAGCCCACCTCTGCTCAGGGCTGTCAGTGTCCCTTCATAAGCCAGCTTCCCAGAGAACTGGTAGGCCCAAGAGGCACATCATACCTGGGCAGACGGTTCTGTAGCAGGTGCCGGGGTGTGTTTGGAACACTCTCTTCCAGCTACAATACAAGGAAGCACAGCGATGGAATGACCAAAGGTTTCAGAGATCACAGCCCTAAACACTCATTTCCTTCTTTGTGCATCAAGACAGAGATGTTTCAAACGACTCAAAGCCTTTCCCTCTACCCTCAAAAAAGATATGAACTAGGTGTCACATGGAAAGTTAGAAGTGTAGTCGGGCATGGTGGTGCACGCCCTTAGTCCCAGCACTCGGGAGACAGAGGCAAATGTTATATCCGCAGTGACTTGCATGTGGATTGTCCCTATCTCCCACCAGGTCTAGATACAAATACTATCTCCCCCTCCAGGCTCTCCCTGGCTTCTATTTCCAATGCAAACCCCCTCCCCCAACTCACCCCCAACTACCCAAGGCAAGCCAGGCTGAGTATTCAGGAGACAGAGAGACCTCAGCAAGTAGCTGTGGCCTCCCTGTTTCTCAGAGCTCCATCTCTGGCCTCATCCTATGTCTCCTGCTTTTCTGCTCCAAGTTGTCCAGCACCAGGACCCAGAGTGCTGATCTCCCTGCGGTTTTAGAGCCCTCAGAATTATGGGATGGGCCCTGTGCCGTGTCTTTGCCCCAGACCATGTGGACAAACCTGTAGAAGGGACAGCGCACAGCCAGCACAGCATCCGCCTGCCTCGATCCCCTCCAGCACAGGGCATGGCCAGCGAGTTCCCTGATGGTCTCCAGTGTCTTGCGCTCACAGGGGTAAGCTTCCACCCTGCAGTCTGTGGCAGAAGACAGTCCCCTCCCAGTAAGATGAGGGGCACTGCTTGCCTCTGCCCTTGCTCTCCAGACTGGCTGCTGTGGGGTCCTACTCTACCCTCACTGTAGAACCCATGGTCTCTCTGGTGCAGAGCAACGAAGAGAAGCAGTTTCAGGATTTCCTCTGACCACGGCTCCACATGGAGCATGCATACAAGTACTTTCTAATGAGTGTCCCTCTAGTTATGGGGTGGACTCCGACAGGAGAGATAAGCCCAAAACCTCCCTGCGTCCCTCCATGCAGCCAAGGAAGGGGTGTGGACTTGGTTCTTTCTCCCCAACAGGGGACAGGGCCCAACCAAACTGACCATAAACCCAGGCCCCTCTTTCCCCATAGACTCCAGCTGGGAAACCCACAAGGTCAGCCACAGGGAGACAGAACGCAGTCCTCGGGATAGGGCCTGCCTATCTCTCTTACCAGCCCTCCCTGGGAGGTGCTTGCTCAGGAGCCCTGTTCAATCCATGCCCTAGTTTGTGAGGTTCAATGCCATTCCCTTGCAGGCTGGCCAGTCTTACCTGGATCAGCAGAGGTGCAGAGCGCTGAGCTGCTCAGGGTGCTGAGGAGGCCGTTGGTGGCATCCTCCACTTGCTCAGCCAGCAGCACGTACTGCTCCTTTGGCTCACTGGCCAGAGTGAGCAGCTCGTCCCACCTGGGGAAAATTTCCAACAGCTGATACCATATCCTGCCTCATCCTGCCTCCTGGACCACAGCACCATCCCACTGACCCAGAGGTCACCTCAGAGCAACCTCATCGTCCAGGTGAGACATAAACTCAGGAAGTTCTCAAGGAAGCCCAGCAATGGGCCACCCTGTGCTAAAATACCTCATCCTCAGACCAATCAGCTAATATTCAAGACATAGTGCTAAGGGATTCAACTAACTTTTCTGAAAGTCATAGCTGATAAGAAAACTGTAGTAGGGGGGCTGGAGAGATGGCTCAGCAGTTAAGAGCACTGACTGTTCTCCCAGAAGACCTGAGTTCAATTCCCAGCACCCACATGGTGGCTCACAACCATCTGTAATGAGATATGGCACCCTCTTCTGGCCTGCCGGCATACATGGAGGCAGAATGTTGTATACATAATAAATAAAATCTTAAAAAAAGAAAGAAAGAAAGCTGTAGTAGGAAGTGAGCAGGCTGCGTTCCCAGCGCCCGGCTAGCTTAACCCCCAAAATAATCACACAGAAATTGTATTAATTAAATTACTGCCTGGCCCATTATATCTAGCCTCTTCTTGGCCAACTCTCACATCTTGATCTAACCCGTTTCTATTAATCTGTGTTTACCACGAGGCCATGGCTTACTGGGAAAAATTCAGCATGTCTGACTCTGGCGACTCCATAGCGGCTCTCCCTGCCTGCCTGCTTTCTCCCAGCATTCAGTTCTCTCTTCCCTGCCTATCTAAGTCCTGCCCTATCAAATGGCCAAGGCAGTTTCTTTATTTAACCAATGAAAGCAACACAAATACAGAAGGAACTCCTACACCAGAAAACAAAACTCTGTAACTATGGGAATTCTTTTCGTTACAGGGTGGCACACACACCTATATCTATACATATGTTCCTAATGTATTTCCTTTTGTCAGATGTTCCTCTTATTTGTTCTTTAAGTTAGATATTAATTGCTTAAAGCAATCAGAAAGCAAACGAGAAAAAGCTTTCTGAGGTGAGAAAGAGAAAAGCCAATGCCAGCCGAACGCTGAGGTACGACACAAGAGCCCCAAGGGCAGCCAAGGGAAAAGCCATGTGCAGCTGTGGAGGGGATGCAGCCAGAATCCCTCAGTGCCGAGAGCATCGCCGCCAGTGCCCAGGACAAAATGGTACCTGAGATGTCCCTAGGTTATGAAGAAGAGATAACACTGAGAATCTTTTTTATAATAAGGCAAATAAATGTTCAGTTTTGTTTGCTTAAGAGCCAGTGAGAGGCTCAGCAGGTGAGGGCTTCCATGTGGTGGAAGGGGCAAACTGACCTCCACAAGTGAACCATGGCATGCCTGTGTGCCCAGTCCTGACACAGAGTTACAAATATCTTAAAAACTAGAAGATGAGCAGAAGTCTGTGATGAGAAGAACCCCACTGTTACAACTCAAACAGAACCAGAGAGTCACCATTGGTGACAAACTCTCCATTCTTATTTGAACCCACGGAGGTCAAACTTTTCACACAGTACCCAGTTATCCCTCAGCACAAAGAAGAGGGGTTCTTGCATGTGGCCTCCCAGTGCCCCCGCCACAGCTCTGGCCCAACAACAGGCTTTCTCAAAAGCTGCCCGAGGAATTCAGGTGCTAGCCAGAGTGGAAGAGCATCAGCAAAGAGGCTCGGTTAGCAGGAAAGGGGCCAGCGGTGGAATCAGCATGCTTTCAAATACCTTCTTCGGTGTCGCCTCTGCTGTGTTAGGAAAGGGCACCACCATTTGCTCTAGGGTTCAGGCCCAAATCCTCCATTCTCCACTCCAAATCCAATTTGATTCAGCATTGCACTGCTCTGCCTTCACCAGCACACCTGAAGTCCAGACATGCCCCATGCCCCAGTGTGCCCTGACGTGCCCCAGTGTGCCCCGACGTGCCCCAGTGTGCCCAGACATGCCCCAACATGCCCCAGCAGCTTAGTCCTTTGAACATAACCATCTCTGGTTTGAGCTGTTCCAAAGCCTTTTCCCTAGTGCCCCAGCCAGTGTGACCATCTGAAAATGCCATTTCTGTCCCCAAATTCCCAAGGGCTTTCCATTCCACTCACAACAAACTCCAAAGTCTTCAGCAATATCCATATCAGAGCTTTTAAAATAGAATCTGTATATTTGTGTGTGAAGTGTGGTGTGTGTGGAGTGCATGCGTGTGGGAGTGCGCGCGTCTGGGGTGTGTGGTATGTGCACATGCAGATGTGTCCTGAGGCCAGAGGAAGGTTTTAGGTGTCTGGTTCTATCATTTCCCATGTGCTCTCAGAGAGAGCAGCTGTCAGGGAACCGCGGCTTGCTGGGCTGGTGCTAGGCTGATGGCCAGTAACTCTTATGGTCTTCTGCCACTGTCCCTATAGCTCTGGGGTTACAGGTCCACGTAGCCACACCCTTTTCTTTTATTAAACATGGGTACTGAGAACCCAGACTCGGGTCCTCACACACACTCTCGTCCAGTGAGCCATCGCCCAGCACCCATAGCAGGGTCCTCATGACTTCCCCGCCCGCTCGTCTGTCGCATGTCTTGCGATTCAGCAGCTTACCTGCTTGAGCTCGTGTCCACAGTTACTACCTCAGCTCATTCCTAACATCCAACTGCCTTGACTTAAAAAAAAAAATCCTCAAAGCAGCCTTGGCAGCCTTCTCTCAAAGTACCATCTCTGTTCCCCATCCATCCTTGCCCTTGCTGCTTCTCCACTATTTCCACCTGAGCCCGCATTTCCTACACAGCCACTCATTTCTTTATTGTCTAGTTCTTTTCCATGAGATGGGCATCTATATAGTCTGTTCTGAGAACCCATTCTAGCATCAGCATGAGGAGGAAACCTAACTGAGAGAAAAGAATCATAAAACAAAAGATATTTCTGAATGTAAACATGGTACCCAACCCAAAGTCATCTCCCCTAGAACCCACAGTTAGAGATCCAAGGATTAGTTAGGTACACGTTCATTTTAAGGTTGACAGCACCAGGAGCATGTGGCCCCCTCTTCCAGGAAGGCAGATTTGCCCAACATCTGGATGAGGGTTGCCTGGAGAGGGTAGTGAACTCAGAGACTCCCTGCTCATTGCAGGCACCAGGTGTACAAGTGACTCAGGCTGGTCAGAACTGGACTAGCCGAGCTGGAGCTGGTCCCCTCCTCCTCCCCCTGACACTGACGCTGAGATGTGAAGTTGTGAGCTAGCATGCTGCCCACGACCCCAGCTCCTAACCCTAACCTTCCCAGGCTGAGAGGACAGTAGAGAGCGCTTGCGAGACGCGTGGTGGACAGGGTGACGCTGAGTGGCACTGAGGTCCACAGCCCTGACCCACCAGAGGGGCGGCTGACCCTATGGGGAGGCGAGATGGTGACTCCACTGATTTGATTTTGTCCAATGAGTTTGAGTTGATTTCTGATGCTTACAAACAAATGTTTCGTTAAAGGCGGAAGGAGGCATGAAAGCCCAGTGCTTTCAAAGGTTGGGATGTACTGTGCAATGCAAACCAGAACCCGCAACACAAGTCAGAGACAAAGACCAGTCGGTTCTCCCAGCACCCCAATCTCGCTGTGGCCCTGAAGGCTCTGGAAGGCTTTGGTCATGTTGGCCCCACTGCGTGAGGGCTGATGCAGACTGAGACACTCACCTGGGGAACCGGACTCCTACGGCGAACACAACGATGCCCCCCTCTTTCAGCTGCTTAGCAGGCAGAGCCACGGGCCCCTGGGACTTGCCATCCGTGATGATGATAAGGAGCTGGGGCACAGAACCATTTCTGCCTCCGGGGAAGCCTCTGTGCAGGCTTTTCAGAGCAAGGCCTGTCTCTGTGCGCCCACCTCTGAGGAAACACAAGGAGGAAGTGAGGGAGGGAGCTGGGGAGGGAGCCCAGAGGCAAATGGGTTCCTGTTGGTAGGAAGAGCAGAGACTCCTAGCAAAGGCTCAAAGGTACACCTCCACCATCCAAACCAAAAAGAGACTCACAGGGCCAGCAGCTGGCCAGAACAGTTAACTCCTGACAATGTATTTGAAGCTAGTGAACTGTTGGCTTACTGAGGCCAAACCTTTTAGCTGATGGGAATCTCTCCAGCATGAGCAACTGTGAAGGGGATGGAATCACTACAATGGTTAGCCACGTGAACAGCATGGTAGAAGTATCGTTCATCATTCAGTGATATGGATGGATGGTGTGCACACACATACACAGTATGTATATCGGATATATACACTATATCTGTAGACCACATCTGCCTTCAACCCAATCCTCTGAGAGGAGTCTGCTGCTATTCTTATGTTCAAACCAACTGGAAACATGGATACAGCCTGCCTGGTCTTTCTCTTGCTTTCTCTCAATGTGTGTGTGCGTGTGTGCGTGTGCGAGAGAGTGAGAGATTTGCCTAACACTAAAGACAGCTTTGCGTCATACAGATTGTCCATGGGTCCAGTGTGCCCCCCCCCACCCAAGCCACCTCTCCCAACTGCCTCTTCTCCCGGTGGCTTAAGTTCTCCCCCACCCCACCCCCAGTCTGAGTTTGCCAAGTCTTCTGCGCTTAGCAGAGAGATGGAAAAAGAGCGTGTGCATTTGGTCTGGGAAGTATTTATGGGCAAGACCCAAAATATTCTTCACTTATACTGCGCTTTCGCCTTCTGAGGGCTCTCGATGGACAATTCTCTCCGTGAAGTTGCATTAACGAAGCCTGATATGACTGTTAGATGAAGACAGTTGGTCAACGACACAGCAACACCACCACTAATTTAAAAGTCATCTCTTTAATCTTTACTGTGAACTATTGTAAAAAGATGGTAAAACAGAGGATCAGGGAGCAGAACATGAGACCAAACTGAAATAACCCCAGGTCCAGGGTTTTTAAAAGGGTATCTGTGCAAGGAGGCATCTTAGGGGCTCAGAGGAGGAATCCATGTGGGGGAAGCAGCGGCAAACAGGCTGAGCCAAGGAAAGAGCACCAGAACCGCGCAGCACTAACTGGTGCAGACTCGGGAAAGCACAAGCCAGGGTGTGTGCTGGGGCCAAGGGACAGAGCTGGGCTCTCGCAGTGGGTTTAACAGTGGAACACCAGGGCCATTAACCCCCACAGCTTATCTTGATTTCTAACTTACGCAAGCTCTTTACAGTAATTCCTTTTGTGCAGCTTCACTGAGCTAATAAATGTCAGCAACACTCCCAGGATCCTGGGGTTCTCACTGCACTGGATCAAAGTCAGCTGATAAAGACTCCAGGAGGATTTGGATTCCCATGACCGCCAGTTTACCAGAGCAGAGCGTTCTTCGGGTTGTCTCCCACATAGATGAAATTACAGTTTCTAAATGGAATTCTTACTGCTAATTATTTGGAAATATATATGTATATATTTCAGTATTATTTTCACTTAACGGGGAGACGAGACCCTGTTCATAGACTTCCAGGGATAACTGCTAATATCTACTGGCACTTACCATGTCCTGGGCATTGTGCTTGACCTATTTACATATGGAAACAGAGACACATACAGAAGTACATGTGAGGTTAGTGTGCTTTCATGTACTGTCAACCACAGCTTCCAGAGATTGAGAAGAAAAAAAAATCTTGTCTAAAGTTAAACAGTTCATGATGGGTACAGACTGGATTTGAACGCTCAGCCCTCTGCTTCCGAACCCCAAGTTCTTTTTTGTTTTGGTATTTTGTTTTTTAAGACAGGGTTTCTCTGTGTAACAGCCCTACTGTCCTGGAACTTGCTCTCTAGACCAGGGTGGCCTCGAACTCAGAGATCCACCTGCTTCTGCCTCCCGAGTGCTGGGATTAAAGGTGTGTGCCACCACCACCTGGCCCCAAGTTTTTATCTATATGTTACTTGGTCTCACAGCCAATCCACCTGTTTCTCACCTACCTGGAAGAGATCTAGAACTGGAGTTTAAACCCATTCAAACTCATTTGAAACCCATATTCTTTCCTCTCTATGGGTCAGCAGTGTGCAGAGAAACAGGTCCTGCTGCCCATTTCCTAGTTTTACTGGAAGAGAGTCATTCCCGGGCATTTCTGTCCGTTCTACAGAGACCGCATGATCTGCTGCACGCTTTTACTGAAAACGTCTGGCAAATCTTTTGTGTGTTCTGCCTAAATGCTCATAAAACTCCTTCTAATGCCGAGGAGCACCCTCGCCTGCCCGGGCAGAGCGCTCCATGGGCTCCTGGCCATGGCCTTGAATTACGCGTCTCTCAGCCAAGCGCTCTCACCGTAGGGCATCTCTTGCCTCCTGGCCCACGGCTCGAGGCTTAAGGACCCGAAGGAAAGGCACTGTCCTCCATGACCCTGCTCCACGCCTCAGGCAGGCTGCCCTGGACACCTTCAGAGGGACACTGTGTTCCTTTCCATTGACCACAAGCAGGTAAGTCTTGGGTTCAATCCAGATTTTTTTTTTAATAGAACACACAAAATTCGTTACAAGTCTAAGGCCTGGGACTCTCAACTGTGCTTTCTGAGTGGGTCTAGACCTGCTCGCCCTTGTCACCAGCCTGTGGCTAGAAAGTTATTATTCAAAACTCCAACAGGCCCCCATGGGTCATGGTACCCAACCCCTTCACAACTCAGCACGCGTGTGCCATGCTGCCTGTCCTCTTCTTTCCGTGTCCCTCTGGCCTTGCCCGGGTTAACTTTTCTGTTGGCTTCCCACCAAGGCCAAGAGTCTCTCCGTGACTCTGGCCTCTGAGGCATGGGAAGAAACTTACTATCCCACAGACCACTTCCATCTCTGAATCTGTTCTGAGCTCGGCAGCTGGCTACACACAAGGTAGTCAGAGGCTAAGATGCCAAGATTTTCCCGCTGTCGCCATAGCACCAAGCTAAATGGAGAGCTGAAGTGTGCAGGAGGCTGTGGTCCTGGGTGGGGCTAGGTTTGCTTTGTGGAGAGGGGGAGGCTAGTATCTAAGCGTTTGCTATCCGTGTAGCCAAGTGATTACCGGTAGGGGGCTCTTGAAATACCTTTACTGTGAAGTCTTAGCCAGATGAACTCTGAAAAGTGACAGCCTAAGTCCAGTGTCCTTCCATGCTAGAGCATGGAAAGAGAGGTACCATCTGAGGATAAAATGGGTCCAGCTCCATCTAGGACTGGGAGAGGGTGAGCAAGATCAAGATTAGTTATCACCCACAGACCACTATAAGCAGCTGAACTTGCAGATGAGCCTCAAGTCCCAGAAGACATGAAAAGCAGTTACTTAAAGATGTTGGTTTTCAGACCCTAGTCCCTGTGAATTCGGATGGATAGATGTGTTACTCATGGCTAGACAACCTACATTTTAAACCAGTTCTGCCTACTCCCCAAAATATAATTCTGACAGAAGCTAGCTACCATAGGACAGCTATCACGTGAGAAACCTCACTTCAAGAGAGGGAAGTTGATATGAGCCTTTTGAAAATGATAGACAAAAATCTAAGGCTCAACCCAAGTGTTTCCTTCTGAGGGAATGAGAAAGGATTAAATACACTGTGAGAGATGTATTATTTGGCTTATCAGAGGATCAGCATAAAAAACAGTTTTGTGTAGCAGTGTGCACCAAATCATATAAAGTAAAAAAATAACAAAATGCTTTGAAATTCCAAATATTTTTAAAGCTATGTTTAAACACTAATGTGAGTTAAAAGCAACTGAAGAAGGTTTAGCAGGGGCAGGAGAGATGGCTCAGAGGTTAAGAGCATGCACTGGCCTTCCAGAGGACCCAAGCTAGTCGGGGGCTCTGACATCCCAGAACCATCCAGCAGTGACATTCTCTCTGACCTTATGTCACTGCCGGTACAATATTGGAAGGTTCGACTGACACATGTAAAACATTCTGTAAAGCATCGAGAGGACAGCGGTTAGGGCGGCTTGCTCTGGAAAAGCTAGCGGAGCACAGGTGTAAGGAGCGCTTTCCTAACCAGTCCAGTAACAAAGTTTCTCTTTGCAGAGAAGGCGGACATAGGGAGTCATTGTTGCCCCCAGCGTTCCTCTGCCTCAGTGCACACAAGCACAGCTTCATTTGTGATGCTGTCACTGACCCCAAAATCGAGGCCAACAAAGAGCCACTACCTCAATTTTTGTTGTCTCATAGTCAGAAGAGGACGTGGAAACGCTAAACACATCCCCAAAGAGCTGAACTTTAGACAAAGGGGCTCCTTCAGTCACCCCCTGCAGCCTATCCTGGGATTTTTTAAATTGTTCCTTACATTTATTTACTGGGGTGGCAGCACACACATGCCATGATATGTATGTGGGGGTCAGAGGACATCTTGCAGGTGTTGGTTCTCTCCTTCTACCATGAGTCCCAGAGACTGCACTCTGGTCCTCAGGTGTACAGCAAGTGCCATTATGCACTGAGCCACCTCGCTGACTTCCATCCTCTGGCATTCTTAATGTGTCTCTGATGTCATGAGTGATATTTATCCTCAATGCAGCTGGAAAAAGAGGCTCAATTAATCATTGAGATGGGGAAGAAGAAGAGGGGACAGTTGGCTGGGTGGGGTCCGGACTCCTGCTTTACATGAGAAAGAACTGGAACAGACACTCAAGAGTCTCCGCTGTGCCTTCACACAGCCATTCTTTGAAACTGGCTGAATTTTGCAGATTAATCATTTGCCTCAAAGTCACTCAAATTGTCTTGATTTAAACCAGCCAGACTCTTTTGTCTGCAAATGCAATGTGATGTACATGTTTGAGTCTAAAGGACTTTATAAGCTTCCAATTGATATAATTCATACACCATAAATTCACCTTTTAAAGTATCAGGTTGGTGATTTTTAATACATTCACTAGTGTTCGGCTGGAACCCCTAAGCTGCATGATCCAGAAAGCCCTATTCCTGTCTCTCTCTCCAAACCACATTCACTTAGAGTCTCCAAACAAAAACAAACAAACAAACAAAAATAGCCAGCAAAAAGCCCAGTTCTGCATTCCTGATGACTATTGCAACTTCCTTCCCTGTGGCCACCAGCAGCCCAAGCTCCCACCTAAGCACTCAGCTTTTGACAATGCTTGGGCACAAACCCAGCTTGTGGCAGACACGTCACCATCCCTTGCCTGCAAGCTGTATAGTCTCCCTGCGTTAGTTCAGGCGTGCGGCTTCTCAGGCCTCCATCTCTGGGACTGGAGAATCTACCCAGGAGTTGCTTTGCTCAAATAAACCTGTTCTTGTACTTTTTCAGTTTGGCTTGATTTGGCTTACTGTGTCAGAGGAGAAGCCTGTTATCGCAGGACAGAATACCTATTAAAGAGCATAACCGTAACACTAAGTTCAAAGCTTTTCTGTTACTCTAAAAACCCTAGATCTGTTAGTAAGCATACTTGTTCCCTAAACCCAGGACAATGCTAATACATGTCCAGGCATATGCCATTCTAGACATTTCACAAAAACAGAACGAAGGGCACAGCAAGATGGTTTAGCAGGTAAAGGTATTTACCAGGCAAGCCTAGAGACCCAAGTTCAAGCCCTGAATCCACCTAAGTGGGAGAAGAGAACTGACTCCACAAAACTGTCCCCACTTCCCACACACACTGTGCACATATGCCATCCACTCCCAGATCATGCACATGCCCCTCCAATAATAAATAAAATTTGTGAAAAATAGAATAAAAGACTAGGAAAATACACCAAGTGGGAAAGCATCTGCAAGGCCTGGGGTCTGTTCCCCAGCACTATATAAGGTAAATGAAAAGAAGCTTTTATATAACTTTGTTATAGCATGTGACCTTTGTATTTGTTTTTTCTTCATTTACCATGTTTTTACAGGTCATTCATGATGTAGCATGAATCAGTAGGTCATTCCTTTTCATAGCTGAATAATATTCCATTGTATGAATATATCACATTTTGTTTACCCAATAACCAGTTGCACATCTTGCTGCTTTCATTTTGAAGTGTATATGAGTTTCTGTGCAGTTATAGATAGTACCACCGTGAAGAATAGTATATATGAGTTTCGGTGCAATTATATAGTACCACCGTGAAGAACAGTGTACATGAGTTTCTGTGTAGTTATAGATAGTACCACTGCAGTGTATATGTGTTTCTGTGTAGTTACAGATAGTACCACTGTGAAGAACAGTGTATATAAGTTTCTGTGTAGCAAGCTTTCAGTTTGGTGGGCCATCTGGTCATTCTATACTCAATGTTTTGAAGAACTAACTGTCAATTTGTTTTCAAAGTGACAAGTTGACTTTAGAATGCTACCAGCAATGTATGAGGGGGTCCAGTCTTCCCACATCCTTGTCAACACTTGCTAGCATCCATATTCTATTTTAGCTTTCCATGCTAACTATGATGGGAATGTTTCCATGTACCTATTGGCATTTGTATCTTCACTGGAGAAATGGTCTATGTCAAATGTTTCCTCTGGGGATAATGAAAATGAAAAAAAAAAAAAAAAAACCAGTGTATGGTTTTGAGTTTGGTCTTACACTTTAACTGTGGAGGCTCTGTGGTGCACATTATGTCAAAGGCCTTTAAGAGTGTAGTAGTCGGGAAGGGAGCGAGGATGAGTAAGTGGAAAGACTCAGTCAGGTCAGATTCTGAAGCATCATCATCACTTAGCACTCACCACACATTCCCTAACAGTTCTGGCCCAAGTGGCTCTAAGACGCTATGTGGACAACTGCAGCTCCCTGAAGCTGGGCCTGGGATGTGAAACCAATTTCTGGAAGCCCCAGGGGCACAGTGTTCCACAGGGAGCTCAGTTCCTGGAAGCCCCGGGGCACAGTATCCCTCTTGCTTGGGACCCAGGGCAGAGAAAAGGCTTCTGTAGGATAATGCTTTTGTATTATATACTATAAATTTGTCACTCACATTGGTTTAATAAAACGCTGATTGGTCAGTAGCCAGGCAGAAAGTATAGGTGGGACAACCAGACTAGGAGAATTCTGGGAAGAGAAAAGGCAGAGATGGAGTCATCCAGAAGCAGAAGAAGCAAGATGAGAATGCTTCACTGAGAAAAGGTGCCAAGCCACAGGGCTAAACATAGGTAAGAATTATGGGTTAATTTAAGTTGTAAGAGCTAGTTAGTAATAAGTCTGAGCTAATAGGTCAAACAGTTTATAATAAAGGCCTCTGTGTATTTCTTTGGAACTGAATGGCTGCGGGGCTGGGTGGGAAAGAAACTTCTGTCTACAAAGGGCTGGATAAGAATCTGGGATAAAGTCATGGACAGTTCCTAGGAGACCCTGGGGACTGCAGAATCCACCAAGATCCTGCTGTGCCCTGTGTGGGGCCTCAGTTACTGAAGAATATGGGTTATCTGACAGAGGCCTTTGACTGGAAAAAGAACCTCAAGGCTCAGAGTCTTTGTAACTGAAATTATGACTATGAATGGCTGGGACAAGAGACCTCAGCAGGACGTCACTGGGCTCTAGGACAGTGGAGACCAGGGCAGACCCAGAGCTCAGAATTAAGTCAAACTACTTCTTCCCTGAGGGTTGGTGGAAACAGTGTATATGATGTGTGTGTTCCTAAATATACATGTGTATGCATGTATGTAGAACACAATTACATAGAGATTATGCACATATATATAATACATACAAAATATATCTGTATGCAGACAAGCACATGCATACATTCATGCACTGTGTATGCAGATGAGTACATGCAGGCATTCATGCACTATACATGCAGAAGAGCACATGCAGGCATTCATGCACTATGTGTGCAGAAGAGCACATGCATACATTCATGCATTATGCTTGCAGATGAGCGCATGTATACTACATTCATGTACTGTGCAGGCAGATGAGCACATGCATACATTCATGTACTGTGCATGCAGATGAGCAAGTGCATACATTCATGCACTGTGCATGCAGGTGAGCACATGCATACATTCATGCATCCTGTATGCAGATGAACATATGAACGGTTCTCCACAATCTTAAAGTACCCTGAATAACAGAAGAAAACTTAATCTTCAGGATTTTGTAAAAAGTGAGGCTTGGAGAAGTGTGGGTAACCTTCCCAGCTGAGAGGTCTCCAGGGATAACTGAGGCTGGCGCCTTGTGTTCTTCCCATAATCTCCCAGGTTTACCCAGCAGGACCTTCATTAACCCTCTTTCTAGTAATTCTCAACTACTTATAATAATAGAAAAAATTTTAACTAGTGCTCTAAATTCCCACCTGGCTGTCAGCCTTGAGAATGATGCAGCGTGGGCAGCTGGGCCGGGAGGAGAGCAGCACCCGACCCTTCAAGGCAGCCGTTTCACCAGTGTGCGGACGCACGTCTTAAATCCCAGCCCTCAGGGAGGCAGAGGCAGGCAGCTCTGAGTTCAGGGAGAGTTCTGGGCTAGCCTAGATTACACAGTGAGACCCTGTTTCAGAAAGAAGGAGGGAGGAAATAAGAGGGAGGGGAGAACACACACACACACACACACACACACACACACACACACAAAGAGAGAGAGAGAGGAGCAAGCGGCTAGCTCCAGTGTCATCACAGCACTGTTCCATTACACTTACTTGAAAGCTATTCCCTTGATGTTTGCCTTCACTTCTTGTCGGGTAGAAAAGGAGTCCAAGGGGAATTCCAGATGAGGAGTGGAACCAAACTGCAAGGCTCCCACCCTGACCTGTAGGGGGAGACAGGGCCAGAGGGCCCAGAGATGCGGTCAAATCATGTATCTCCTGGCCACTCAACAGACCCTGTGGGGAGCTCTGGACAGCCTCCCTTGAGACATGGTTCTACAGGCCCGCTGGAGAACCTGGAAGGACACGGTCAGATCCGCCTGTGCTCTGCCGTGACAGCTAATCATCTCAGCATCCTTGCCCCATCTGGCAGCCATCCCGGCTGAGCTGCCAGCAGCTTTAGACAAGGCTCTGCTTGCATCTGCCAAATGCTTCCTGGCGTGGGTGCTGCTATGTGCAAATCATGCATTATTTCACTTGATCCACAGGGGCCCAGCCAATGCCCATATGACTGAAGGCAACAGTAAAATATACAGATGATGCTATGCAAGCAAGGCTTACTTGGACTAGCAGGGAAAGGAAGCCTGGGCCATTAATCCCCGGTATCATGACTTCGCTAAGGCGCCGTCACACCACTTGCCTCCTCAGGAGCAGATACAGGCTGGCCGGAAAATGCTTTCAAATCCTGCCAAATCTTCCAGAGGCCACTGCCGAACCTAACCACAGCCACCAAACCCTTGATGACCTGCGCCTGCCAAGCCTCTAGACCAGAGAGTCAGAGGGGGACAATCGGCTCCTAAAACGGGGACACGCAATAGTAGAGCTGGAGAACAGAGTCTGCTTCCTGACTGAGGAGGCCACAGGAGAGAACCCCACATGTGCCTCACAAGACTTCCTTAGCAGGCCCAGTGAAGTCGGTCTGCTCAGCGCATGACACTGACAGCTGGAGAGGCTCACGGCCATGAACTCAAGCTTCAGAGCTGAGGCTCTTACCCAGGGACACTCCAGAAGAACTCCTGGAAGAGTCCCTTGTTTGCTAGGAACTAACACCCAGTCTTGACTCTTACTGTTGGTATTTGGCTGCCCGTGAAGCCCCACCCCTGGGTCAAAAAGGCAGCCTCTTGGGGGTGTGACCCATGCTCGCGCATGCGTGGCTAGCCTCACCCCTGTGCGCATGTGCGAAAGCCTGGGTCGCCCGCCATTTGCGTCACCAGCGTCTGACACACCTACGCGAGCCGTCTGCGCATGAGCAGCGCGGCCTTTAAAAGTCAGAGGCGCCATTCCCGCGCTCTCTTTCTCCTCCCCCTCTCCTCACGTTTCCTCGGGCCCGTGAGCACACCCCTCTAATAAATCTTCTTGCGTGGGTTCGTTCGTGTCTCGTGTCTTTCCACACGCGCCAAAAAAGTACAGCACTTACATGTAAAGTCTGATGGATCCGAGTGCTCAGAAAGAGCCTCCGAGTAAAACACGCGTTCACACGGTCAAAGGTAAAGAGGGCTCATGGAGGTGAGGTTGGTTTCCTCCATGTGTAAAAGAACAACAATCTAGCAGAAAACTGGCCAAAGACATGAACGAAGATCGATCAAAGAAGAGAAAAACAAATGGTTCTTTAGGGGCAGGACATTTGGCCTTAGGAAAACAATACCATTTTCCCCTCGGCTTAGCAAAGCCAAAACCAACAACAACAACCAGATGCGGTGTCTGCCAAGGGAATGGTTTCTGCCATGGTGGGTAGGAATGTAAACGGGCATCTGACCTGCGGAGGGCAATGCGCCAGTGTGTACTAACAGCTGAAGGTGCACGTGGCTGCTGGACACGACCCGAGAGATACTCTTCCACACGAGCAGACCGAGCCTTTCTTCACAAGATCACAGTGGATTTATAATAGCAACAGTCCATCAATAGGCGCTGGCTAATTAGTCCTGGTAAATCCTCATGATGGGCTAATTATCTGTATTATCTATATATACACATCTCTATGATGAGATGAGATTGCCAAGATAATATAAAATAAAAAGACACGAGACAGCAAGTAATGTGTAGACTATGCTAACTTTTATAGAAAAGGAGAAAATGGAATCACATCTTCATGTTGCCTGTACCTGCACAAAGTGGATTTGCAAGGCTGCTCAGAAGTTGGGGGATGGGTGATCAGAGCAGGTGGAGAGGTCTGGTGAATGGGGGATGTGTGGGTGCGGTTTTTCTTTCCTTTCTTTCTCTTCCCTTCTTTCTTTCACGGTTCTTTTTATTGAACCATGTAAAGGAGTTATTTGGTCAAAGGGGTGGGAAGAATTCTCTAGAGACCAGCAACTGGGTTCACTTGCTTGGGTTAAGCAGGAAGGACACAGCTTCAAATCAAAGCACACAGGAAGCAGCCCCAGTCAGAAGTTAAAACATTTCATTTAATTGGTGGTTTGGGAGCACAATGGCTGCCTTTTATCTTCAGTTTACTGTACACAGAAGCAAACCCGCCCAGGTCTCTCTCCCTGCCCCAGTCACAGGGCCATTAAAGCAGGAAGTGAGTGTCTGTGTTCCTGTTAAAAGAAGACTTCAAACACTTCACCTCTACCTAAACAACAGGCCACCCATAAACAGTGTCAACTGCAAAGCTACTGGGAAACAATTCCTAAAACTAAAGGAACCAAAATAAGTGGCAAATCAAATCTAGCAAAGAGCAAGGACAGAAAGCCTGAAGCCAGGCAAGCACAGGCCAGCAAGTCCTCTAAGCAGAGTGCCTGTGGTCTGTGTCAGTAAGGACGCCATTTTCTCCTTCCTCAAGGCTTCTGTGTGCCTGTGTGCGCTCTTTGTGTATTTGCATCTGTGTGCGTGAAGAGACCCGAGGCCAACCTTGCGTGTTGTTTCTCTGTGTTTTGAAATGGGGTCTCTTCCTGGGACCTGGGGACTAATCAGGCTAGAGTGGCTGGCCTATTTCTACCTCCTCAGTCCTGGGGTGACAAGTGTGTACTATGTGTGGCTTTTTGTGTGGGTGTGGGTGGGGGACGGAACTCAGGTCCCCACGCTTGTGGAGCAAGCCCTTCTGCCTGCAGCGTCACCTGATCTACCTCCTCCCTCAGCCCACGCGTCTCAGTCTTGCTGGGGGGGAGTCTGTCTTAGGTGAAAGCCGAGTCGCTTTCCCCCAGCGTCCATGATCTCTTAAGATGGATCACTTGAGATGGAGCCATTCTGCACCCTCTCACGAGAGTGGGTCCCTCCCAGGTTCCTCACTTCCAAGGCTCTGTTGCAGGCCCTGCCCTAGAATTGCACACCGCATTTCTGCATTCAAATATATGATTTGAATCTGGTTATGTATTTCAGGTTCCCATTTTGAGCACTCAGTTGCTGGCTTGTAGTGCTATTTTGAAGACTGAGCCTTCAGAAGGGGGTTCTGGCTGGTGGGAGTGGGTCATACTGGCAGGTCCACCCAGCCCTGGATTCCACTTGCTTTCTCTCCCTTGGTCAGTAAATAGCCACAGGGCCTCAGGCTCTCACTGCCCAGCTTTCCCCACCCCAATGGGCTAAAATCTTCCTGAATCCATGAGCACAATAAATCTTTTCCTCCCTTTTGGTCACAAGGACACAAAAATAATCAACGTACACAGAGATACCCAAGTCCCTCGCGATGTAGAGATCTGTTCCTGACACCATCAGCCCAAGGGTTGCTGGCTTGTTTTTATTACCGTGTTCCATGCCATTCCATGCCCCCACCCCCTCCACTACCACAGACTGCCATAGTGCTGGCTGTGGATAGTGGGGTGTGGCATTTTGCGTCATTACACCATCCTAGCCCAGAGGCTGCCCACTGGGAGAGATAGATGGACAAGCTGGGCTGGTCCTGGGCTGAGTCAAGTACCTCAGCTCTTCCACACTTCACCCTGAGATTGCTCTGTGACCCCAGCCCTCGCTTAATGTCCCTGAGCCTGTTTCCCCTTCTGCAGAATATGGGGTAAAAAAATGTATGTATCAAGAGAGTGGTGCCTTTAATCCCAGCACTCAGGAGACAAAGGCAGGCAGATCTCTGTGTTCGAGGCCAGCCGGTTCTACAGAGCGAGTTCCAGGACAGCCAGGGCTACACAATAAAACCCTGTCTTAAAAAACCAACGACAAAACATTAAAAGGAGGTATACATCCGCACTAATGCACTGACTCGGGGTAGAGGCGCTTGCTGGGAGCCTAATGACCTGAGCTTGATTCCCCAGGAACCAAGGAAGGAGAAACCTGGCTCCCAAAAGCTGTCCTCTGACCCTCACATGTGTGTACACACGCCTACATACAATAAGCATAAAGCTGTCCTCTGATCCCACGTGTGTACACACGCCTACATACAATAAGCATAAAGCTGTCCTCTGATCCTACATGAGTGTACACACACCTACTTACAGTAAACAAAGCTGTCCTCTGATCGCACATGTATGTGTACATGCCTACATACAGTAAACAAAGCTGTCCTCTGATCCTACATGTGTGTACACACACCTACATACAGTAAACAAAGCTGTCCTCAGATCCCACGTGTGTACACACGCCTACATACAGTAAATGTAAACAATATGAAGGAATACACATGTCATATTTCTCTTCTCTCCCAACTTGTCACGCTTGGGGTCTCTAGGTCAGTCACTCAGGACACATAGGCTAAGGCCAAGGCCAATGGTGTTTGATCCTACGCCACTTCCTCCATGGTAGAGGACCATCTTCAAAGTAGGGCCTTGTCTGGAGGAAGGTGGAGACCCAGTAGGCCAATACTACACTGATACCACATTCAGAACCTCTGGACTGTGCCTGTCTAGACTGAATGAATGCATCTCTAGTGTCAGAAATCGGTTCAACTGCCTGCACCCCAGGGCAGTGTGCTCGCACCTGTAAATGACGCCCCTTCTGCAGACAACCTGTCCCTCATTACAAGCCTTGCTTGTTCCTAGATGCTGCAGCTTTTACAGGATTAGGTCAGGAATGTTGCCTTGGAGAGCCTCTTCCTTTCGCACCCTGTGACTAGTCTCTAATTCAAATAATTATGGCTCTCCAAGCTAAGTCACCCCTTCCTCTTATTTCATTTTTGGTGGGTTTTAGTTGGTTCTTACCAGTCCCCTATCAATGCGCGTTCAGATTGCCGGAAGTCTTTTATGGTGGCAAGTGACACTGTGATCAATAATTGCCTGGGTGGGAGTACTTAGTTTGGAGGGCACAAGCCTCTGTCACTGTCCATGGAAGTGAGGCATTTGGGACTATCATGCTTCTGGAGCATGGGCACCTTCAGCTCTGAAAGGCTTGCCCAGGGAGCATGCCACCCAGGGAGCATGCCACCAAGCGCCAGTGCTTGTGTTCAGCTGCAAAGTGCAAACAGCTACTGTCGGAGACCTGCTGCTGAGTCAGGGAAGCTGGGCAACTGCACACAGCTGAGGGCCGTTTGTGGGCCTCTTAATGAGGGCTGTGCTCACTATTCATTGTGCTGTTGGGTTGTTCAAAACTGTCCCTTTTAGAAACAAGGGCCACACTTACTCTGCTCTGCTATTTGTGACACTTGAAGCCAGGAAGGACAAGACATGAAGGCACTCTCTGGGCTTGCTCAAGTGACCAGAGAGGACAGAGCTAGGCTTCACACTAAGGTTCTAGCCTGTTCAGTGAGTATTCCGTTTTCAGAGAAGCCAAGGATGAAATGTTAATTGTTGAAAGACTTCCATTGCCCTAAATCCACCTCAACAACAGACCACCCATAGAACATCCACAGACTTAATTAAGCCACTTTGAACTCAGTCTCTCCATAGTTGGAAGCTAGATCCATGTTCTTCCCTCTCCAGTCCCGAACCTGGGTGAGGCCCTCTTCTCCAGTGCTGTGACTGGGCGGGGATTATCACGAGGCTTACGTCATTCTATGAGCTCTGCCTGATCCAAAAGGAAAGAGGTGCACCTCTGCCCCCATCTAAGAGGGGACCAGCTGGAAGGACGATGCAGAACAACCTCGCTGTGTGCTGGAAAGAAGCTAACCAACCAAAGCAAGCAAAACTGAGGAAGAAGAAGGGTCACTTACCTGCCTTGGCTTATCCCCGAGATCCCAGCATCAATCCCACCATGTTTCGATTTGCCCCTTAGTCCTCTACATCCCACAGACAATTGATTTTCTTCTGCTTAAAGCTGAGTTTCTGTCACCTGAAACCACACACACCAGACAAGACCCGCTTGCACTCACCCTCCCGGGGCTGATGTCCAGAGCGTCACAGACAGCCATGGCAAAGCGCTTGGATCTCTCGAAGCTCCCTTTCCCAACGCTGTGTGAGCCATCTAGCAGGAACAGGACGTCGACCGCTGCCGAGCACCACATCACTGGGGACAGGAGCAGATGGGGGACATTAGACCAGAAGCTTCTGTGTTGTGGAGATGCTGATGTAAGGGCCTACTTGTGAGCATGTCTCCAGCCACGTTACGCTGAGTGCCGTGAAGAGGGTCTTCTGAGCTAATCACGGTCCCAGCCTTGGGGATCACGATCTTAGCTGGGCCCTCTGACACGTGAGGCTGACGGACCCAAGAGTTCAAGTACCAGCAGTGACCATGTCTTCTGCTTCAGCACTGATGGAGGTGTGCATCTTAGTTGGGGTATTTACTGTTGTAATAAAAACCACGACCAAAAGCAATGCGGGGTCTTTGACTTAGACTTCCATATCACAGTTTATCATGGAAAGCAGTCACGGCAGGAACTCAAACAGAGCAGGAAGCTGGAGATGGAGCTGATGCAGAGGCCGTGGACGGGAGCTGCTTACTGGCTTGCTTCACACAGCTTGCTCAGCCTGCTTTCATATACAACCCAGGACCACCACTCCAAGGGTGGCACCACCCACAATGGACTAGACCCTCTCAAATCACTAATTAAGAAAATGCCCGACAGCCTTGCAGCCTCTACAGCCCAATCTTATGGAGGCATTTTCTCAACTGAACCCCGTCCTCCACTCAGGTGACTATAGCTTGTGTCAAGTTGACATGAACTATGCATCACAAGATATAACTGACATGTCCACTTATTTAATCCTTCTAGCTCCCTATTTCTTTGAATGTGTTCTTGAGACTTCTTATACCACACAGTTATACCATTCAAAGTATATAATTGCCATTTTTAGCAAATGCCCTGGTGAATCTCACCATCACCACACTGGAGACAGTCTGTACTTTTAGCTATCATCTAGCTCTCGACTCTACAGAGTCTGTTCTTTTGTGTGTGTGGTATATACGTGTGTGTGTGTGTACATGTGGGTGTCTGTAGGTGTGCACACCTGTGCTTGTCCGTGAGGTACAGAGCTGATGACCCATGTGCTCTTCTATTACATCCCGTTTTACTTTTTTTACAGTGTCTCCCACTGAATTTGGAGTTCATGGGTTGGCCCGTGAGCCTGGAGTGTTCTCCTGTCATCTCCACCTAGTGCTGGGGGGTTACAGCCCCTTCCACACCCAGCTTTTTGTGCGAGCACTGAGGATCCGAATGAGCACTTTGCTCACTGAGCCACCCCTTGGCCCGATGAGGGAAGCAGGAAGAGTGAGCCAGTCACTTCCCAGTGACCAAGTACCAGGGAGCAGTGGAGCAGAGAATGAGAGCCCAGTTCCCCGCAACTAGGCCGGCAGAAGGGAGGAGAAACCAGGCAGGGCTTCCGGGAAAGTCCTGGTTTGGCTTGAGAAGGTGGAAGGAGAAATGTGGCAGGAAATATGGGTGGCTTGGTAGATAGCAGTCAGGTGACAGAAAAACCCTGACACGGGCTAAGAAATTCGGCAACAAAGATGGCTGGCGCGACGGCCAGGCTTGCCGACTAAGGTCGGTCCCCAGCACCCACATGGTAGAAAGAGCCAGTTCCTCCACACGTCCTCTGACCGCCTCCTGCATACCATTCCAGTGCACGTATGCACGTAAGTGTGCATACATACACAATAAATAAACGCATGAAAATTTAACTTAAAATTCAGAAACTAAGAGGTTGTTTTGCCGTTACCACTTGCAATTACTATTTTAACCCCGGAAAATCTCTCGGGAGGAATTATAAAAGGGACTGAATGGGGAAATTGACTGGCCACCCCAGTAGAGGGGCCAGGAATACAAGGAAGCTCTTGGGAGGAGTGTGGCTTCCCTGGATCCACCGCACAGAGGTCTGACTAGGCACGTCTTTGGAGGAGCAAGTAAATGAACTTACATTTGCTGGCCACTGCAATCTTCCCAATGGTCTCCCTGCTCACATAGACTTCTTGAAGAGAGATGGATGGGGATACTGGGAGAGAAAAAAACCAGAAGCAATCATGGCGTGGTAAGATGGGAGGCATCTTTATTGCTACATTACGTGACCTACATGAACAGGAAACAGAGCAGAAGGTAGATGTGGAGAAGTCCAACACCCCTCCCTCAAACATCACCAGAGAGCTGTGGCTGTGTGCGGCTTGCAGGGTTGGGGGTGGCTCAGTGGTGGCACATGTGACCGACCGTATGTGATGCCTGGGTTTAGTATTCAGTTCCTACCCTCAAGCCCAAGGGTCATGGCTACTCGGACACATGGATAACTGCTGTCCTCTTTTTCAGTGGTTGCTGCCTTTTAAGCTACAGCTGTCCTAGCCAGCAACGGCACCTCTGCTGCTACCACGAGCGGCCAGGCCGCAAGAGCCACAGCCTGCGGAAATTCTGTTCCCTCAGGCGCCCAATCTTCTAAAGCTACTAAGAGAACTTATCTCTGTCCTGCTAAAGAACTCAAGATTCAACGGTTGAGGTAAAATCCTGCTTCCGAGAGAGGCTGAAGACCAAGCAGCTCACCTCCTTGCATCTTCCACAATGTCCTCACACTGTTTCTGGCTCCTCTTTATAAACCCTTCTCCCCCTAACTCCTCCCCACAACTTCCTGGCAGCTAGTTGCTGACGCAGCCTCTGGACAACAGGTGAATTTACTTAATCAAACACATCTTTGCCTTATTAAACAAATTTTACGAGCATAAACAAAAGTAACACACCTTAAAATAATATTCTACAACAGATTACATTTAAAATCTCTCCACTTCTATGAAGTAACTTTGTTCTTTATATTTGAGTAGCTTGTGGGGGGAAGTTTTCAACACCAGATGGCTCTGGACAGACTATGAGCCTCAGTCCTTGCTCATAACTGTGCCCCCCTGGGTACCCAGTTCTCTGCTGTGTACCTAGCTGCGTGGGGGCGGGGGGGGGAGACCGCTGTCATAAAACTTAACATTCGTAGAAGAGACAAATCCACAGAAAGGCACCAGGGCAGATGTTCCAAAGGGTCCCTGAATGCGCATGTGTGCAAACTTAACAAGGCTAAATTTAAATTTTAAATATATTTGAGAAAGGATTCAATTGGGAGTTTTCCCCACAATGGCGATGCTGTAAGTTGATAAAAAGCTTTCTAGAGAACAAGTGGGCCAGGTGAACTAGGAATCACAGAAATGGTTCTCTCCTTGACCCTGTAGTATTGGAACTGGAAAGAAATCAGGGAGGAGCAATTGTAGTGGGAGGGAAGCATGGGGCAAGGCCCTCTCCTTCAGTGGTCTTTGTGCTAGAGAAGGGCCAAAGATAGATTTCAAACAGATAGAAATATGTGAAAAAAATATTGATAAATTTACAATATAGTTAATATGATCAAGACCCAAAATGTTTGAGGGTAGCATGTTCACTGCTAAGTTTTTTGTGCCTTTTCATACCTGTTAAATAACAGATTATGAGAAGTCACAGATAATTTATAAAACCTCAGGGACCGAGGAGTAGCTAAGTGGTAGAAGGTTGTGTGCCAGACACAAGAACAATTTCTAGCACCCAAATTTAAAGAAAAATAAGAAAAGAACATTGAAGGTAGGGGTAACAAACCAAAGGGGCTCGGGGCTGTTCTATGATCACTTGACCTGAAAGCAATGAGGAAGGATACCCAGGGAGCATTCCTGAAAGGCCAGCTCCCCTCTGCAGCTTTAAAGCATGGATGTCTAGCTGCGGAAGTGCTTAGGGAACAGAACTGCTGGAGGGACCTAATGCAACCAGTGGCTGCACACACAGGCAGAGGGGACAAGCCAGGGAGGCGGAGCCTTGCAGCATGCAAACTTGAAAGGCAAAAGAAGTACCTTGATAGTGAAGAGCTGCTGGGGTCCAGCATGGGGGAGCCGGGTGGGGTACAGCAGCCTGGAGCCACAGGGTTTGTGACTGCCAGGAAACTGATCACAGACAGACACTCCAAGTGCTTGGAAAGGACACCAACACGGGTGGTTCCTGGTCAGCCTGTTGACTCAGCAGCTGCCAGGCTGGGTCTCTCTACCATCCTGCCTCCTCTCCCAACACTAGGCTCGGCTCGGGTGAACACTGCTCTGGTCTCTGTTTCAGCAGACAGTCCTGCCTCCCACCACTCTGCTGACTCAGCACTGAGCTCCACCGTCCCAAGCTATGGGGTGTTGGGTCTGGGACAGAGTCAGAGCAAGCCTGACTTCGGGTGAGCCTGCCTTCAGTCTGAGGGACACTCTCAGTGCTTTTTGCAAGCCACTTTGTGATGCTGCAGAATAGGACCAGAGCCACTTGCTTTAGCTGCTCCTACCCGCACAGCAGGCTCTTCTGAAGATCGCCTGCCAAGGTTCCAGAACTTACTCTCGTGGTGGGTGGATGATGCTAATGCACAGACAATACGGACAGTCATGGATGTAACCACTCACTCATTCACTCACAGAGTCCAGGTTTGACAGAGAGCTTCTCCACAGTCCTGTCTCCTGAGAGGACCCACAGAGACCCAGCTCAGGAGTCAGGAGACCAGGGTGTCAGTCCCACCAACATCTGTGTCACCTTGGATCCCAGGGCCTCATTTGTACATAGTGCTAGACAGATGCAGCATGCAAACGGGTGGGATAGGGTTTCAGAAGGGAAGCACCATCACAAGACGGAGCAGAACTCAGGCTGGGGAAGCTGACCAAGACCAGGGACTTGCTCCTCAAGATGGCTCAGTATACACTAGCCCTGAGGCCATGAAGACAGCAAGTGAGATGGGATACCTCCCTGGCTTGGAGACAGGATGGAGTGGGCTGAGTGGCTTCTATCTTTAGCCTTCCTGTTCTCAGGGAATAAGCAGGAGGATGACCAAGGTTGACTCCGCAGACATCAAATGTCTGCTCTATGAAGATCAGGGATCTGTCTTCGGGGCTTCAGTCCAACACCTCAATTTCACAGAAGAGCACCCCAGGCTGGGCTTGCACAACTGAGCCATCAGTGTGCTTGTTCCTATTTCCGGGACAATTGTCTATAGACACACAGGGTCCTCCCCACTATCTCAGATCATCTTTCAGAGAGGCTGGAACTCAGGGGCAATGCGGGAGGCTAAGAAAGGGGACTCTGGTCTGTCAGTCTGCTTCCGAAGCATGAGGTCCTCTCTGAGACACAGAGACAACACAGTGATGAGAGAGTCTACAGAGTCCTTCACCACCGTGGAAGCCATCAGCTGTCAGAGAGTCACAGAATTAAGCTCTGTGTTGAGTGCTACAAGGCATGAGCTCTAGGTGGCTGAATAGGAAACAGACATAACCTGGGAGCCCAGAGGAGCTGTGCTGGGGATGGATAGGCAGGATTGGGGTGGAGATGTGATCTGGGCAGAGTGGTCGCCAGGAATCAGAACCTCTGTGAAGAGGAGATAATAAGGATGCTTTGCAGGAGGAGGAGACTGGCCACAGAGGACTCACAAAGTGTCACTTAGAAGCTTTAGGCAGGGCCAGATGCGATTGGATTTGTACACTGGAAAGGCTGCTGTGTGGAGAGTGCTGTGGAGGGGCCAGGTGGGCCCAGCGGGAGGCAACTGGAGAAAATCAAGCAGAAGACAATGGGGTCTAGGCCAGGGAGGCTGCCATGTGGTGGAGATGTAGATTCAGGAAGCCTTAAAAGCTAAAGTCAGGGCTGGGAGCTGACTCATGGGTGAGGGGCTTGCTGTGCCAGCAGGAGCACTGAGTTCGGATCCCCAGCCTCCACATAGGAGCTGGGTCGGGCAGTGTGTGTGTAACTCACTGGGCTGCCTGCTCAGCTGGAAGGGTGAGCTCAAAAACTGAAGTGGACAGTGACAGAAGACACCGGACACCAGCCTCCGGCTTTGGCATTCGCACGCACAGGCAAGTGCACCCCTCATCCTCTCCATGTTCACAAATATCGTTTTCAAAAATGAAATTAGTCAGTGGGATTAGAAACAAAACAACTCAAAACCAACCCACCAAGAAGACAGCTTACCTGTGTAGAGGAGAATGTAGACAGCTGGCAGACACAGGAACGGAGCAGGCATGTTGCCAAAGCTAAAGGGCCAGGGAAAGAAAGCAGACATCAGCACTGGGTTCTTTGAGGGGCCCCAGCACGCCTCTACAGACATACCCAGGAGCAGGATGCTGGCCTCGGCCCCAGCCCCAGCACGCCTCTACAGATGTACCCAGGAGCAGGACCCTGGAGGCCTCGGCCTCAGCACACCTCTACAGACATACCCAGGAACAAGATCCTAGCCTCGGCCCCAGCACGCCTCTACAGACATACCCAGGATCAGGATGCTGGCCTCGGCCCCAGCACGCCTCTATAGATGTACCCAGGAGCAGGACCCTGGAGGCCTCGGCCTCAGCACACCTCTACAGACGTACCCAGGAGCAGGACCCTGGAGGCCTCAGCAAGATGACCACAGCCTGGAGAGGCCAAGTCCCCACAAAGCATGAAGGTTTTCCCTCAAACACTCTAACCTTAAACGGCCATCTGACATATTTCCAGATATAACTCCTGCCTCAAATCCAGCCAAGGTCTCCACAATTTTGGGAGAGATTTTCTGTCCAAAGAGTCCCCTTCTCTGCCATGCAAGGCCCCAACAGGCCATGTAATCTCGTTGAAAGCAGCTCCCTCCTCGGGTTCCCCAGAAGCGAGCAAGGTGAAGACTGGAACTAAGCACCCTCATTTTCTGAACCCTCTAGCAAGTCAGGACACCTCTCTCCGGTTACTGAGATTGTGTGCAGAGAACAGTGCATGTCCTCTTTTGCTTTCTCCTGCTGTGATTAAACACCATGACCAAGAGCATCTTGGAGAGGAAAGGGTTTATGTGGCTCCCAGCACTGGGGAAGCCAGCAGGAATCTGGAGACAGGAACTGATGCAGAGACCAGGAGGCTTCCTGCCTTGCTCAGCTTCCTTCTTTATATAATACAGGAAGGACCACCTGCCTAGGGACAGCACCACCCACAGTGGGCTGGGTCCTCCTACATCAATCATTAATCAATAAAATGCCCCCACATACTTGCTCATGCGCCAGTCTGATGGAGACATTTTCTCAATTGAGGATCCCTCTTCCCAGATGACTGTGTCACGTTGACAAACACCCTGCACACTTAGTGTTGCCAGGACAAAAGCATCAGGAGAGTCCCAGGTACATCAAGGGAGAAAGCTGGCTGCGGAGGCCGTTGGCCCACTGAGAAGGACTCATGAGATTCCAGATCCTGGGTCTGCCAGCAAGGCAGACATGGGGCTTTCCCGTCTCTCACTGCGAATTTTCCCCTATGCCTACACTGGATGTGGGACAGGCCCCCACCTGCCAATGGGGGAATGAGGCAGGTGGAGGAGGGAGTGGGATGAGAGACAGCATAGGACTCAGGAAACTTCCCTATGCTGTCCCACTCCTTGGCTTCGGTGTGGGTGGCTGTCTGGGTTTGCAGCTTCTGACCCATGGCATGTGCAGAAGCCAGGGGCTCAAGCCCGTGCACAATGTAAACGATGTTTCCAGAATCACGTTCCCAGCTTGCTGGGAGGTTAAGGGAGGTCCCTGCTTACATGGGCACCAGGAAACATGGGCCTCTCATTCCACACCACAGGACTAACCTAAGCAATTCATCTTGTCTATTAATGTGCCCCTGCTTGCCCAGCTGGGCGTTTTCAGCATCCTACCTTTCTGCTCATTAAAACAAAATTTATGCTGGCACTCTGCAAATGGGAAGTGTATGGAAAATAGCTCCCCACAAATGGGAAGTGTATGGAAAATATAGCTCCCCACAAATGGGAAGTGTATGGAAAATAGTTCCCCACAAATGGGAAGTGTATGGAAAATAGCTCCCCACAAACGCTGGTCACATGGCATCTCTCTCACCTGCTCCCTAATATCACACAGATCACCCCAAAATTGACCTGTGCCACGAGGGACGGTGTCATGGTCTCTGGAGAAGACCTGGAACCTGTACTGTCTGGTACACAGAAGAAAAGTCACATGCTTGGGTAACAAAGTGCATCTGCAGAGGGTGGACTGGCAGGGACCTTTCAGAACATCTCGGTGTTCATAAACTCCCTGAGTTTTGTTATGCCAAGATTAGAGGACTGTTGCCGCCAGACTGGTGAGCTGCTAGTTGGCGCCTGCAGAGTGTCATTAGCAACCAGACTCCTCCCACCCAATCATGACAAACATTTGGCTTGTTCTAGTCTTATTACATATCAAAATATTCTTACAATATTAACTCAACGGTCAAACCGCTGCTCTATGTCAAGAAAAACGTTAATGGGATCATATTGTACTGCCCTGGCTGCCCTTGAACTCTTGGGCTCAAGTGTGCCTCAGCTTCCTGAGTAGCTGTGACTGCAGGTGTATGTTGTGTATAGCCTAGAGATGTTTTTAAATAAGGATGAATTCTATAGGAAAAATCAACAACTACTATTGCCCAGGAAGCATCCAAGACAGGCTGCCACCGGGCTCCACATCCGGGTCTTCTCTAACCCTCCTACCCAGGCTATTACATCATCCCCATTGTATCACCCTCAGCACAGATCTGCACTGCATGGCTAGCCACTGGATCACAGTCCATTCTAGCCTCCCAGGGAGGTGCTCAATCCGTCAACTTTGGGATTCTGGGGAGGACTCTAGGAGAAGGTTGAGCAAGGGGGAGACATTGGGCAGGAGGCCCATCAGGGACACTGTGGCAGAAGACTGGGATCCAAAGGCTGGGAACCATGGGGTGAAGAGAGGAAGATACATATTTACACATTTGACACCCTAAATCCAGTCCTTTGGCAGTTTTAATAGCTAGTACCTGCCTTCGACTCCTATACTGGAGTACGTGGTGAGATTTCCAGGGCCTTGTGCATTCCTGCTGACCATCTGCAAGCCAGAGGCAGGGGCACCTTGTCAAGCCCCTTCCGTTACAGAACGCCTTGCTCACCGCCTCCTTCCTTCTTTTCCATTACCTCTGCTCATTGCACATGTCATTCCGGGCTTCCTGGCAGCACACAGACGGAATCAGAGGCTGCCCCAGATCATCTCCTCTGATGGCTATACCTTTGCAGCACCTGCGCCAGGCGAGCGAGGTCTAAGAATTGCATTTCTCAGATGCAGCCAGGAGCACAAGCCAAAGCAAGGCTGCTTCTTAAGGACTGGCACCGCAGGCAGCTTTGCAGAACGGTGCCCATCTTTGCCCATCATCAGATATGGAAAGTGCAGAAAAGGGAGACCACTTCCACCTCATTAGAAAATAAAACTTCTTCCACAAATATCAGAGTGTCCCTTGTAAGCCTTCCCCAATCTGCAGGATGGAAACCTGAGTTCTTTGTGACAGCCAATGTCCGAACGGAAGACTGAAATTGGAGGAAGGTGCTTGCACAGCCAGGAAGCCCTTGCTGTCTTCTGCTGCGACAATCACCTTCCTTGTCTTTCACATCAAATATCTTGCTCAGACCCAGAGACCTATGACAAGAGGACAACTTTTTTTCCTAGTATGATATGCTAGAGAGCCCTTCTTGCCCTCCCCTCTCTGTCTTTTAGACAGGGTATTGCTACATTGTTAAGCTGGGCAGGAACTGCTAAACTCAAACAATCCTCTTGCCTCAGTCTCCCAAATAGCTGGGACCTCAGACATGTATCACCACGCCCAGCTAAGGAAACCATTCTAAGGCTCCTAGGAGGGGTTGTGCCCTCCTTAAAAAGAGCCAGCAGACCATCAGACGCCAGGAGTTAGTTGTTGGGGGAATATTATTCTCAGGTGTGTGACTTTTGTTTCCACTGCATTTGTTTGGCTCCATGAAGCTGTGCTACTGTGCCTAAAACACCTGATGGTCCTAATAAAGAGATGAACGGCCAAGAGCGAGGCAGGAGCAAGGATAGGCGGGGCTGGCAGGCAGAGAGGATAAATAGAAGGAGAACTCAGGGAGGAGAAGAGGAGGACATTAGGGGTCAGTCACCAAGTCACAGAGAAAGAAATAAAGAAAAATGTACAGAAGTAAGCAAGATAAGAGGGAGAAGGAAGCCGGGGTATTGTAAGAAAAGCTGGCAGACACAAGACAAGCCAAGGCATTTATAACTAAGAATAAGCCTCTGTGTGCAGTTTGGGAGCTGGGTGAAGGGCCCCTCAAGAGTCTAAAAAGCCAAAAGAATACAATGTTATACAACAAGGAGTCTCACAGGGAGAAACTGGCATGACAGATGAACAACAGATGGTAGCTGTGACGTCGCTGAAAGACAGGTCATACTGCAGAGGCTCCCATTCTCTCCACACTGGCTAAGACAGCTGTAGATAAAACAGCTCGAGGCTCACCTGGCTGGCATTTGAATCTGCTCTACATCGTTCAGGACTCATGTTCTGGAGAGCTGTAAACCCAGGGGAACGTGGAGGAGGGGATAACACGCAGTCCCGAGACTGGATTCCAGCCCAGCTCTGCTTCCGGCTGGTGGGGCTCAGAAAGCACCAGCCCTGTCTCAGAGCTTTCCTCTGTGGAATGGTTAGGACCTTGCCCTTGTAACAGTGAGACAACATGAGAAAAACTTTAGGAGGAAGTTCATTAGAAAATGAACTACCTGACGGCGTTGAGACCCTGACACGCAACTCACCAATTTCGTTCAACAACATTCAGCCCTGTAAGGTTCACGTTAGCATATCCATTTTCACAGAGAAGGTAGGCCCTCAGGTCACAGAGCTAGCAAGCTGCACACCTAGAGTCCAGCCCGGGTCCTCCGGCCATGTCATTACAGGTGTAATATCTAGGTGGAGCAGAAGGATCCTTAATAGGCCAACAAGAGAGACCGGAGCATGAACAGTCCAGTAAATTCTTTCACTTCAGCTTCTCAGCTTTCTTCTACCAAGGAGGTGATTACTATCCACTCCTTTGGGAAGGTTGGCAGGATGCCACAGGACCCCAGTTCAAAGGCCCCCTTGGGCAAAGGCTACCCTTGCTAATTACAGATCAGAGGAGCCCTGTTAAAGAGCAACAATTACTGACACAGAAGAACGGCCTGGCGGTAGCAACTGTAACTTAGTCAGGGGGACGCACCATTGGAGGCGGAAAGGCTGCTTCTAGGCAGAACAGAAGATGAAAGGGCAAACTGAGGCAGAGACTTCAAACGTATTCAGTTGTTCTAGGAGCAGGCTCTCAGGTACGCAGACTGCAAAAGGCAGACACGCTGAACTCAGCTGTTCTAAGGAGCAGGGCACCAGGGGCCCAGACTTGTGCAGATGACACAACGGACAACTCTCAAAGTCTTACTGGGGGAAAAACGCTTTTGATTGGCAATTCTATCACAGTCCTGTTGCAGAGCGACTTTCACACATTTCTTCATCAGAGGAGCTGTGACTTCCTACAACCTACCCTCAAGATCGAGCCTGTTGGTGCTCATTACAGGAGGGTGGCGGGGTGATGACACCTTCACCTGGGCTCTCAGCCTGCCCCTCCTGCAGCTCCCTGCAGGCTGTAGATAATCCTTCTCCAGCTGTGTGTGGTCAGTGGTGGTGCGGGGACAGTCTGAAAGTTGACTGAAGGGCGACTCTCCACACAGGGAAGCTCTGGGGCAAGACTTTTCTGTAGCAAGTCCGATAAACTCACTGGTCTGCCAAGTTGGCTTTGGGGGATCAGACTTCCGTGTGTTACCATTTCGCCATCTGGGATGGGGCCAGCTTTTGTTCCTTTCTCCCCAGGAAAAGTTCATACAGCACTTCCCGATTAGAGGGTTTTTATAATTTACCGTGGAACCATACCGCACAAGTTTGTAGCCCACTGTTCTGAAGCAGTTCTTGCTATTGTCCCTCCCACTAACAGAGATAGGGAAATGTCATTTGTCCAAAGGAAATTATTAAGCATTTGCCCTGTGCCCAGGACTTTCAGGCGTTAGACAATGAAAATGCTTTGTAACTGTAGGGGACACACATAATAAGGGTATGGTCAACAAAGGCATTTGTTTTTTAACCAAGCACCCGACCCCAGGGTCACCGCTGCCCACTAACAATGGCCTCTCATGAAGTTCCTTAAAAAGCCAGGGGTGGAAATTTCAGTGTGTATTAGTGACAGAAGAAGCCCACCCGAAAGGCTGTTTACAATATGATTCAACCATGTGACATCTGAGAAAGGATAAACCATGAAGCTAGAAAGATCAACAATTGCCCTGGGGCTGGGGAGGGGTTTTTAGGGCCATAGTAAACATTTGTCCAAATATATAGAATGGGCTACAGCAAGTGAGTGTCCTGAACTAGAGGGTTTGGAGGCTCCCACTGTGGTGGAGATGGTAGCAGGGCAGGCTGGTGGGTGGTGGGTGGTGGGTGGTGGCTGGTGGCTGGTGGCTGGTGGGTGGTGGCTGGTGGCTGGTGGGTGGTGGGTGGTGGCTGGTGGCTGGTGGGTGGGACAGAAGTATATGCAAAGTCTTTGCACCTCTGTGCAGTTTTGCTGTGAGCTAAAAAACTGTGAAACTAGCCATTAAGTTTTTCCATCCGTTAAACTATAGAAACACAGACCTCTGGTTGGCTTGTTCTACAGCCTGCTGGAGGCAGGGGGAGGGAAGGAGTGATTTGACTTTCAGCCTGGCTGTGAGACCCAAACCAGATTTGATGAAAAATGCTTCCTTGGTTGATTTTCGGGCACACGGGGATGATGGAGAAAGGAATTCCTCGGTGTCCCTTGGGTTTGCCTGAGAATCAAGTCTGGGAAATTCTACATCCCCAGAAGGCAGATTTGAGCTGATGTCTACAAAGAGCAGGGCCTGGGAAGTTGTGTGACAAGGGACAAGACTGTTGAGTCAGGCTGCCCAACTGCAGAGATACCATTCTGACTCCCCTTTGATCTGTCCTGGTTTTTTTTCCTCAATAAGGACATTTCTGAGCGAAACAGACCTTGAGGTTTTAGGACAGAATCTATAATCATCCAGAGCGGTCTCAGGTTTATTTAATCAAGGGAGCTTATAGTGAGAAATCATACCACTTATAATTATTCGCTCTCCTTAGCGCAAAGTTCCCCGAGAAGTTTAGGCAGAAGCAGGCAGCGCTATAAGCAAGAGGAGCCATCGTCCCTTTTCTTCCATCTGGTGCCCAGATTTTTAAATCGCAGGTTTTCAATGTGCTGAAACCCTCCCACTTTGTCTCAGTAGGCCACCAAGGGCCTGGTCCAGGGCAGACTGGAAAAGGGCAGAAGACAGCTGAGCCAGGTGATGTTTGATGCCTGGAACTGGAAGGACGACAAGTCTCCCTCATTCTGCGAAAAGCATAACCCTTGATCTTCGCTAGCTCTCAGGGCAGCGGCTTCTTTGGGAGAACTAGGCTGCCTGGTTTAGAAAACCGGGAGGAAATGTAGCACCTGTGTGCTTATAATGGGGAGTGGGACACACGTTCCCAGAGTTTTTCTTCCAAACTACAGCCCATTCCACGGCCGCCAGGGAAAGAGCACCCGCGACGGCGCTAGGCAGCTCAGGTGTTTCCACCCACAGCCCCCGAGTCAGCACCCCTTACCTGGTGCGGCGCGGGGCGGGCGCGCTCCGCGGGAAGGTGACCTTCCCGACAGGCGGCTCAGGTGCGCGCAGACAAAGCGAACAAAGCCGGTTGCGCTGGGCTCCGCGCAGCAGGTTGGGAGGCAGGCGTAGGGCTGGGGCTCGGCTGGCTTGCAGGGGTGCACCCATCCGCCCCGCCCCGCCCGTTCGGAGGCGTGGGGCTCCCACCCGCGGAGCGCACAGCTGCTCTGCCGGCGGCGCAGGCTTGGCTCCTGCCAGGGGGCGCAGCGACTGGAAGCCACGTGGGACACCTGTTGGTTTCTCCCTGCTGAGGTGGGGCTGGCTGCTCCAGAGCAACCCGAGGATCCGGGGCACTTGGTGGTGTAACCGCGACCCGCCTAGCCCTATGGACAACCAGCAACCGCAGCACCTTGAACAGGCCACAGCTCACGGTGCGCGGGGGCTACCCTGCGGGTTTGACATTGGTTGGCATCGGTTCTATTTGTCGTTGCTTCTGTCTTTTGCCAACCTGTTATTGTAGTTGAGTGATTATCAGACTGTTTGTCCAGCACTCTTTTAACTTAGGTGCCTGGTATTTAATTCCTTCTGGCGGGAACTCTGAGCACAAACTCTCATTTTCATACTCAAAATTACAGTGTGCTCGTTGGAAAAATTAAAAGTAGAAAACGAGAAAGCAAATTGAAAAGCCACTGATAGTCAGCTGTAGGCCACTGAAAAAACTGCCATTTCCTCTTACCAGACTCGCTCATTCGCTGATGTGATTGGCCACACCTGTGTGGAACAGCTGTGGTTTGGTCACTACATACCTACGGTTCTAAATGTACCAATTTGCTGTTCAATACAAAGGTCTCAAGAGTCCTTTTTGCTTTGTTGTTCGAGACACGGTTTCTCTATGTAGCCGCTGCTGTCCCTTTGTAGACCAGGCTGGCCTTGGACTGCTGCTTGTGTTACCAAAGCCTGGCCATGCTCTCGGTCTTTAAATTGATAACTGAATTTGTGTCTCGAAAAAACAAAACAAAAAGAAAAAATAGTAAATTATTTCTGGAACAGAAGTCCAAATGGCTACAAACTAGCCAGAAACCCGCAGCTGGGCATGTGGAGGGAGCAGCAGCCTCCTCCTAGAGCAGGGGCTGGCACTCCTGGAGACACCCCATGGTCCAAGACGAGAAGCAGCACGTCTTTGGAACAAGCCACAAAATGGGAGCACACAACTCAGAAGTAGGAACCAAACAGCATTTATTAGGGGAAGAGGCAGAGGTCTCACTAGTGGACATCTGAATGTGCAGGCAGTGCGGAGGCCCATCCATCAACTAGACCCAGCCAGTGTACAGCTGACTGATTTTCTTCAACGCTTTCACGTAACAAGAGATGCTGGAGCTGGGAGGGTGGCGCATAGGTAGAGCTCTGGCCTAGTACACGCAAGGCTCCAGTGCCTCTGTGCACACTCCTCAGTGGAGAGAACACATGAACCTAGTAGAGGGTGTTTCACTCCTAGTCTTCAACTTGAGAAAACATCAAACCGTGGTCCATGCTGGTCTTGAACTTAAGGTCTTCTTGCCTCATTCCCCTCATGGCTGGGATTACAGGTATGCACCATCACGCCTGGCTATTATATGAATCTCCCATGTAAGATTCATGTATTTTGTGGAAAGAACTTCAGGAGGAGCACCAACCCAACAGAACAAAGTTAAGCAAGTACAGGTAGAGAGAGCAAAGGTCACTAAAGAAAAAGAGGAAGAAACACTTCCAGCAAACAAAACTGAAGACATTCTTTCCCAAGTCTAGCTTTTGTTTCTTCCTCCTCAGTGCTGATTTCCCAGAGATGCTGTTTCTGAAAGAAAAATCAACCACCATTATGGTTTACATAAAAAGCACTGTGGTTCTTAAGTTTTGAGTACAAAATCACCAAACATCTTAACTGAAATTATATAAATCTAGATTATACCTGTCAGATAAAACATTAAACACAATAGTGTTTAATTTTTATTGATATTGGCATTAATCAGAGATAATTACACTCTCCTTCACAAACATAAAATGCAGCTCCTGGAGCTCTCTCTGAATATAAAAACAAATTTTGTTACTTATCCCTTTAAAAAAATCAGCACTCCCCCTTAGGAAATTTATAATTGAGTAACCCCTTTTCATGTGTATTTCATTGTACATTACTACTTTGTAGGCAGTCTTATTAGACCAAGTCGCCCTAACATTCACAACCACCTTGCCTCAAATCCCAAGGCTGGCATTATAGGCAGATCTGACTCATAATTACTAAAAACAAAACCCATAAGTTATTAAGATCTCAAAATTTAAACATATCTCTATCTGGAGGAAGATTAATTAGGGTGAGAACAAACAGTCAATTGTATTTTCCATTAAAATGAAAAGAAAATGTGTGAGCACCTTTGTTCCTTCCTAACTCCATGCTCTGTGGATCTGGACCAGCCTAGCAGGGTGCTGCAGCCCCGCACACATACAGCAGCAAGAGACAGCGCTTCACCTTTAAGACGCAGTCTGCAGTGTGTGTACATGCCATGAGCCTGTGTGTACATGCCATGAGCCTGTGTGTACATGCCATGAGCCTGTGTGTACATGTCATGAGCCTGTGTGTACGTCATGAGCCTGTGTGTACATGTCATGAGCCTGTGTGTACATGTCATGAGCCTGTGTGTACATGTCATGAGCCTGTGTGTACGTCATGAGCCTGTGTTGTACATGTCATGAGCCTGTGCTTCCTCACTTATCATGTGTGTGGGCAGGAAGCCAGGGTATTGGTAGGGGTAGGATTTGTGCACACAGCTACAGAGTTCAGGGCACAGCCTCCTGTGTTGGTCCTTCAGGCTCTTGTCTACCTGTTTGATTCAGGCACTGACCAAGTAGGTGAGGCTGGCAGCCACAGAGCCACAGTCATTGCCTGTCTCTGTCTCCCCAGTGCTGAACTATGACAGCATCCACTGCCTGGCCTGTTTTCTGCACTCCTGCTTTCTGTAAGGGTACTGTGAGCGAGGACTGACTTTTGTGTGATATAAATAAGGCACAGCCCAGTCTTAAGAATAAATACAACAAAGTGGGACCATATCCAAGTCACACCAGCACTGCTACTCCAGAAGAATCACACCCTCAGTGAACCCCAGAGAGCCACTGCAATGACCTCCAAAAGCTCAGCAAACACTGCTCTTTGGCCAGGATAAGTAAGGAGGGCAGCTTCTTTTTGACCACAAATTCCAATTGGCTGCTGGCTGTAGAGTACTTCCTGGTGGCCCTGTTACATCAGGGGATCCAGACAGAGAGGAAAAGGTGTGCATGTGGGGAGGGGGTACTGGAAGGGCCCAAACCCATTCCCCTAGCAGTGCAGTCAGCATAGCCTGCACCCTTGGACCCACACTGGAGAGTGTACCGCTACCCATTCTTCTCCACCCTCATCCCAAGCTCAGGGCTAACTTACTGCAGCAGAGCCCAAGGGAGGCCTGAGGTGATTTCCAGTCTGGACACAGTCTGAGTCTAAGCTTCAACCCACAGCTATCTTTACAAGTCTCTCCACATACTAATAATGTGAGCACTTTCGAAGTCCCCCAGGAGGAAAAGGCTTCCACATGTGGGAGGCCATGGGTCAGGTGAGGACTCTGTGAGGAAAGTCAGCAGAGCAGGCTAGGGCGGGGCGTCCCCAGATACACACGGCCTCACGAGGCGCCCAGCTCTATCCGGGCAGCACAGTTGAGGCATTCTATGGGCAGCCACAGAAGGGGCAGAAGCATGAAACTTACTTAGCTTTTCAGCAGCTTTTTCATCTCTATAAATTTGTTTTGGTTGGTTGGATTGTTTAAGAGGAAGAGAAGAATCTGTTCATGTTTTTCAATCTACAAATGAAAAGGAAACAGTTAATTTACTTTCTCACAATGTTAGGGTATGGGTCCAGGGGAGGGAACTGTACCTACCTGTTTCTGTAACTCCGTGCAGCAGCAGTCCGAGTTGCGTGTTGTTTCTAAAAGCAAGCAAACAAAACCAGCCACTAGGTCATGTCAGTGAGGAAACCAGCAGCCCCAGACCTAAGCAAGGCTGCCCCACCTGTGTCCATGTCTGAGGTCAACAATACACAACAGGACCCACCCACTCCTCTGCTATGTTCTAAGACTCTCACAGACCAGCACTCCCATCTGACTTAGGTCTTCTATGATGTATGGGACCCCTTTTGGGTGAGGGAGGTCTGCCAAATGTACATCTCATGGGATACCAGGAAGATTCAATCTCAGAAACAGAAGGAATTCTCCCGTAGATGAGGATCAAGGGGACTGGAAGAAAGGTGCAGGCACAATATGTAACCATTCCAAAACTCTGGGTCCCGACTCCTGCAGCAATGCTGTCACTGACTGTGGGTCAGGCTCAACTGCTGCAGGAGTGCAGAACAGGAGGAGTGGCTGAGGGTCTGACGCCCTAAAGAGTGAGGCAGTCAGGACAGCCCACGGCAGCCATCGCGGCTAAGTATTTACTGCATCGCGTCTGCATGTATTTACTGCATCTGGGACGGTACCTGTAGCTGTAGCACCTTCCCTTTTAGACGGAAGGGTTTCCGCCAGACCACACATCAGCAGCTTCTCAGCGATATTGACCACACCGTTCTCAGAACACTTTTCAACTGACACTGTGTGGACATTCTTTGAAATTCCCTTCACAGAAAGGACCACACTCTGATTCAGCATGGTGCTTTTCAGAAGTTCCATGGCTAACTGTGAACAGCTTTCATTCAATTCCATCAGTCCTGGAAAGATTTAAGATTGTGCTTAGTAAACTAAATAATCTTTCTTACAGATTGCTTTTTACATGAATGAATGTTTTGCCTGCACTCATGTGTACTGTGTGTGTCTGGTGCCTATGGAAGTCAGAAGGTGGTGTTGGCTCCCCTGAAACTGGAGTTACAAATGGTTGCCAGCCACCATGTGTGTGCAGGGAACTGACTCACATCCTTTGCAAGAACAACCAGCACTCTTAACCATTGAACCATCTCTTTAGCCCCACACGTCTCTCTAAAAGACCACATCTGGTAAGTTATCTAATAATGGCATGACAAGCGGCACGGCCGCCGGCTTCAGCCGGTGCTAAGTCTAAGACACCAGGCACACAAAACGGAAACAATCTTGCTTCCATGTTCTACTTGAAAAGGACACAACCTAGTATAGAAATCAAGCAGTAGAAAACAAGTCATCTGTAAGGAAAGCTGTATGAAGGGCACAGTCACAGGACAGGGCCACCTTAACTGTTCCAATCTGCTCTACCCAAGTTTCAATGGAGCAGTAGAGCACAGGCTACTTCAGAAGCACGGTGAGGAAGCTGGCGTGCTGCCAGTCAACACCCCTCCCATAGGGAGCTGGGACAAGGTATTAACTAACGAGCCATAGACCATCACCACCATTTACATCCCGCCACTAGAGCTTCACAACAGGGGCCAAACACCATCCCCAACCTTGACACTCCGAAGAAAACCCCAACAGAAAGACAAACAGAATACAGTGTTCACTAGAATTAAGGAGTAAAGGATATAAAATTTCTTTAAAAACTCTTGCTGAGAAGTTACTTAGTGAAAGGCAAGTTTAGGGACAATTTAGTTTGGCATCCCACGAATACACAGAGCCCTCTCTTGCAGCCTCGCTCTTTTACCTGTGTGTGCTCTGTACACACACTCAGGTCATCGGCTCGTCCTTCTCTTGAGCCCACACAGTATCAGAGCCCATGCGGCCCACTGTCTGCCTTGACAGCTCTTCTCTCCATAAACCGCACTTTTGTTTGCTCCAAATAAAGTTCCCCTTGAATCTTCTGAAGATCTGTGTGCGCCCTGAACTCTTGGTTCTTTGAAGAGGCCAAGAAACTGGAAACACCCAGCCCAGACACCAAGCACTGGTAATAATTTGACATAAACCATTTGATTCAGACTCCGAGCTATAAAATATAAAGATCAAAAATCCCACAGACACAAATCTGGAAAGCACAGAGCTGTTACCTTCAAGCGAGCATCTAATGATCTGGAAGGGGAGCTCCAGGTGGCTGGCAGGGACTGGCTGCACTCTGGAAAGAGGCAGGATTTCCATGTTTCCATAATCTGCATAGAGTACTTTCACCTCAGAGTCTGATGTTTCCAGAACAATGGCCCGATACCAGAGGTCATCACCTGAAAACAAAGGAAGTCACAGCCCAGAGTCCTTCCCATTCCTTGAGATGGTTCTATCTTATGACACTTAAAAGCTCACACCAAGGTATCTAATTAAGCATCCAGATTTTTTTCTATATTCTTTCCATATCCCTCTATGGAAACTCTAAAAGTTCTGATTTGGTTTTTAATGACAAGAACAAAGGACCGTGAGAGAAGCTCATGCAATTCTGCAAGGCTGAAAACATGTACCAATGGACAACTCTTACAGCCAAGGGAGTTGGTGCAAAGTTGGTGGTGAGGAAGCCGAGCTGTGTTTCTGAGGCCCAGCCCCCAGGGCCCAGGCAATGAGGAGCAGGGAAGAGGAGGGCAGGGCAAAGGAAGCAGCTGTTCTCCTCTGCACAGACTGCAGTTTAGAAACAATTTTACACAGAGCACCTAGTTTTAAATTCATTGAAGAGAATGGAGAACCTCACATGCTTAGAAGCTTCTTCAAGGGGACTACGGACTGGGGATTGTGAGGCTAAGGAGAAGAGGAAGTTTAACAAAGACACAGCGAAATGCACATTCCAGTCAGAAGCTGGCTGTCCCAGAGGGGAGCACTTCCAGATGTCCAGTCACCAGGGGATCCGGATCAAGCCTGCACTTGAAGGCCACAAGTAGTTACATTCTGTTGTGCATAAATTTCCAAACAGCATCTTAGTCATGTGGAAAAATGGTTCAAGAAAGCCTCTCACGTGACAGAGAAGGCCAAAGCAAACAAAACAGGACCTGGGGAAAGCAGAGGCAAAGGAGGAAGGAGACAGTTCCCGTCTAAGGATGCTGGCGCAGTGGCAGAAGACAGGACATTCCATCCGCAAAAACACAAAAGGGCAACACTCAAACACAAACACACCCGAGAGCTGGCAAGGCTAAAAGGTGACGTCAAACCTCAGCAAGTGAGGGGATAAAGAGCTCTTGAAGAAGAACAGAGATGCAAGTGCACAGATTCAGCAGAGTCCACGTCAAGCAGTGGAAGACTTGGCAGTTCCTCACAGAACAACACAGACGGAGAGGATGACTAAAAAGCCTGAGCACAGGGGCACTGCCCAACCTGAAGCATCCTCACACTCAGTGGGCACTGCCCAACCTGAAGCATCCTCACACTCAGTGGGCACTGCCCAACCTGAAGCATCCTCACACTCAGTGGGCACTGCCCAACCTGAAGCATCCTCACACTCAGTGGGCACTGCCCAGACTGAAGCATCCTCACACTCAGTGGGCACTGCCCAGACTGAAGCAACCTCACACTCAGTGGGCACTGCCCAACCTGAAGCATCCTCACACTCAGTGGGCACTGCCCAAACTGAAGCATCCTCACACTCAGTGGGCACTGCCCAAACTGAAGCATCCTCACACTCAGGAGTCCCGAGCATGATGTGGAAAGAAAGCCACCCTGTGAACTCACAGTGCAACCTGCACGCACAGCATGAAGAGGACGTGCCAGTCCTGATAACCTAAGGTTACAGCCACATTTTGGAGAACCTGGCTACCTTTTGATCAGAAATACCAATAGCTAACACACAATTGCTTTCAAAATGTAGAGGGAGACAGCTTTATTGTGGGATATTTGTACACTGTGTGAAGATATTGCTGTGATCAGTGTAATAAAAAGCTGTACAGCCAATAGACAGGCAGGAGGTATAGGTGGGACTTCCAAGCAGAGAGAAAACTCTGGGAAGAAGATGGAGTCGCCAGCAGACTTGAAACAGAATGGGCAGTACAGAGATGAAGTAGTACCACATGCAAAACATAATTAGTGTAAAATGGGTTAATTTAAGTTATAAGAGCTAAGTTAAAGCCTTAATTTTCATAATCAATAAGTCTCCATGTCATTATTTGCAGGCTGGCGATCCTAATAAAAAAAAAAAAAAAAAAAAAAAAACACTACATGGCTTCTAATCCAGATTCTGTATCTGGGCAAGCCAGCAACATTGGGCAGGCTTTTTTAAAATCAGGAATTTACTTCACACAGCCTCCCAAGGAGGCTATGTCCAGACACTGGAGTAGATCCAAAGGCAGGCAAGGTCAAGTGAAGACAGAAGGGAAGGCAGGATCAGCTACCTCCGTGGAATGGGAGAAATCCAGCTCACACCGCTAACACCAGGGCAGGGAGAGTCGGAGCTATGTTCAAACAGCTCAGCACGAGAGTGAAGGCAAAGCCAGGACAGCCCAGGTTTGCAGGACTGAGATTGCGGTAAACCTGTTGATGTCCATACAGAGCTCAGGCCTTAACACCAGTGTGGAGGAGCAGGGACAGCGAAAACACACAGAAGAATATCAACAGTAAAAGGTGGGGCTGCAGCGCAACGTGGGAGTGGTCTGCAGTGCCCACGAGGCCGCACGGTAATGAAGGAGCCCGACACTCCAAGGCACACTGTAACCTCCAGTGGGATGAAGATGAGATCAAAAAGACAGAGGTGACATCACTGAGATGGCAGAGGAGGTCCCCAGTGCATCACCAGCATCCTTATGCCTCATTAACAGTCTGCTGAGCATCTATGGGCAAAGCTGCCTTTAGGAGACCTCTGAACCCAGACAGGTGGCTTTGAGAGTCCCATCTATGACTGAAAGTCCCCTAGTCTCCCTGAACACTCTGCTGGAGACCTACATGGCTGCCATCCTGCCAACAGCCCACCTGCCCAGGGAGCAGTGGGAACTACACCCACACATCCCTGAAGCACCTGTCATCTGGCTCCACTTCCAGAAGCAAATCACAGCACTCGCAGCCAATGTTATTTGCATTAGCCATAACATTGCTGATTTTGCAATTTGTTGATTTGAAAGGTTGAAGAAGCCCATCCCCCGGGCGGTAGTCTAGTTCTTCTCTCCGTCTGCTCACAGCAGACTCCATGAATACGGAAGACTACAGCAGTGACCACTGTAATACAGCACGGTACTTGGAGCTGGTTACCCGAGCATACCCATACCCTCACCTAAAAATAACCTATACACAATGGAAAGGCACATGACCCCAGCATATAAATCAGTCACAATTTTGCCTTCCTTAATTTGTCTAAACAAATGAAATGTGCATTGAAGGCACCAGAATCTACATCATCTCACACAAACAGGAAACTAGTATTTCCCTGCAGTATTTCACTTAGAGGAATGGTACCTGTGTATTTGGCACAGCATGCTTCCCCCGTCCGCGGTCTGTAGGATGGCTGGCCTTTCTGAGCACTGCAGTGTTCTAACAATTCTGCCGTTAACACACATAGCTTTTCTTGATTTTCTGAAATACAAGCAATCAGTATGAGGCAATTTCCAGTGTTAATAGCAACAGCATAAAAAAAAAATCCCAAGCCTAATCAGCCAAGAGCTCTGAGTATTAAATATACACTGTTTTAAAAATAAATATACTCAGCTGGGTGAGTAGTGGCACACGCCTTTAGTCCCAGCACTCGGGAGGCAGAGAGAGGCGGATCTCTGAGTTAGAGGGCAGCTGGTCTACAGAATAAGTTCCAGGACAGGTCCCAAAGCTACAGAGAAACCCTGTCTCGAAAACAAAAAACAAAAAAAATTCACTACTGGTTGCTGTATGTAGGAAGATTTGAACTGCAGGGTGTGTGCATGTCTAGAGGGCCTGTTTCCTAATGAGGGTTGGTTCTGCTAGTGTGCCCACCTCTGTGAAAATTACTAACTATATTTTATTATTTTCAGTTTACATTTATAATGGGGGAGATGGAGTCTAGGGCTGGAGCTTGGGTTATGAGGAATGCTTCAAAGGCTGAGCTATCATTAGTCTTCAGTAGTCTTACTGTTTAGAAACAAATGGAGAAAAGTAGGTTAGAATACTGGTTTTGCGATTTCTCTTCTTGTTTAATGGACGCTTATAATCAAGCAATCTTTTAAATGTCTGTGAAACCATCCCTGTAGCATTTGAAAATCAGGGTCACAGTTGGCAGTGGGGTGGAATATTTTAAAAGTGAAAGAAATGAAGTTTGCTTCAAATTTGTCAACCCAGGAACTGTGATAGTAACAATTATTATTATTATTTGTCAACCCAGGAACTGTGGTAGAAACAATTATTGTTATTATTTGTCAACCCAGGAATTTTAACAATTATTGCTCTTTTCCCCAAACTTTTCCCCAAAATCACAAAATATGACCTTTACTCTGTGTAAGTGAGAAGCAGCTGCTGCTCAGGGCTGTCTGTGACAGTCTATGTTCAGACAAACTGGAGCAATACTTAATATCACGTTATTTTGATAACACACTGAAAAGTATACAAGCAGTTATAAAAATGCTACTTGATTTGAGTAATGAGAATTTAAAATTTTTCATAAGTCAACCTTACCTAAAAATAATCTATACAGAAAAGCTGGTGAAATGAGCATATGAATTACGTCACAACCTTGCCTTTCTCAATTTGTCTAATCAAATGAAAGGTGCATTGAAGATACCAAAATCTGTATCCTCCCACATAAAGATAGCACACTGACATCACCCTATATGTCACTTGGAAGAGCTCTACTCATTTGGCACCATACTTCTCCAACCTGTGGTCTCGGGACTATACAGACCCAGAACACAGGCACACGAATAATAATTTTTAATTTAAAAACTGACTACTAACTGATTACTAAGTTTTTAATATATTGAACACAGCTCTGGTTGAAGTTCACTTATACGACTGAAGGTTAGCTTAGTAAATACAAGTCAATATCGATAATGTATGGTTTAAATAAAGAAGTTATAGAAAAATTAAGGACTTTTTGTGTCCTTAAACCTAGGCTTCAGGGCTACAATTCTTAAGATGCCTCACTCTCCTCTTTACCCCTTCACTTCCTATGGAACGGCTCCAAAGCAGAGGCATGTGTCTGTGAGTGTGGCTTCTTACCTGGCATTTCACTGGGGATGGCATAGAATAAGTTTGGGCTCACAATTTCTAGCACGTTTGCTGGCACGGTCTTGTCAAGTGGCAATTCTATTGTCCTCCACTGCTCTGCTGAAGGGATGGCTGGAAACATGAGGCACAGGTCTTGCAATTAAACATACAGTTTATTCTTTCCCCCATTTATTCATCCAATAAATTTTTTCATCAAAAGCTGATCATTAACATCTCAGAGTTCCTGAGATGAGATATCGGTTTCACAAATGGATTTACTCAACTCCAAGAATACATGTACATGACAGAGTTGTTCAGTAACAATGTTCTCTGAGTTAAAATACTCCTGCAGAATATCTAAAGCATAATTTATATAATTCTTCAAATTATTCAAATTTGAAGTGATATATCTCCTGTATATGTTTATCTAACAACTACTTTTAAAACGAAAGTTAAAAGAAATCCTATTCTAGAGAGGTGTAACTGAGGTGAAAAGACCCGCTGTGAATGGAGGTGGCACCGTCCGCCTGACTGAACAAAAAGCCACGCCAGAGAGTGAGCCGAGCACCAGCGTTCACTGCTGCCTCCTGACTACGGGCCACCTCACACTCCTGCTACCGTGCCCTCCTGACTACGGGCCACCTCACACTCCTGCTACCGTGGAGACACAGTGAGAAGAAACAGCAAAGGAAGCTGGAGATCCACAGCAGAAAAATCAAGCTAGAGCCCTCTGACCTTGCATTAAATCAACTCAAGAGGGGTAGAGGGCCTTGAGAGGTGAGTCTGGAGCAGCCAGGGGAAACAGGGTGAGCCTTTTCAGATCCAGCCCTGGGCAAAGACGCACGTGGCACAGGGACGATCCCAAGTACTGACTGACAAGTGCCAATGCACAGGAAAGTCAGCAACCACCAGAGTGCAACGACAGCCTACAGGTGGGTAAACTTAACTCTTCACCAGACATGGATTAATATCATAAGGAATTCTAAAAATCAAATGCCAAAATACCCAAATCATCCAATCAACATAGTCAGTGACCTAAACAGATGGTTCTCAAAGTACACATGGCCAACCATTATTTTTAGAATTTCTAGTTAATTTTATTATTTAAAAAACCCTAGAAATTAAACACACATATGCACACATACACACCAGAGTCTTTGCATCTCAGTGACTTTGTCCCTTCAGTATGGCGGATCTGAAGCTGTAGGGTTACAAAGAGTTCTAGAAGGTGTAAAGCTAACTTTTCCAAGTTCTAACTTGGTCATAGAGTTTTCATTTTTCATCATTAAGTACATAAAATATATTCGATAGTAAAAGTATAAAATTCAACATGAAACTTTTTTTTTTCTTAAATGATCAAGATCCTTAGTAGTTGAGTGAATGAAAATTCAAACTGTTTCAAGGAGACATCTTGACCGGCCAGAACACTAACAAGAGGTTGTAAATTTAGGTGGGGGGAACAGGAGGCACTGGAGAGGGGAGGGGCGAAATAAAAATGATGCAAATATAGTACTAATGCATGAAATTTTCAAAAAATTAAGTAAAAAAGCAAATTTAAGATTATTTTGAAATCTTAAAGAAAACAAAGAACAGCATGTCCTGGTGAGCATGTGAGAAGACACATTTACTGCTGCAGAGCAGCAACTACGCCAGCACTATGGACATCTGCTTGGAGATGCTTCAAACGCTCACACCAGTGCTGCTGCACCTCAGCTCGGCACTACCCAGAGGACACAGTCGGCATAGCACAAGATGCTGCCACAGCAGCACTGCCAGACCAACCCCGACGCCCAGAGCAGACATGGGCCCTGCCTAGATGGTCACCAACAGTTGATGACACATAAAATTTGGTAATACACAATGGGATTTTGTTTAACTATAGATAAAAGTGATAGATCATATGTATGTGGATATACATGTCCTATGTTACACACATGAAACAGGGACTACGTGAGGAGGAACAGGTCTAAAGAGGGGAGACCAAGAGAAGGTTCCAGGGAGAATACACCACTGCCACCACACTTTCTCTCATATGCAGAATCTAGACTTAACCATAAATGCACGCACACAAGCAGAAGAGAGGCCAGGTAGAGTGGTGCTTACCTTTAATCCCAGCACTTAGAAGGCAGAGGCAGTCAGATCTCTGAATTCCAAGGCCAGCCTAGTCTACATAGTAAGTTCTGGGACAGCCATGGCTACACAGTGAGAACCTGTCTAGAGCTTATAACTGTCTGTAACTCATTCCAGAGCTTCTGACACAATCACACAGACGTACATGCAGGCAAAACACCAATGAACATGAAATAAAACCAAATTATGTATTAAAAAAAAGAGTGAAAGCAGAAGAGGAATGAACTGTGAAAGGAAACCAACGGAGAGAGATGGAGGAGAGTTGGGGTGCACAAGTAAGAGCAAGGTACAATGAGATGTACAAAAATCTCAGCAAAACCGACTGTTGTATGCGAAAGCATTAAAGAGCAAATTTAGATCCAGACGGATTAACGGCATCACCTGGTACCCCCTGGGTGTCCGTCTGGTAATGTTTGTTAGCAAGTCCGCAAAGCGATGATTCCTTCTGTGGTGAACCACATTTTAAAACCAAATGTTCTGTGATGAGAATGTCACTAATTATTTTGGGATAAGGAGTGGAAAGGTCGGTGAGTTCAACTCCCAACCCCTTCTCAGTGATTTCCACAACTCTGGCTTGGAGTTTGAGCCCCACAACGCATGCTTGAAATCTTGCTGTAGCTTCTTTTGTCCAATGCTGGTTTTGGGGCTGTATATCTAGGAGTTAAGAACAAGAGCATTAAAGAGAATCCTATGAGTGAGGTGAGCCCAGGGCAGGCAGGACTGTACTCTTACAGTCAACCACAAATTCTCAAAATTTACACAGAGTTAGGATCTCAGGTCAACTCTCCCCAGCGAGATCCATAGCTGCCATTACTGTCTTAGAGGGCAGAACAATAATGTGACCAATAACAAGCTGTCAACTGGTGATCGAACCTCTGCAGTTCCCAATAGCTTGGAGCAACTTTGGCTTGTTCACTTTTGAGTCAGGAATGCACTATCTTGCACAGGTTCATCTTGGACGTCCTGGGTTCACTGCTTTCATTCTCATCCTTTCTCTAGGCATGACTTCCAAGCGTGAAAGTGCACCTCAGACTACTCACGGCACTTGTTCAAACACTCAAGTCCAGGCTGGGGACTATAAATCAGAATTTTCGAAACAAGTTCCCTTGTTTGATGTTGGTCTATAGGCTACATTTTAAAAAATACACTGGCATCAAACATGGGGATTAAGAATAATCTGAGCTCTTTAAGATTGCTCCCAGGTAAAGTGCTTGCCACACAAGTACTTTTGAATTTGAACAATTGAATTTGATTCTCAGTTCTCAAAATGAAAGGAGAGAACTGAATCCCAAAAGTTGTCCTTTTATTTCCACATGCATGCCCATGACATGTACATGCCTGCATAAACACTCCATATATACATGTATGCACACATGATAATAAAACCTCTAATAAGAATAGCAACCTAAAGCATACCCACGGCACAATATTAACAGATGGAGTGACATCATGTGTCCCTCACAACAGAAAGTCACTAAGACAGATGGACAAAAGAAAGACCTAAGAACATCTGTGTTCCCCCACATGGCTACACGTTTGTTAAGGGTTTGGCATTACCTTCCACAGGTACAGCCAGTGGCGATGCACATCTATAATTTCAGCACTTAGGAGGCAGAGGCAGGCAGATCTCTGAGTTCAAGGCCAGTCTGACCTACGGAGTGAGTTCCAGGACAGCCAAGGCTACACAGAACCCGTCTCAAAACAACATGTAACAGCAAACACAACAACTTCCACAAAAACTGGGGTTTTAAAGCTAGAGTCTTGTGCTTAGCTTGGAATCGCTGGACCCAAGCACTCGTCCTGATGCTGAGCAGCTAGCAGTGCTGTTCACGACTCTGTGCCAGGCTGCTCCCATGACTTGTAAATGCAAACAGAAAACATACCTGCAAGCACGTACACACTCTAAATGTTTGTATCCATGGCGGCACATGCTTGTAAATGCAAACAGAAAACATACCTGCAAGCACATACACACTCTAAATGTTTGTATCCATGGCGGCACATGCTTGTAAATGCAAACAGAAAACATACCTGCAAGCACATACACACCCTAAATGTTTGTATCCATGGCGGCACATGCTTGTAAATGCAAACAGAAAACATACCTGCAAGCACATACACACTCTAAATGTTTGTATCCATGGCGGCACATGCTTGTGATTCCAATAGTGGGGAGGCAAGGGCAAGAAGGGTCAGTAGTTCTAGGTCCTAACTACACAGAGAAGACAGCAACAAAAAAAATGCACTCAAGAAGGAAGTATTTATATAGCAATTATAGGCACATTGCCATGTCCTGCTAGTTCTTTGAGACTGTTTTTTCCAGATAGGAAAATGGATGTGCAGTTTAAATAATTGGCCTGGCCTTCTCAGCGGGGCTAGGTCCAGAGGCCCTCTGTGCGCTGCAATGCTGCCATGGACCTCCACGCACTTTCTTCACGTGCTCCACAGGCGCTGGTATTCCTACTCAGGTGTGTCAGCGCCACATCTCAACAGCAGCGGGGTGACAGCAGACACCTAGTCACAACTTCAGTCCCACACATTGTCCCAATGCTAACCCACCACCACTCTTCAAGAGGTCCACTCACCACCCTGACATGCTGGCGACCACCCCTCCTCTACTTTTGGCTCTGCGAGTGATGGACTGTTAGTAGCAGTCCTGGAATGAGTTTCCTTGCAGCTGAACCAGGCTGCTTTAGAATAAATTACTAAAGGTAAATGCCAGAATGTCTCAACATCTGAGGTTCTCAGGCCTATACAACCCTTCATAGTCCTGTCAGTTTCCACTCCCAGAATGAGGGAAAGGTTTCTAGACATCATACTGAATATTTTGGCCAAAACATCAAGTCTCTACATGCTGCGGCATGAGTGGGAAAGGTCAGAGCAGCTTTACACAGAGTCGGCTCTCCAAGAAGGAGCCGACACCTACCTACGAGCCAGCACTGCGTCCCCTGAAATGGAAGCACTAACAACTGTGGTGAGATCGCCTGGAGTTGGTCTCTGGTAACTTCCTCAACGTTGCCATAATCCACAAAGTGCACTTTAACATTTCCACTCGGTAAGATCTCCTTGACCAGAGCCCGGTACCAGTTGCCATCACCTGCAAGCAGCACAGAGTTTCTGACATTTCCTTCCTTTGATACTCAAAGTCTCCTGGTGTAGGAGGGTCTTCTATTTGTGTATTGCCCTCATTGGTTAAATAAAGAAAACTGCCATGGCCTTTTGACAGGGCAGCCCTTAGGTGGGCGGAGTAGATAGAACGGAATGCTGTGAGAGAGAAGGCAGTGTGGCAGAGGCAGACGCCATGCTTCTCCAGCACAAGATGGACACTGGTTAGACTCATGCCGGTAAGCCACAACTCAAGTGGCGATACACATTAATGGAGATGGGCTAAAATAATATGTGAGAGTTAGCCAATAAGGGGCTGGAGATAATGGGCCAGACAGTATTTATATAAATAGTTTCCATGTAATTATTTCGGGTACACACCGGGAGCTGGGTAACACAAGGGGCCCTACACTGAAAACCAGGCGCCGGGGATGCAGCCCGAGCCCCTCATTACAACAGTCTCCTCTTAGAAAAAAAAAAATGCTTGCTTAACAAAGCTGGTAAGTTTGTTTTCTTCTATAGATTATAGCTTTCCTCCAAAATCCCTAAATTGAAAATTCACAAGATTCACTTTCAGAATATCCACCAAGACTTTCTACAGCACTGCACCTGACATTTGATAAAAATCAGATGTCACATATTCACACTCTACCCAATAATCAGAAAAGTGGGAAATGGTCTTGACATTCTTACTGCTCAGGGGTCCAACGCTTTGGCTGTGATTTGGTAAACGGTTTTTTACCTCCAACAATTCAGGTGTGGAAGGATGTAGGGCTAAGGCAAGATCTCATCACTGAAGACTCCTTACAAAAAGGCATCTTATGAATTCCCCTAATTTTGATTATGAAAACATGTGCTTAAATACAGGAATAAAGCATGCATCAGAACCAAGGTCTAAATGTTAGGAACCAAAAGGTCTGCACAGTCACTGACCCCCAACTCTAACTTACCTGTAAAAAATGCACAGCAAGGCCGTCCTACCTCTGCCTTGAAGCCATTTGGCAGCTTCTGTGCACAATATTCTGCTAAGGATTTATTCAAATCATGGAGCTTCTTTAAAGCTGAAAAAAACAATACACAGAATGTAATGTTAAACAGATTTTCTTCAATGTCAGAGAACATCTTCACCATGAAAATCTCAAGTACATCCCCAAACAACCAGTAACTACAACAAATGCTGCCCCTTTCACAAAGTGTCTAAACCAATACAATATAATTCTTAATAACCTGGAAACCAGTGACTTCTTGGGCACAGTGACACAAGCCCTAGCAGCACCATCCCTGTGTCACTGTGCAAGCGTTGGGTACAGACAAGAAGACTTACACAAACCCATAAAGTTAATAATGTCCTGGAAATGGAAGCATAATTATGAAATGCACAGAGCACAGTTAGTGGGCATCCACAGAGGTCTGATGGATGTTCTGTAAGGAAATATGCAGTGCAATCCACTGAGAGAAAGGTCAGAGTGTCTTGAATGCAGCACCATAAAGAACCATAGTAGCCAACAATCAGATAGCAAAGCAAAGAACCAGTAGGGTGAATTGGTGCGGAGAAACAACAAAGACACAAAGAGCTTTAGCATCTACAGGAAATGTACCCAACAGCCATGTAAGCCAGGGACAAGCAAATTCCTCTGGATTATGGCAAAAGCATCTCAGAAATAGATATTCTAGTCAGGAAGATCCTTCCACTTTCAAGTAAGCAAGGACGTGCAGCTGGAGACAGATGGAGCAGCACTCAGGGCACTGGCGTCTTTTGGCTACCTTCCTGAAGGATGTGTGAAGTCGCAAAAGCACATTCACCCACTAACCTATCACCGTGATTGTAATTTGTTCCAAGAATATGTTTTCAGGGCTGAAAAAACGGCTCAGTGTTTAAGAGTACCAGCTGTGCTTGCAATGGCCCCAAGTTTAGTTCACAGCACCCACACTGTAGCTCACAACCATCTGTGTAACTCCAGTTCCCTCTTGTGGCCCATGCAGGCACATACATGTGGTATGCACACATACAGGCAGGCAAACACCCACAAACATTTTAAAAAGAGCAGTCTCTAGTAAAATCAGAACATAAGGACTGTAAACTCCATCATCAATACCTTTAAGCTAGGATAAAACACAAATGAAAACAATGTAGCCACGTAAAATAATAGAGCCAAGATAGAAGCATTATTCTGAACCATATCTTAGGGCAGGAAAAGATCACCTGCTGGAAACCTACACAACCCAGCGCTGCTCTCCCGGGCTCACCATACAGAAGCTCGGAAAAGGATGCGGAGAACACCCCACACCTGGTCTATGCAAACACCAAGTCTAACTATTAACAGAGAGACTTGTGACCTGGCACCTGAGATAGTGAGGAAGGTAGAGTACAAAGTGCTGTGCAGAGGAGGAGCGCACAACGGCGCATCAGGCTGCTTCTGCAAAGAACTGCAGCCGTGGCAAGGGATGGGGTCCTTTTCCACTACACTCCGTTACTCCTGAGTTTTATGCTATATGCTTGGAAGTTCACCTATGAAAATAAAAAAGCAATTTAAAGTTTTAATTTTTAGATTTATTTTTATTATACATATATGAGTGTTATATATCCACTATATCCATATGTGTTATATATCACATATATCCACCATGTGACTGACTGCCTGGTGCCAATGGTGGTCAGGAGAGGGCATCAGATTCCCATTCCCTGTAACTGGAGTCTCAGATGGTTGTAAGCTGTTATATGGGTGCTAAGAACCGAACCTAGGTCCTCTGCAGAAGCTGTCAGTGTCTTAACCACCAAGCCATTTCTCTAGCACCCTGAGTTTTGTTCTATATGAAACACCAACCATCTCCCAGGTGATTCTAAATGAAGAAATTATGTATATCAGAGATATCTAGTCTAACATACTAATTTGGCAGAAAAAAAAAACTAATGGAATTTAAACCGAAAAGTAAACTCAGTGATGCTCAGTCATCAGAACAGCTCAAGGAGAACAGAACACACAAAGGATGAGGATGTGGGGTTAACAGAAACCCGGGATGACTCAGTGGAGCCGAGTGCTCACACTGCCGTCGTTGCATAGGCGGTCAACTGCCACAAAACAAAACAGAATCAGAAACTGGTGTACACTCATAAATGTGAACAGTGACTAAGGCAAAGCTAAAAATACATATTATATGGTTTTGTTTCATGTTGAGGTTCAAAACCAGGAAAAAAGCAAACTATGCAGGACCCCACTTCTTTCTGAAGGAGAAAGAAATGCATAAGAACAGGAAGAAAAATGCAGGAAACTTCCGGGATGCTGATGCGCTATCCACCAGGCTGCCCTGAGGCCCTTACACTCACTTCTGTTCCAGCGTTTGGTCCCTGTAACAGTCAATGGGATCAACAACTACATTTAATTTCCAACAACCATGTTCAGAGCCATGCTATGAAATCTAGAATGGTCTAATACACGGAGTAAGAGCTGTAAGAAAGCATACAAACAAACTAAGTGGAAGCACACCCTCCTGCTGAGAAAGAGTGCTGCAACCATGCACGAGTGCATGGCCCACGTTACCTATTAACACCCTGGAGAGAACATAGACAAACAACAACAACCCCCTTACCATTGTCCTTGAGAAAGTGACAGTAAAACTCTCCAGGGCTGTACATCACGCAGACCACCACATCCACAGTTTCATCCACGGTGAACTCAACCCACGTCCACTCCAATGACTCAGCTGTTTCTTCTGTGGTCAAGGGAACTGTGAAAATAACTGAGCTTTGCAACACAAGGAGACATTGGGATGAGGGAGCTGTCATGGCAGAGCTGTGGAGGAATCTGGAAAAGCTCCATTTCCACTGACATTTGGTGAATTTATAGGAAGGTGAACCCTAAAATTCAGGACTGCAATTAACCTTATTGCTTGAGGGACCGTCCCACATTTCTGACTAACCAAATTTTCAGCACAAATCTCTGGCTACACATCTGGAGGCACTCATGTGACTGCTTAACTGAGAAGGCACTCAAATATCGGTTCTCGAAATCCCAGCGCGTGAACTCAGAGCCGTGGCATCCAGCCTGGTACTGTTTGCTGGGCAGTCTACTTACCGCTGGCTGTGTGCACGCTGCTGGTTTTGTCTGCCACTGTCTCCTTTTCCTCAACAGCAAAGCCTGAGTCTATGAGAGCTTTAGAGGCGCTGAGGTGAGGGACCGCAGACTTGTCTACGAGCTCCACCAGTGACCTGGTTCCCAGCGTGCCCACCACTCTCACGGTGACCATCTTGTTCTGTACAGTCTTTTTCATGAAACAAATAGCTTCTGGAGTCCAAATTCCTAATGATGGCTTCACTCCTAACCAATAATTGTTAAAGGGATGTTAAAATAATTATAAAACAAGTATTTTTGCATTTAACTTCATTTCCTCAAAGTTAACAAATCTATGTCAAACATTGGGACCAAAACACCCCATCTGAATAGCAAGGTTTTATAAACATGAAAAATAGAATTAAAAATTCTTCTGTACCTCAATGTAAAAAAAAAAAATCTTAATTCCATCCACAGAAAAAGTACAGAAAGTCAAGTCTACAGAGAAAGCCAAACTAAGTATGCCTGGGAACAGGCCGTCCTGTAGAACATGAGCTCTTGGGGTATAATAGAAGTGTCCTCAGACAGGTCCTGGTTACAGTGTACAATCCAGTTAAGTTTACTAAAAAATAAACAAACCTACTGAATTTTATACCTAAAACAAGGATTCCTACAGAATCCAAATTACAGCTCAATAAACCAACTAAGGTAATCACAAAGGTATAAAACACCCCAGGAAAAAATACTGATCGTACACATTAACATGTGAGGTTTTTATTGTTGTTGTTGTATTGTGTGTGTTTCAATACAAAGCAATACTGGAAGGTATTCATAAATGAATAATTCAAAAATACAGCTAGAGCCAGTACAAAACTAAAGTTGAGTACGTGCCTACCACTCCCCCCACCACTCCCAGCCTGTGTGGATGAAGCGCACTGGACTGACTGGGAGCTGCCCAGTGGGAAGCCCTGCAGGGGTGTCTGGAGCACACACATGTGGCAGGGTTCGCTTCCTCCTGCTTTTCTGAGGAGTGCACAAGTGAACTCAACCCTTTCCATGGAACCGGAGACAGTGTGTCCCACAGATACAACAAGACACACACTCATGGACACCTTAGCATCATCTGGGGGAACATACCCTCTGAAGCACCTATGCAGTGACGGCTACGCTTGTGACCTCGGTTCTCGCTGCTCTAACAAACAGGCCTCCCTGCCACAAGCGCCTTTTCACATTTCCATTTTCATTTTTAAGTTTTAATATTTAAAGAACAGGAAGACCACAACATTTCATACCTGCCAGAACACAATTTAGGGCTTGCATCGGCAAGTCCAACAACTTTGGAATTATGGGACAAAGTCTTTTCAAACTAAGAATTTCGAAGTTTCCATAATCAACATAGCCAACCAGGACAGATTCTTCAGAAGCATAGGCCAGAACCGAGGCGCGGTACCACTGGTCATCCTCTGAAACAAGAGAGAGTCATCTTAGACACCCCACAGCCAGCACAAGTGCTCCCCAACTAAAGATGGCCTCGCACACATTCTGCTGTGATAGCAAGCGCTCAGGACACGTGCTCACTAAACACTGCAGCTCTGCTCACCAGAACCTTTGCATTCCCAAAGAGGGGCCACTGCAGTCAGCTTACTAATCACATTGCTTTTTCCTATAATCAAACACCCAATAAAACAATCTAAGGGAGGAAAGATGGGTGTGCCCATGGTATCAGAGGTGTCAGTCCCATCATGGCTGGGCATGAGGAGGTAGCCAGCTCACACCCTGGTGTGAAATCCAGACAAGCTGACGATGGAGGTTAACATCATGCTAAGGCTTATAATATCATTATGGATTTATATCATTTGTTTCTCCAATAGCTAGTAGATAGCTCTGAGGAGAGAGAACATGTTTCAGCCATATGAATTCCCAAGGCACATCGATTATTTGCTAAGGCATCAAATAAGACCATTCCTAGAACACTTGCAGCAGGATGAGTTAAATGGATTCCAAATAAATGAATGTACCAGTGGATTCCCCACTCTTACTTTTCGGTGAGCTAGCTGGGCTGCCTTTAAAGAGTAATAGAACAGGGTGGTGGCGGCGGCACACACCTTTAATCTCAGCACTCGGGAGGCAGAGACAGGTGGATGTCTGTGAGTTCAAGGGCAGCCTGGTTTACAGAGCGAGTTCCAGGAAGGCTCCAAAGCTACAGAGAAACCCTGTCTCAAAACACCAAAAAGAAAGAAAAGAGTAACAGAACGGGGCTTCTACAAAGTAAAACTTGTGTAGCTACAAGGGTCAGGAGAACACTAGGCCTCCAGGCCCTCTTCTGTTTCAAACAAAGCTCATAAAGAGGAGAGTAGGAGGTTCTGCATCCGATGTTAGTGTAAGCTGAACTGTAAGTACAAACAGTAAGTACAAAGAAAAATGTTAAAGAATTACTTTATCACCCGAGGCTCTTGATGCAAACTCTCTGCCCTTCCATGTACCACAGCACACTGCTTTGATCTAGCTTGACTGGGCATGCTTAGGAACATAATTAGTACCTGTTAATACTCAAGCCCAAATGTTGCCATTTGGTGTGAATCAAAGATTTTGATTTTACTCAGCTGTATGTAAAATACGTCCTCACCTGAGAACTGAGCACAACACACATCCCCGATGTTTGGATAAAAATCAGAGCGTGGTTTCACTTGGCCACAGTACTCGCTGAGGGATTCCTGCAGCTCTGCAAGCTTGTCTGTGGACACAAATCACACCTTAGACACAGGGATGCGGGTGGCTGGTGATGGTGACAGCACCAACTAGGAAACTGACTCACGGCCGCTCTGCAGCTGCTGGCAGAAGAAGTCCTCTGGTGTCTGGATGTGCGCAACCACTCCACAGAACTCGTCACCCACACTCAGGCTCAACACTTTGGGGATCAGGGAGTTTCTGTCTATCACAGTCTTACTCTCGGGGGTCACTCTTCCAATGTCCTCAGGAGCACCTTGTCAGAAAGCAGAAAGATGCATTCTGGACCACAGAGGGAATCAAAGTAGTAACAAAGTAACAAGGAAACAAAAAACATTTGAATTACTTTAAAAGAAAGATTGAGTATGGTGCAAAGATTGAGTGACAGCAGCCCTGGGTGACAATGGAAGCAAGCACTCCGTGGTGGGCCGTCAGTTTCTGTGTCACCAAAAGTTGGAAGCATCTGAAGAGGAAAACCATGGCATAAAAACATCAGATCTAACTAAAGGGTTCTCTAGCAAAATGTTAAAAATCTAAGGAACTCAGGGAAATAGAATTTAGAGTCAGTTCTATCACAAGGTCTTGAAGAGACAGAGCAGAACACACGTTAGAGTGAAATGGAACCCCACAGAAAACCATTTGTTATAATATACTGAATTTAATTAAAATTATGCTTTAATGTGCATTAGTCAGTTCAAATGAGGAACAAGTGACATAAACACCACACGGTGGGGGCCCAGAGCTGACATCAGAGACTGAAGTAGCAGGAGCTTTGAACACCATGAAAACTACTCAGGAAGAAAGATAACTCCTAGGAATAACAACAGAACAGGCAGCCTACAAAACTCCCATATTCTCAAGGGCTGGATAGAGTCAAGACAAAGACATCATGACATCAACATATCAGACTCTGCAAGGCAAACCAAGACGATGGTACTGATCAGAAAAAGCCCAAGGCCAGTCTCACTGTTACAAGTCAGCAGATGAGCAGTTTGTAGAATGAACGCCACCAAAGGCCTGTCAGGTCCCACGCTGGCAGCTCCAGAGCAGAGGAGCCTGCCATCTCAGACTAACTTCCCACAATGCAGTGCAAGAGGTTCTTGAAATGAGGTCAAAATTCCCCCGAAATGGATAGTTTCCCCAAACCCTAGCCAAGGCAAATGCCAGTGATCTCAAATGTAACAAAGTAAACATTAAAAATATTTTATGTTTTAGAAAAGTCAAAATATAAATGAAGACTTGGACAAAAAAAAACTCAATAGCAAAAAAACAAACTGTTGCTGCACAGAAGAGATGAATATTTGCCAGTTTGGGGGGAGTTCCATGGCCTTCGGCATCTGCTGCCCCACATCTGACAGGCAGGGTGGGGAGCATGGTGACTATAATGCTCCCTCTTTCAGCGATCTGTCAAGGGCTCCTGTGAGCTCCCAAAGCACAGGCTAAAAGCTGTGTGGCATCTGCCATGAAAGCAGCCATGAAGGAGCTGATTAGGGAACCTCTACTCTCACAAGTCTCAGGGCCTGCAGGCAGGTGAGGCCGCCATGGCGCTGCAGAGAAGTGCAGTAGGCATGGCAAGTCTTCAACAGGAGCGCGGAGACACCAGTGTCTCTGGATGGACAAGAGAGTGTTTCAGTTAGAGCCTCTACTGCTGAGAGGAGACACCATGGCCAAGGCCACTCTTACAGAGGATTTAACTGGGGGCTGGCTTAGTTTCAGAGGGTCAGTCCATTATCGTCATAGCAGGGGACTGGGGAACCATGGTGGCACTTGTGTGCTCGAGAGGTAACAGAGAGCTACATCCTGACCATGGGCAGAGAGAGAGCCTAGGCCTAGTATGGGCTTTTGGAGCTTCAAAGTCCATCTCCAGTCACACTTCCTCCAACAAGGCCACACCTTTTCCTTCTACTCTTTTCAAATGGTGCCACTCCCTGGTGAGTAAGCAAGTGCCAAATGAGCACAGAGAAAGAGAAGTAGACCATAAAAGCTATGCTTATGATCAAGTTATGAAAAATGCTCATAGTAAATTTAATTCTCTTGTCAAATTTGATGTAAACATGCACATATACAGCTAATAAGTAAAAACTAAAATCTTAGGAAATAGTATCCTACTACAATAGAATTTCAGAGATCTCTTGATTATTAGGAAAAACTCAGGCCAGGAATCAAATCAAAACTAAGGCAGTATGAGCTAAAATGTCAACCTACAGTGCCGCTTTGGAGCCGTTAGTGATGATCACATTAGGACTCATCTAGGACAGACTCAGGACAGGAGGAAAGACTGAGATCAGACGATGTGTTTCTAAGAGAACTACCCTAACGGGACATTTATGAAATGGTCCTAATGATGCTACCGCCGAGCCTGCCAGGGGACGGGGAGGGCACTGCTGGGGGGACGGGGAGGGCACTGCTGGGGGGACGGGGAGGACACTGCTGGG
>PVIU01001721.1:0-199397 GCA_004026605.1 Ondatra zibethicus
CTTACCAAGAGCTCATTTTCCCCGTGGTTTTACTTGTTCTTTCATGCCCTCGGATGTCTAATGATCTTTGACTTTCATTCAGTTCAGAACTCCCTACACTTGGGTGAGATACTGCAGAAGGTGAACAGATGGAGTTTCCAGTCTTCCCAGGAACCTTCAAGTGTCAGATGTACAGATCTTTGATTTTGACCAGCTCAGGGGAAACTTCCCAATCTGTGCTATTCTGATAAGAATGCTGCTACGCATTTGAGTCTTTACTGTCCTGAAAGCCCTTCCTTGGTCCCCATTTTGTAGTAATATTGGGAATTGATAGAACTTTTGAGAAATTTGGGGAAGTCAGACTGTTGACTGGGGACTTTTGAAGAGGATATTGAGACTTGAGGACCCTGCTTTCTTCTATTTTGTCCTGTCTTTCTGGCATGATGTACTGTGACAGCACAGGCTCAGAGCAGCAGTGACAAGAGGCCACAGAATGGAACTTTTGAAATTACCCAGAAGTAGTGGTATATACCTGTAACCCTAGCACTAAGGAGGGGTAGATGAGAGATGACACGGTGTCTCATCTCAAAATCACACCACAAACCAAATCTGAAAACCAAGAACTAGGAGCTGGGGAGTATAGCATGAATTCTAATTGATCTTAATAAATAAAACACAGAGTCAGATATTAGGGGGTTAAAACTGAAGGTTCAGAGGAGCAGTGCAGCCTGCCACTAGAAAGACCTTTTACCTCTCCCAAATCCTCATACTAAAAGGGAGATCCTGTCCTCGGGCTGCATCTCCAGTATCAGATTGCAATGAGCTCCTGTCTCCTCCCGCCTTATATTCCTCTCTCTGCCCAGCCATATCAATTCTGTCTCCACCTCCCTAGTGCTTGGATTAAAGGTGTGGGATCCCAAGTGCTGGGATCACCTTTGTGTGAGCTCTGTTTCTCTTTTAGACAGATGCAATCTCATGTAGCCCAGAGTAGCCTTGAACTAAGAGATCCCTCTGCCTCTGTCTCCCGAGTCCTGGGATTAAAGGTGTGTGCCACCACTGCCTGACGTCTAGTGGCTTAGCTCAGCACTCTGACCTTCAGGCAAGCTTTATTTGTTAAAACACAAACAAAATATCACTACAGGGGACATGGCTTAGGAGGGGACAGACTTGCTACACAAGAAGAGGACCTGAGTTTGGATCTCAGCGCACATGTAAAAATCAAGGCACTGCTGAACGCATATCTGCAATCCAAGCTGGGGGTGGGTGGGGAATGGGGTGTGAGGAGGCAGGGCCAGAGAGGATCCCTGGAGTTAATTGACCAGCCAGCCTAGATGAACCAATAGGCTCTGGGTTTACTGAGAGACCCTATCTCAACAATCGCAACAACAAGCAAGCAAACAAACAGCTGGGCAGCGATTGAAGAGAACACTGGACATTGATCACTAATTTTTTTATGTGAATGTACATACGTACAAAGTTCACCAACTCAAGTACATGCCTATTGTTCCTATCTGTGAGCCCACTGGGTGGGGGGGGGGACTGGGCTCTCTTGTCTCAGTTTTCAGGATGGTGCCATGTGTGAACCATGGTGTGTAAGACCTCACAGAGACTAGAACTCACTTTCCCCAGAGAGCAGACCCCTTCTTGTTGAGATGGAGAATGACAAGAAGAGCATTTGGGGCTAGAAAAGGTTCATTATAGAGTCCCATGACGCCGTATACAAACTCCTCAGGGCTGGCATGTTTGAAAATGTGAATTAATTTTCAGATTTTAGAAAATAATAAGATATGTAATTGATACATCACCTAATGGGACCTGCAGTAGTCTCCATAATTAAACACATTGATTTTTTTCCTTCAGTGGAACATGAATATTCTTACTAAGGAGGATTAATAGAGATTATAATTAGCCTTACATACTTTAGATCATATTTAGATAGCAAATAAGTTAGGATAAAGTACTAAAATTTTTGAAACAATTTTACTTGTCGGAAATTTTGCATTTGGAAGTGTTAGGAAAAAGATAGTTAATTTTTTATTTTATGTCTCACTTAGGCCTTTGAAAATAATGATACCTCTGTTCCCTAACTTTTCTCCAATGTTTTTGGTATGAATCAATGCACAGATTTTAAATGTTTACTTATTATTTATTCATCTGTGTGTGTGTGTGTGTGCATGTATATGTGTAAGGTGTGTGTATGGTGACTGTGTGATGTGTGTGGTGTGTGTATGTGTGGTCTGTGTGTGTGGGGGTGTGTATGTGGGTGTGGTGTGTATGTGTGGTGACTGTGTGTGTTGTGTGTGCACATGCTCATGCAAGCCAGAGGCATTTGGTTCTCTAGAAACTAAGTCACGTTGGGAACTGAACTCCTGTCCTCTGGAGAGCAGCAAGTACTCTTATCTGCTGAGGTACCTCTCCAGTCCCAACTATTTTCATTGTCTTGACTTCTCCCTTTGAAAGATCCAGGTGATAGTTTTTGCTGTGTTAAGTCAGTTGCCCTTTGCCCATCGGCTTGCCATTTCTCACTATTTGATTCCTGGTTTTCTTTCTTTTGTAACTTTTTTCATAATGTGTGGATTTTTTTTTTAAAATCTGTTTTGCTCCTTAGCTGTCTTCTTCGAGGAGGCTTAGGAACATGCAGAGATAATTGAATGTGTCCATTTTGCCTTCTTTGACTTTACTTCACATGCCAAAGTTGAATAGGGTCCTGAGACCTTGACAAAATGGTGAGCTGAGTTCTGTGATCACGTCTCAGTTAATTGAGAGGAATGAGTTGTTGGGCAAGTGGCTAAAGGTAATCCTTCTCTAAGGTTTACCCTGAAGCCTTTTGGAAGTGCCATCTCTATTTCAGACACACTTGTAGGCTTGCTAACGCTGCCGAAGGCAATGGCGGGCTCAGTGCCACTCTTCCTACCTCTCTACCGTCGGCATCCTGACCTCCAGTCCGTTGATCAGTGAGGGATCTAGAGAGGAGGCCTACTCTGTTACTCTTGTCCCATGGGTGTTCTAAGTGAGCAAATAGGAGTTACTGACGGAAGGAGAGTGTGGCTGAGAAATGGGAGGCGAACGTGGAGGGATACCCAGCTGTGACCGGAAACTGGAAGACCCTGGAAGCGTGGAAGACACATGGGGCGAACAGAGGGAAGACAGCCGTGTCTGTTGTGTTAACTTGTGACGGCTGTCTTAGGAAAGCAGCTCCACAGCCGCACAGTGTTGTGTTGTTCTTGCCACAGAGGAAAGCTACCTTTCTGTGAGACACACCCACAAATCATCTTCATTATAATTTTAGAAAAGTTGGCTCTCTTTTGTAGGCCTCAGTTTTAAAACTTTGAAATTAGAGAGGATGATCAATTATTTAAAATGTTTCTAAAATTCAATCATACTTTACATAATCTTAATAAGGTGATGAGAAATTTGATCTCTTTATATATCGTTCATGTTGTCAATAAATAAGTACATTTCAGTTGGGCCTAATAACATTATTGGGTTTTTTTGAGATATGTTTGTTTCTTCTTTGTTTTCTTATTCCTTCTTTTGAAATAGTTATACATGCTATTTTTTGAAATAGCAATATATGCTATTATATTATATGCTCATATATGAAATCTATTAAATGTTTTTATAGGGGAAACTTGCTTGATTTACTTGGAATAACTAACCTAGGTCCATTTTTAATATGAAATTTTGGATAAGTCATTCTACTTTGCAGATATTGATATTAATCATAAAAGAGGCTATGTGAAAATCAAATTAACAGGTTTTTTAATCTCTATTTTTGTTGCCCATATAGTTGTCTATCTTTTCTATAGGGCTTAGCTTAATTTAAAATTTAATGGTTGGCTGATTCAATCACAGGAGTTTTAAAATGTTCATTCAAAATACATTTAACTTCACTGGCTGGTACAGAGACCTTTCTTCTTGCAAATAATTGACACCAAACAGCCTTGGATCTTTTTCCCGTTGATATGTCCAAGAATTTTTTTCTGTCCTTCAGTTTTGAAATCATTTCTGAATGAAATGTTTCCTTTTCCCACAAGACCACAGATCCTACTTACTGGTTTTCCCCAGCCTTTTCTTCTTGCAGTGCGCTCCAATGCGAAAGTCAGCAGAGCCAAGGCTTAGGGGGTATTTGCTTCTTGTGTGGGTTCTTTCAAACATGCTGCTTGTTAAAGGTATGTCTGGGAGGTAGGTGCATTAACATCACCTCCCGGTATAGAGAAAAACAGTGGCGGCATTGAGAGGCTAAGTAATTCTCCCAGAAGCTGCATGAACATTGAATGCTGTGCTCAGAGGCCAAGGCTGGCAGTTTCTCCAAAGCCCTGACCTACAGGGCCTGCCACTGTCAAAGAAACTGCAGAGACCTCAAGGACATTGCCTGGTGCACTTACAGAATTCTCCAATAAGATGTGAAAGCCTTCACGGGGCTTTTCTTTTTGTTGGTTGGCAATTGTTTTCGTCATTGAGTAGGTGTGCTGCATAGATACATAGAGAGCAAGTAGAGGGCATGTGGATCCCATGAGCTCTGCCTCATTTTCTGACACGGGACTCTGCACAAACCAGGCACCAGCATTGATGAGAATAACCACACATCAATGACAGGCTTGATCTGGGCTCTAGAGTTCTCCCTTGCTTTTGACTGGAGCCACCTTGCCTGAATAAGATACAAGAGAAGGGCCGCATTAAGAAGTTTGTCATTTTGTTTAAATCTTTTGAAGGTGTGTGTGTGTGTGTGTGCTCCTGCTTTTGTGCATGTGTATGTACACAGATACATTGAGGCCAGATGTCAACATCTGGTGTCTTTTTATATTGCTCTCCACCTTCATTTTCTCAGACAGGGTCTCCCAGTCCACTGGTGCACAATGATCATTTAGACTGGCTGGCCAGTGAGTTCCAAAGCTCCTCCTGTCTTGCTTCACCCATGCGCTAGGGTGACAGGTGTGTTTTTCCCTAACTTGCTTTGTAAATGTGAGTGTTAGGAATCCAAACTCAAGTCCTCATGGTTAAATATCAGGCATTTAGTGACCGAGCCACAGCCTCAGCCCCTATCTTTCTAGTTCCGCACGAAAGCATAGGAAGTACCTTTGTCACAATAGAGTATTGCCACCAAATTTCAAGGACAGAGACAGCAACCCAGTGACCAGGTAAGACGGACACAGAGCACCTTTTCTGCTGATGGGAGGAAGCTTGAGAGTGGGGTCGTCAAGCTTCTGATCAAGCTTGTTGCACTGTAGACCTCCGAGCCACTGCAGTGTGTTGTCTGCGTGAGCCTGGGGATGCATGGTCTGCCTTGTCACCAACATGGTCTCCCAGGTGTCATCCCCCCTGTGCAGCTGGTCAGCAAGGGATAGAGATCACAGGCTGTCTCTGTGTTTTCAAGAGAAGAGAAACTATGCAGAGGTCAGAGACTCAATGGGTGCAAGCCAAGCTCTTTCTGGCTTTCTTGCTTCACCGAGACGGAAGGAAAACACAAAGAACTCTGAGAATCACATGACACTTTGGACTTTTGCCCCACTTCTTGATCTGCCCAGTGGAATAGAAGCAATATAGGAAAACAAAAACAAAAACCACTAAAAAAAAAAAAATAACAAACTAATTAACATAGGGACACCTCCGTGTTTGCACAGAATGTAATAGTAGAGGTACCATCCCTGGGTTGGTCAGAATTTATGTTCATTGTTAATTCAGCCTTTATGAGTCCCCAAATCTCTATTTACCAGTCAGTTACTTAACATGTATTGAATATCCGCAAGGAACTCTTGAATGAGATTAGTAATACTTGCCATCTGCAGGAAACTGTCTCAGCCTATTGGGACTTTCACGTTCTTAAATGCCCCTAAGTCCCAACAGGTGTCTTGATGCTCACACTCATCGATTTAATGAGCTATTGGTAAGCACAGAAGGATTAACACATGCTACAATCAGTCTTGTGGCACCGTGTCAGGGTTTAATTATTGTCTTAAGTATTGATTTCATGCTCCTTCATTGTACTTCACGAAACTTTGAAAGTACTCCTGCTAGGAAAGGTGTAGATGAAGGGCCTCTAACAGGCCCAAGCATGGCGAACATAGATCCAAGCATGGTGAGCACTGCACACAGGTTTTGCCCTTTTACCCCGTTTCCTCTTCCTTGCTAAAAAACCGTTGCATTCCTAAAGCTAGCTCCCAAGGTCTGTTCCCTTATTTAGCCACTGACTCATTTCTAAGACAAAACACCAATGTCCAACAATCAAAATTCATTATTTCGCTAAAATGACCAATCACGGTTTACCGGCTCCCTCTAGGACAGACTCCCCATTTTTATTTTGTCCTTAAAATCCTGCTCCTGAAAAACATTCTCTCTTGTTCTCTTGCTCTTCTTGCTTGTTTGCTTGTGCTTACTGCCTTTGCAGCCTCTCCCCACCCTGTGTAGTATGTGGAGGAGAGGGCTGCATTCCCGGCACCTGGCTCAGGGCGCAGGGCCCATTCCTCCCACTCAGCTCCCGGTGCCTGAAATAATTACACAGAAACTCTATTCATTGAAATACTGCCTGGCCCTTTATCTCTGCCCCTTATTGGCTAACTCTCACATATTAAACTAAGCCATATCTAGTAATCTGTGTATCGCCACTTGACTGTGGCTGACTGGCATGCGTCTAACCAGTGTCCATTTTGGGCCAGAGAAGCATGGCGTCTCCCACATTGCCTTCTCTCTCCCAGCCTTCCATTCTGTCTACTCTGCCCACCTAAGGGCTGCCCTATCAAAAGGCCAAGGCAGTCTCTTTATTTAACCAATGAAAGCAATACACAAATACAGAAGACCCTCCTACATCACCCCTGGGGTAATAAATCTACTTTGTGCTGAGAATTATGTCCTGTACTAATTCTAGGGGCCTGACCTTCCTTTTTGTAGACACTAGATATTGTTGGGACAGTTTTTGAGAAGACAAATTATAAATTCATCTTTGCCATTCACTGTTTGCCTAGTACTAATGTGTTGCATGAACCTTCTTTTCTGAAATGAGAACCACGTACTCACCCCAGATAAGGGCAACAACCACAGACCAAAGAAATGACTCCACTCAAGTCTGACTTAGGGAACCAATGAGTGAGGTCACTCACAGTCACATGGTGAGGGGTTATTGACAGGAATATGGTCAATTTACTAGTGATTATCACATTGAGGACAAGTTTTTCTCTCTCCTGGCAACCTATTCATTGTCTAGATATTTTCAGGGGAGGGGCGAAGCGGCAAGGCAGTTGAGACCCTAACGCTCTCCATGACAGACACATTAGTGTGCCCAGCCTCAGTCTCACACAGGTCTCATGGCGGGTAATTACAGGTACTAAGAGTTCAAGAGGCAATCGCCTCATGCCTAGAGGCTGGTGTACTGTAATACTATGCCAATCCAGTCAGGCAAAACTGATTATGTCCTTCCTTCAGAGTTCATCTCTATGAGAAAAACTCACAGGCTGGATCTGCATGAGTTAATTTCACTCTTCATGATAGTGCTGCTAGTAACTATGCCATATGCGAAGTCAGAAGCACTGTGTAACAATAAGGAGTAAAATTATATAGTGGCAGACAGAGGAGAATCGTTGGCGTGCTGCACTCTGTGATATTCCTTTTTGTCAACTGATCCCAGCTGATGTGAGGCTGGCTTGCCATTTCTCTCCTTTTATGTCCTCTTGACTCTCCTATACAAACCATGTTCTGGGAGAGGCTGTCTTTTCAGCTAAGTCCCGATTTTGAGTCAGTTTTTGAAATGAGCTGCCTTCTCTGCTAGTGACTCCAAGAACAGCCCAAGGTCCATTTGTGTGGATCAGAGAGTCTTCCATGTCCAAGTTATGCAGATGAGATGGTGTTTTGAAAGGGACCCACAGGGAGGTAGGAGCTCATTAGCAGTTACTGGAGGTCCCGTGGCCTTTTCTTCAGCTACTTTCTCACAGATGAAAGAAGGATGGGGGACGTAACTATTGAATGACATTGTTCCTAGGTTACGTCTATGTATGGCCTACAGCTTGCTCTTTGTAAAGGTAACTCTAAAAGAGAAGGCAGAAATCAAACCCTTTTGATGATACTTGGTAGAAATTCATGCAGAAAAGCTTAGAGACAGGACAACTATGCTCAAATTAACAGAGCAGAAAGTCTTTTATAGAACAAAAGCAACATTTCTGAGAATCTGTTGTAACACCAGAGCTTGGACGGTAAGTGGAACCACCTACGCATACACAGCCATAAACTTCTCTTGAACAGACCATGAGTTACTTAGTTTCTGTGTTTAGTAGGGGAAAATTAATGGGAACACACAGTTGATGGATTTCAGGATATCTGCTTCCTGCAAAACTCATTTACAGTCAACATTCCCAGCAAAGATAGATACACCGCGTACCTGGGCTCAGGCGGGAACTTCTTATGGCCTTTAAGAGTTGTTTTGAAATTAAGTATTTGAGGTGAAATATACTATATACTTGCACTGTCTGTTTTAGAACCTGCTTCTGCCACCATGAGAAGCTTGCATAAGCACTTGTGAGGGAGAAATACAGCTCTTACCCAGAACCCTACCGTTGCACTCCGAAAGAAAACGCCTCACACCCCGCTATTCGCAAACCACATGCATGGATCTGTGCATCAGATCCTTCGCAGTTACATAGCTGTGGCAGATGGCACGGCCACCCCTCCAAATGCAAGGTTACACTGCAGACTCTCCACAGGGATGCAACTACCCTGCATTTGGAGATTTATGGTGCATGGCTTAACTCGCAGAAATCTCGATAATTTTTGAATATTTTGGATAGTGATTGTGTTGTCTGCAATTCGAAACTATGGTACCTCAAGATTAATCAAAGGACAGCACCAGGTGTCATTTTCACATTGGCTTTTGTTTCTCTGTGGCTTAACGGCATAGATTAGAGAGTGCTGGATTCTAAGGAAGGGTGTCTCCAGCTGATTTTGTGCCTGGAAATAAGCTCCATTTCTGTACACGTGACTCACGCACCTGCTATTGATCCACTGGGAGGTCTTTTGTCCTTTAGATTGTAGCATAATGACTAGAGATCAGATCCTTGGCTCATGTGCCTGGCTGGCTGCTTGCCACTTTAGCAAAGAACGTGATATTCCCAGCACCTCTAGTCCCTCAAAGAATGATGGGATCCTTATCTTTTGGAATGCCATTGTCTGTTTTGTTGCCCTTTAAAAACATCTGGTAGAGCCTAGTGAACATAAAACACTGTTCTGGTTGTTATCCATCTCTGTAAACGTTGTGTTAGACTCTTAGAGACCTTAAAGCAGAATTAAAATAGTCTCTTTTTTTAAATCTATTTTCAAATGCAATTTTGGACCTTAAGTAAACACATACAATTTTGAATTGCCCTCAAGGTACAATGTGAACAATGTCTTATGTTCTCCTCTCTACCTCGTCCCTCATTTGAAAACTCGAGAGACGCTGTAGAAAGCGCCATTCCTTTTTAAGGCTGCGAGCCAAAATCCTTCACATCTATGTTTCATGACTGTTGGGCCAAGCTAGTTCGGAAGATATTATCTCCATCATTTCAAGTTCTGAATATTATATGTAGGTTACAGAGAAAGCCGTGAGGGCAAGTAATATTTCTTCATCATTAGAACTTAGAACTTATACTTCTCGGCATTTCCTAGTGTAGGGAATTAAATTGGAAGTTATTTGCTTACTATAAATAAGGAAAGGATAAGAGCTAACATTTACATGGCATTTCCCAAACATTAATTAATTCAACAGCAAAATAAATATATCTTGCGACAGAAAGCTGCCTACATTTTATAACTAAATTATTTATTGCTTGAGCACTATGTTAGTTGACTGATGAGTAGGTAGTCAAGGAAGAATGAGACTGTACCACAAAATACTCTTTGCCTTCAAATTTATATGGAGGGCATTTCACAGACTTCTCTGTTCATAGTAAACACACCTCATAGTTTAGAGTATTGGAGTTATGGTCTAACCAGCTTGTACCTGCTATTTAAAATTTAGATTCTAAATAAACTGTGAACACTAGACATCATCACAGACCCCAGCTGCAGAGGAGCCGTGGACTCAGACATGGCCCTCAGCAGCAGCTCAGGCCTGGATATCACCATGGACCCAGTGGTAGGTAGCACAGGCCGCTCAGATCAATATGGCCCTAGGGCCAGCCTGGCTGTTAGAACACCAACATAGTCTCAGGTGGCTGACCAGACTCCTGGCGTCCACAGAGCTCTCTGTGGTAATGGGAGCCATGGATGCGACCCCAGACCCTGGCCACTACAAAACCATGGACCCAGACACGACTCTAGGCAGTGGCCTGGGACCTGGATGTCTCCATGGCCCCAGGTGGCAGCACTGGCCACCCAAATTAGCATGGCCTGAGCAGGGGCTGCCTTTCTTTCTGGAAGCTACAGGGGAAAGACTTACATGGCATCCCTGGACTGCCACTGCTGCCCAGCTCCCTCATGTTCCTGGCTCTCTTACACTTTCAAAGCAGCAGCGGCCATCAAGGCTCTTCTGAACCTATCTTTTACATTTGAAGAGCTCTGTGATCCCATCAAGCTCATTTGCGTCATCCAAGGTATTCTCACTATTTCTAGGGCCACTGATTAGCAACCCAGTTCTGTATGACACCTTAATACCATTTCTGGTGTTACCAAACATTTAGTTTCCAGAATTAAAATGCAGGCATCTTTGAGGGACTTTTATTCTGCCTACTACAGGTGGCAGAATCAAGGGCCAGTACAGCTCTTACTTGACAGGTGTAAGCATCCAATTTGTCACCAAACTTTGTTAATGTATTATATATCTCCTGAGCATCCTCTTCTGGCATTCTTTGCCATGAATCAGCTCAGGATCCTATCATCATTCATTGTGACAACTGTGTCACATCCCGGTAGTTGCTTGTGTTTAAAGTTTTGGCAGTTAGTCCCTCTCTGATTCCCACTGAAATACCAGGGGAGATTTCTAAAATACAATTCTGCTTGTGTCTTTCTTCTCACTCAATGGCTGGCTGTCCTTCACAGAAGGGATTGCCATCTTAGTAAGGACAATGAGTATCAGTTTTTCTTGTTGTCATTTGTTTGATTTTGTTGTGTTGATGTTGAATCATACAAATTTTTATTTACTCCTCCAAGTTGGTAAGATTCTACTGCTCAAGGGACCACGTTCCTACCTCTCATTCAGCATTTGAAAGTCATTGTGTTTGTATCCAATACACACAGCTCTGGGATTTGGAGGCACTGTTTGTCCCCCATAATGTTTTAACACTGTGAACTTAGGTGAAAAATAGAAGAAAATTACAGCAGTCCACTGACCTTTTCCCATTTGTTTCTGTGTGTGTGTGTAAGTGCATGTGTGGAGGCCAGAAGTCAACCACAGGTGCCACTCTTTAGGAGCCATCCAGTTTTGTGTGATCAGGTCTCTCAAGGGACCTTAACCTTGCTAAACCAGATAGTCTCACTGGCTAGTGAGCCCAGGAATCCTCCTTCCTCCACTCTCCAGTGCTTGTTTTACAGGTCCACTTCATCATGCTCAGGTTTTATGGTGGGTGCTGGAGACTGAACTCAAATCCTCAGCCTTGTGTAGTAAACATTTTACCAACTGAGCTACCTCTGAGCCCTCATTGAACTTTCTAACTAATTTGAAGCAAATGTCACAGGATAATTAAATAAAGCCGAAGAGAATTACCCAAACCAGGAATCTGTACATGTCAATCTGAACTACCTTTCCCTCATCCATATGCAGAACATGTGTATTAAAAGATACCTGCTGGGATCTTAGATGTTGGTTGGATTTATCTAGCTGTGTTATAGGTAAAATTCTAATTTCTCTCAAATTATAGTTATCCCCTTTTCAGAGCTAAGGGCCATTGGAGGGGTGCTGGCAAACAAGACATGCATGTGACCAACATTTCAATTTTAAACCATCTCTTCGTGCTTCAAGTTGGGGTCTGGTTTCTAAATGTTTTAATTGTAGTGACAAAGAGATACTATCATTTTGGCTATCTTTTTTTGGTTAGTATAACCAATGTTTGATTTCCTGTTTTCATCACTTGACTGAAATCAAATGCTTCCCTTTCTTAAATAATGAAACTATGAGTGTCTTTAAACTCTCAATCCTTGCTTGTGCTTCTCCCAGCATTTTCCTCAATTAAGGTGACATTCACTAACTCTAAGAATGCTTGCATAGTTTGAATGTTCCTGTGCTGTATATATGGGCAGATAGCTCTACACTTGACTAAGTTTTTTGAAAAAATATTTTTATTAATTCTTTGGCAATCTCATATCTTGCAACCCCAGTCCTTCCATGTCTGTCCCCTGTAGACAGAGACTGTGCTTTTGTTTTCCTGGCCCCCTAGACCTGAATAATCACACAGAAACTATATTAATTATAACACTGTTTGGCCAATGGCTCAGTCATGTTCCTAACCAGCTCTTACATCTTAAATTAACCATTTCTATAATTCTATGTACTGCCACAAGGTTGTGGCTTACCAGTAATGTTCTGGTATTTTTCATCTTTAGCAGCTAAATGGCATCTATTTGGCTCTGCCTACTCTTTTTGTATATCTCTGTTTGGATCTCCTGTCTGGCTTTACTCTGCTGAGCCATTGGCCAAAGCAGCTTTATTCATCAACCAATGAAAGCAATACATATACAGAAGAACATTCCATATCATATTCCCTTTTCTGTTTAATTAAAAGGGAAGGTTTTAACTTTAACATAGTAAAATTACATATACATAGCAGTTGTCAAGCAAGAATTATAGTTACAATTTTTAGTCTATTTGCATCTGGCAAAATTAAAGAAAATACTCTGTCACTTCTCTTATCTTTGTGAGTCTAAGGTTTTATATCTAATTTATCTTTTATTATAGCTAAGGAAAACTATATCTTTAACTATCTGTTTTCAACTCCATCAAAGACCCCAGAAGAATATAATATTATCTAAGTAAACAGGAAGTTCATTGTAAGTAACTGTAACTAGAGGGCCGAGTTAGTTTCTGTTCTCCCACCAGGTCCCCCAGCCGCCGTTTAGTCCCAGAGAAAATCATACAGAGAGTCTACATTAGGTTATAAACTGATTGGCTCATTAGCTCAGGCTTCTTATTAGCTCTTGTAGCTTATATTAACCCATTATTCTTATCTATGTTAGCCACATGGCTCAGTACCTTTTTCAGCTGGGCAGGTCACATCCTGCTTCTTCGTTGGTCTGGGCAGGACTCTCGAGAGAGCTTCCCACTTCCCAGAATTCTTCTATTCTCCTTGCTCTGCCTCTACTTCCTGTATGGTTCTTCCACCTATACATCCTGTCTGGCTAATGGCCAATAAGCGTTTATTTAAATCATGATTGACAGAATACAGACAATTCTCCCGCACCAAGCAAATTCCAAATTTCTAGAAATGACAGATTCATCTTGCTGCCTGGACACTCACCCAAAGTTCTTTTGTAACACTGGCATATCCATCTTTGGCCTACCAGCCTACAACATCTGGCAGACTTTTCAGTGAAGCAGGAAATTTGAATATCTCTTCTGCTTTGTACTAGCAAAGTTTGTCAGTTGCTTTCTTCTGTATCTTGCATAATGTCTGACAGTTTCTTCTCTAATGCAGGAACACTGAGGGACCATGCCATCTTTTGGAAAGTTCAGCAGTCACTTTTCTGTGGGTCCAACATGTCCAGTTTTTACAGCATACCAACAATCAGTCCAGGCAAGAGTAGTTTCTTGCCAAAATGGCTAGCCTAATCACATTGAAGGCAAATTTGAATACGAGGCTCTTCAATGCCCATCAACCTCTCTGAAGGTGCTGCCAGAAGCAGACATGTCTCATTGTCAAGAAAAGTCTAAGTTCTTAAAACCTTTCCAATGCCATATTCTGCAGGTCTTTGAGGTGTTGAAGATTATCTAACTGAAATATATCCCTGTATATCTAGAAAACCTAACTAACATGACTATGAGTTTGACTATTAAAAATGACTATTAATCTGTAATTTTTAACTGTTCATTACATTTTGAAATGAGCTGTATGTTGTTAATACCTTAAACAAGAGTAGGAATAAACATACAACAATAATGAAGTTAAATGTTTATCAATAAACCAAAGCCCTTACCAATGTAAAGTAATTATCTCAATACCATATACATTTTTTCTTCAGGAAGACCTTGCCTGTGACCATTAATCATTTAAAACAACCCCCTTTAAGTGAAAACAAACATTTGTAAACAGTATTTGGGAATTTGGGCATAGTTTTTTAGACTACTTCCTGCTGATTGGGGTTGCTGTTAACCAGGTCTTTCATCAGATATCTTGTGTGGTTGTTACATCCCAGCCAGTAGTCCTGAAGCTGTCATGGATTCTGGACCACCTGGATCATCACTTCAGTGGGTCTTATTTGATCAAATCTTATTAGCTGATAAGGAATCTACAGTTTTCTATCCTCTGTGGAAACAAAAGTAGGACCTCTTTTCCAAAGTAGCAAGTCTTTAGACTTAAAATTTGAAGTCAAGGGCTGGGTGGTGGTGGCACATGCCTTTAATCCCAGCACTCAGGAGGCAGAGGCAGGCGGATCTCTGTGAGTTTGAAGCCAGCCTGGTCTACAAGAGCTAGTTCCAGGACAGGCTGCAAAGCCATAGAGAAACCCTGTCTTGAAAAAAAAAGAATTGAAGTCAAGATACCTTTAAAATACATATGTTGTTTATCTTAGCAGCCCATACAAGCAAATGTCTCTCTTCAGTTAGCTCATTCACAGTCAAAAATTCAAAGAAAACGCAATAATACACTTAATCCAGATTCTTTCTGTATTTTACATCTTTATATGATTTTTTTATCTTTATTTCTTTTATCTTTATTTTTACATTTTTGTTTTTTTTGAGACAAGGTTTCTCTATGTATCTTTGGCTGTCCTGGATCTTACTCTGAAGACCAGGCTTGTCTTGATCTCACAGAAATCTACTTGACTCTTCTTCCCAAATGCTGTGATTAAAGATGTATGCCACTATACCTGGCTACTCTATTTCTTTAAGAACTTTCTCTTCCTTTTTCTTTTCTCTTCTAAGCCTACATATATTTTTAAACACACTGTAAACCATTTGGAGGTTTCTGTTACTTTTTAATTTCCACCTTAATCTGTCTTTACTGTTCATCTCTGTCTCTTTCTGAGCGCATAATTCTTTAATCTGCTAAGCAGCATGGCTAGGATTTAAAATGCAGCTTTGGCAGCTGGCTCTGCCCTCTTCCTTGGTTTTCTGAGAGTCTAGCTTCATGGTGGAGGTGCTGGTGAGAGTCATGTTTATTACCACAACTCTGTGGAGTTTCCACCAAGAAGCCTGCCATCAGCTCATCATAAACACCATTCAAGCATTTGATGGCAGAGCCTCTTAAAAGAGCTACAAGTGCCACTAACACTGAATCAGGAAGCCTCACTTAAAGGAGTCACAAACAGAGCTCACCGGAGACAATGCTGCTACAATGAAGCTGTGCTTGACTCTGATTCTGTCCAGAATCTTTCTTTTTCTTTTTCTTTTTTCTTTTGGTTTTTTAAGACAGGGTTTCTCTGTATAGCTTTGGTACCTATCCTGGAGCTAGCTCTTGTAGACCAGACTGGCCTTGAACTCACAGAGATCTATCTGCCTCTGCCTCCCTAGTGTTGGTATTAAAGGCATGCTCCACCACTGCTTAGCTTCTTTTTTTCTTTAAAGCTTTCTCAGGCTTTTTGTGGAAATTCTTGACAAATGTTTGGGCACCATTTGTAGACAGAGACTGTGCTTTGGTTTCCCAGCTGCCCAGGCCCATCTAATCACATAGAAACTATATTAATTACAACACTATTTGGCCAGAGTCTCAGGCATATTCCTAACTAGCTCTTACATCTTAAATTAACCCATTTCTATTAATCTATATATCACTACCAGGCTGTGGCTTACCAATAATGTCTGGCGTCTTTCTCCTTTGGCGGCTACATGGCATCTTTTTTACTTCTACTTTTTTCCTATACATCTGTTCAGATTTCCCACCCAGCTTTACTCTGTTGAGCCATTGGCTAAAACATCTTTATTCATCAACCAATAAAAGCAACACATATACAGAAGGACATCCACATCAGTACCTCACCCTTTTGACTTCCTGCCCTCCCCAAATTAAAATCAAATTAAAAAGAAGAAAACAAAACAAAGCAAAAACAAGTCCAATTTGTGTTGCTTATATACTCACTGGAGCATGGTCAAACTCTCAGTGACTTGCCCCTTAAACAGGACTGAGTCCTTTCCTCCTGCACCATCAATCTTGGAGAGTTAACTTCAGCATCCTTATACTTTTAAAGATTTCTCTTTGATGGATTTCTGTTTATGCTGTTACTTTTGGGGGGTGCAGTGGGGGGGAGGGGTTGTCACAAAGCCTTCCATGTCCCTCTTTCTCAGCTGTGCATCTGCAATCATTGATACCCCTGCTCTTCATAATCAGTGGGAACACAGATCATTGGCTTCCACCTGTCTTGTGGCGGCAGCACAGAACATGAACAGATCCCTCTACTGCAGTAGGACCACAGACTCAGGCAAAGCCCTTGGAAGCAGCCCAGATCATGGACATCAACTTGGCCTCAGATGTCAGCACAAACCACTCAGGCCAACCTGGCTTCAGGGGTCAGCCCAGACCATGTCCATCCCCATGGCCTTTGGTGGCAACACAGACCCTGACTACAATAGGCCCCTGGTCCCAGAGATGGCTCTTGCAGGGAGTATGGATCTGGAGATCACCATGGGCTCAGATAGTACTGCAGGTCATTCACATCAACCTGGTCTTCACTGCTGTCAAGTCTCCACTTCTGCCTCTCTCGACAGTGCAAGGACCGCTCACTCAGCTTCTCTCCCATCTCTCCATCACACACTTGCTCATTGCAGTGGTGATGCAAGGTTATGCAGCCTGCTTGAAGAGGCTTTTAAAGTGTTAGTTTGCAGAGTAAAACAACCTTTGGAGTTAGAGTAATTTTAAGAAATCGAAATTGAAACACGAAATGAAAAGCAAAACTCTCTGCTTGGAATTCCTTGTCATGTGATGTTATGGTTAATATAAATGTATATTCAACATTGTCATTAGCATCTAAGTCACATATGGGCAGATTTTGCACCAAGAAAAAATTGTGCCCTTATTTATTAATTATTATTATTATAAAAAGTTAGAGAAAAGTGAAAATGTGATAAGGTTGCTTAACTTGCTCAGGTGTCTGTATATGTCCAGTCCTCAAGCTGCCAATGAATGCCTCAACCTAGGCTAAATTGTACATTTGTCACAAAATGATTTGCCTACAGACTATTCTGATGCTAAGTAGTAGAGCAGAACATGGTTCAATGGCCATAGCAGATAGAAAGTGGTACCCAGCTGTGCTCCATAGAGCTATGTGCCCGAGAGCAACCAAGTATTGGGTGGTAAAGGGCTCCTGGGAGCAGGCTGGAGTCTAGGGAGCTGGATTGGAGTCTCTGGACTAGGTCGGGAGGGGAAAATGCAGTAAAAAGTATCTTTTGCTGGAATATTTACCAAGAAAGAGATTCCAACCATGAACTTTGAGTAAAATCCATTTCATTGACTGAAGAAACAAATGCTAACATGTATTGGGGGGGAAAGGTCTTCCAGGAGGCCAAGGCCAATCCTGCTAAAGGAAGATGATCACACTTGGCAGAATTGGTCAGCTTCACACCTGAGCTTGGGAAATACCTGGTGCTACCCTCTTCTTCGGATCTTGCTTTTCTTGATGGCTGACAACTTTGAGATCTGTTAGGGCAGGATCTTGTAATTGTCATGAGAGCTCCAACTTTCTGCCTTCCCTCAGAGAGAAAGGGCCTTAACCTGTGCAGTGGTCTGAATGAGACCGGCCCCTGTAGGCTCATAGGTTTGCACGCTTAGTCTGCTATCAAGGAAGGGTTAGGAGGTGTGTCCTTGTTGGAGAAGGTGTATCCTTGTTGGAGGAGGCAAGTCCTTGTGGGAGTAGGTGTGTCCTTGTAAGAGTAGGTGTGGCCTTTTTGGAGGAGTTGTGTCTCTGGCGTGGGCTTTCAGGAAGATATTTGTATCTGAAAGATGAACCAATGGTGGCATTTGAAATTTAAATGTTACCCAGATCCTGAATCCTGGCTCAGGTGTATAAAGAAGCTCAATGCTAGGCTAGATCTTGTCTTTGAGATCATAACCCTCTTTTGTATCAATCTAACTTAGATATCTAACAGGTTGAGCATATCATATGCCAGCCTTGGAGTGGTACCCCTTTGTTTGCTTGCTTCCTTCCTCCCCTCCTTTTCCCTCTCTCTCTTTAATCTTCTTTGCCTCTTCTCTTCCCTTCCTCTCTTCCGTTTCTTGTACTCTCTGTTTATTATTTTTTTCTTTGACAAGGTCTTGCTACGTTTCCCAGGCTGACCTTGATCTTGATTTCCCAGTCTCCTGAGACCTAGGATGACAAGTGTCTACAACTCTAACTGGTTCAGTTCAATTCTTTCCACAGGCATATAGCCGATTTCAACCATGTTTGTCATGTAGTATTTCATATAACTTCTTGTGCCAATCATTGCTGTGGTCCTCACTATCTGTGGTTTGATGCAAAACCCACCATTGTTTGAAAGGGCTCTTTGACTGACTAATTCAGCAGAGTGTTGAGAGGCTCCTGGAAGATCAATAAATCAGTATAATAGCTTCCTATCTTGGGGAAATCTCATGCCTGCTTAATAATAATGTGCAGAGGCCATCCTGTTGGGTCTCAGACTGAAATTCTGTAGGTCTCTGCTTTCAATAGAAGAGGCTAAATTAAGCTGACTTTGTGGGCTTGTCAGCCCATGATTCTACATGACTGAATCTTCTGTTCTGTGTCCCCTAGGAGAAGAAATGCTGGTAGGAATCTGCTGGGAGCACCAGGTGATTAACTCAAGTTTTAGGTTTTACAGCATTCTTCCCCGTATCTGTTCTTTCAAAAATTTTATTGTGCATTTTCATTGTGTTTGGTGCTGTGCTACATAAGGCGACTTTCATGCAGCTATATACTATGCACAAGCATATCTTTCTCACACTCTCAATTTCTCTTTTCTCATTCCTCTTTATTCCCATCAGACTCTTTTGGTCCCCAAGACAGGTTTACTTCTATTTTCATATCACATATACATATCTCACTTGATGCATTGATTAGACATCTAAGAACCACAGGTACAATATTTGATTTGAGAGTACACAAAAACAATATTTGCTTTTCTGAGCCTGGCTTAATTCACTGAGTATGGTTGTTACTAGTTGCTTTCATTTCCTGCAAGTGATATAAGCTCACTCTTACTGAATGAGAAACACTCTATTGGGTACTGCATTTTCTCTATCATTCCTTGTTAGACACAATGACTAGTTACATAATTTCATTGCACTAAAGTGATATGTTGACCTGAAGTCTTTTGGGTAAATACCAAAGACTTATCCAGTATCGTCACGTGATAGACCTATTTTTTAGAAAACTGCATACTGATTTCCAAAGTGGCTTGGGCAGTTTTGTGTCTCATCAGCACTGTGTAAGGGCTCACCTTTATCCACACCCCTGTCATCCATTGTTGTTCATTTGCTCAATGACTGCCATGCAGACTAGGGTGAGGTGGAATCTCAAAGAAGTTCTGAGTTGCAGTTCTCTGATTGTTCATTTTCTCTACATGGTACCTAGGAAGCAGCCATTATGAAAACCATACTACTTCTATACTTTCAGTAGACTAATGTATGAACATGTTTACATGATATATGATAAACAATATATGGATACTATATAATCGAATAGAATAATGCATAATAATAATATAGGCATATTATAAAACACATGCTTGACTTTATTCTTGTGCTAATAGATAAACATGGTAGTTCATAGACCCCAGGTTCAAATTCAGGTAAAGTGAGTAGTTGGTGTGTACTTTAGTTCATTATCTTACCCATCTTTATAGAAACTTTATAAATACTTAGTAAATACAAGGTCATAAAATAAGGCTGACAGAGGCTGGAACAATTCCCTTTTGGTTAACCCAGGTTCATTCTCATCCACCAGATATGACACAGAGTGTCAGAGTCGAGAGAGGCTGTATTAGCTGCTTTTGTCACCACTGTGACCAAATACTTTACATACAAATGCAACTTCAGGGAGAGACAACTTATTTTGGCTGACAGTTCAAGCTATAGTCTTTCAGGACAGAGAAGGCTCGGCAGTGGGGAACTGTATCAATGATGACAGACGTGTGGAGCAGGTGCTGTTTTCAACTGTCACCCACCAAACGGCAAAGAGAACCCAGGTGGCGAGGAGGGTGGAATCTAATTCTCAGAACCCAACCCCTAGTAAGCCACTTCCTCCAGCTAGGCCTTCCTCCCTAAAGATTCCAAAAACCTCCCCAAATGGTACAATTAGCTCCTGTTCATTCCTATGTTCCCTTTACACAAAAACGGTAGCCCTGACTTGTGCTCTCAGCGGACACCGATGAAGCAGAACCTCTCCTGTTGGTTGCCTTTTCTATTTCAGAGACACAGGCTGTGGAGTCTGGGTTTGGAAAATGACGAAGCCAGAGCTCGGCAGGAGAGAGGTTCCTGTCTGGTTACAGTCCAATGGTCTGGCAACTGTAGAGGACGCTGGGAAACACAAAGGTACACACTGACATTTGGTATGTTCTCCAGTAGCCGGACCCCTCCTAGACCCAGTAAGGAAGTCCCATAGGTTTTACATTGTACACTAAATCGTATGTTTAATCAGGTTACTTGGAAGGCCTATAGGGATTTTGGGGTCAATATGAGACTGTTTCCACACGTTTTCATGGGAACGTTTGTCCACTTTTTACCTCCTGTTTCCATTTTTTTAAATGACAGTGGTTATGCAACACAAAATATGTGGCAATGTCTTAAGTTTATTCATACTTTAGGCTTCAGAGCCTCTTCTATCCTCGTTAATAGGGGTGCAAACCTCTCCTTGCACACAAAACATCTTGTGTCTTGAGATAGCTCGTGATGTTTCTGGGTCAATCATTATCAAAACCAAAAACCATGTGATCTTGGTTGACAAAATCTTCAAGGGACTCTGTTTTCACATTGGAAACAATTTAGACAAAAGATGGTAGTTTAGCACACTTTTTAATTAAGTGCAAGCTCAATTATGAAGAAAAACAATCTTCAAATTTATTTATTCATGCAAAAGGCAATGTTCACATTTCTATGAAGTTTCTTGCTTTTAAGTTCAGGAAGGTTGCATGGGTAAACCTCTTATATGCTGTACTAAAGTAGACGTAAATGAATGTGATACTTCCTCCAGTATACCAGGACTAGATTCCAAACACCTGATACTGGATTTCATGCTCTAAATGTGGTTATTTCCCTAGCAAACACTGTCAGCTTTGGGGTATTGCAATAGCCAGTGGCGATTTAGTAGACTACCCTATTTCATATGACCTGCAAGTTATAACTGCTAAGATTTCTAGCCAGCAAAGCTTATCAGTGCTGAGCCACTTGGTTATTATGGCCTTGTTGAAGGGATTGGGTCTTAATCTTGTCCTTATAGTTTTGCTGTGCTGACTTGGAAAAATTATTCCAGCTTTTCACATTCCAATTTCTTTATTTCAAAAATTAGGAAAAATATTCACCTTTTCTGGGTATTTTATATGTGTTTATGCATTTAAAACACTTAGTAGAGAAACTGATAAACTATTTCCTCTAATGGAAAATAGAATAGGAATAAAAACCATGACTCTGAATGAGTGTACCATCATTTCCTTCATCTCTGGTGCTAAAGAGGTTATAATATCTTTACTCTAATGACAATGAATGTGACACACATATACAGAGGGAGAAAGGAAGAGAGACAGAGAGAGAGAGAGACTGCGAAACTCTCTACATTGAAATTATTTCTCTATTCCTTTCTAGACAAAACAGAAGCTAGTTGAAATAAAAGTAGTACCCTGTTAGATAAATTCTTTAAATGCTATAATAACCTGTAGTTTCTTAATTTTAAAGGATATTTCTGTAATATTTCGGGTTAAGAGATTATTGACATTTGATTCTTTGGTCAGAAGCTTTTCCTCAGTTGCTCACTATAACTGGAAGCCACTCAGCTTGCATATGTTATGAAATACCCACCAGGCACTCCATTTCTTCATGTGTTTACACATGTATGTTCATCTAATGCCAGACTTATGTCTGTAGTTCTAGAGGCTTGCTTCACATTGTTCTTTTTGTTTTCAAAGCTTGTTCATAGAACATAGGGTATCTGTTATGGGCACCACATGTATACAACAGGCTACACTTCACTGACAATCTTGTATTTTCTAAATGTCTACATTCTGAGTTAGCATTCCTGCCACAGTACCCTGGATGATGCTCATTTCCATGACACAGAGCTATAACTGATGCATTCCAACCACTTGGTAGCATTTAGGAGCCCAAGTTAAACTCCCAGGGTATCATCTAAAGCAGCCATGGTACCGAGGGATTACCTTTTCTCATGTCACCTCTTAAGTTTTCAAATAGAAGATACTGACTGACGGTTTGAAGTTGGGAAAAAGAAGAAAGAATGCCTAGGGGGAAAATATATTCAGACCTTTGAACCCAAATGTGGAGACTGCAATAGTGAAATGATTTTCCTTTCTGGATTTGCAGTATTTTCTTCTGAGCTGCTGGCATTGCGGCACTGGATTAAAATGAAATCCTCACTTGAAGTGAAGAAAGAGGTGGAGGACCGAGTGCAGTCAGCTGCACGCAGTCTCAGGCAGAGTCTGGCCCTGAAAGCGCTTCCTGCTGCCTTGACAATTTCTCTGTCTCTCAACTATGGAAATAATGACTTCGGTAGAGCCGCTATTCTTCCTGCTCTGTGTTGTAGTCTTTCTCCCTGTCCATGTTTTTTTTTTTTTCCTTAATTAGGATGATCTGCCATTTCCCACTACGGCAAGTTATGTAAAAGCTATGATTCTCCAGGTTGCTAGGTGGCAAGCGAAATGATCAGTGAGACCTGCTTCTGGCAGGAAAATGAAATCATTTTTTATGTTAAATAAAATAACTGCAGGATTCTACCCATAGCCCAGATCTGACTGGGGAATGATAAAAGATGAAGTCAGAGGGTAGAACTCTTTGATCAAATGGATTGCCGTTAGACAAAGCTTGTAAGAAAGAACCCCAGTGCCAAAGCCACACAGCTGTAAACCCAGATGCAGTATATATATAAAAAAAGGGCCACTTATAGGAATGGGAGATTAACAAAGCAAAGTCTCATTAGGGACCCAGACAGGAAGCTACAAAAGGACAGCTTTGTTTTCCTGTACAACGGCCTGAGCCATGATGGAAATGCACTTCAGGGAAATATGATGCTGTGTGTGCTATGCTTGTCCAAATAAGTATTCCAGGGGACCCACATGCCATTTCAAAATGTTCTTGCATGCTAACCAAAACATGCTGATGGGGTGGGCCAAAGGTCTGACCTCTTCATACATCTTCATATTTGCTTCAAGACTCAGCTTTAGCTCCCAGTAGTTTCTGGGGAAGCTGAGTATGGACGGAATGAGCTGGAGCCATGTGGGAGGCTGGGCAAATAGGGGGCAGTCTAGAGAATTCTGTACCATGATTCATTTCTCTCAAGTGAGGCTGATGCTCGCTCTCCTTAAATTGCTACAGTGCAGGAAACAGCGTGGTTGTGCCCTTGCAAAATGAATGAAGCCCCGCAGATGCATCAATCTTCAAAGGGCTTTCATTTTCTTTGCGTAACAAGTAGCTTTGCTAGGCTAAAATGATGGTCTCTCAGCCACACGAAGACCAACCCTTTCTGAATGAGGGAATGAAGACAGCATTTAAGGAATGTCAATGAAGTCTCTTGATGTGTACTTTTCTGTGTGGTTATTTTGCAAAACATGGATTGAAATCAATGTAGCAAAGATATATGTGACCTGCAGGATGCAAATAACGCCACTGGGTGTCATTGGGACACCATCAAGGACATCCTTCCAGGGTTTAGCAGCAATTTGAAGAGGTGATTTTGACTGGAGTCCTGTTTATGACACATTTCCTTTTCTACATTGACTTACAGGTATTGCAAGATGTTGATATCTTTGATATCTTTCTGTGTATATCTCTGTCTCTGTCTCTCTCTCTCTCACACACACACACAAACACAAACACACACACACACACGAGCCAGTGAGGGAGTCTATGGTACCTTAATCTACACTGACTTCTTTTCAGGTGACAATACAAAACGTTCGGATGTGTATGTGGTAGAGAAAAGCCATAGCGTAATTATTAGCCTCGGGTGAGTATAGGGCCATCCCTCACATTCTTGCTCTGCAGTGCTGACTAAACAATGATGGAAGGTGGTTTTGGCCCTTGGAAAAGGCACATCTGAGATGCCTGTGGTCTGTAATTATCTGGGGGCTGACAGTTGCTGAACAGCATCCCTAACAATACCTGACGCATGTCTTAACACTTTACTCAGGCGGAAAGCAAACCACATTACGACCATCACAGGGGCCAGAGCTCACTGCCAACTTCTGATTCATCACTCCCCAGAGTTAGAGGGAGAGTGTTCCAGAACTCCATCTAAGGATACCCTCATAAACTCACGAAATGTCTTACTTACAGTTATAATCACTGCAGTTTAGATTATGGGATTCCGGGAAGGGAGGTGATGGGGAGTCTTAGAGCCATGGACAAATTCTGAGCTATTCAGAAAAGTGTCCTGTAAATTAAAGATATAATTATCTGGATCACTGTGATCATCATTTCTCCCTCAACAAGTTTGTAGATGTTTGGTTAGAAATCAAAAGAGTGTTGTGGAATGTGCTTCTCAGACCTGGGGGACATGTGTGCTCTGGAAAGTAACGGCTGCCTTCTGGCCAGATCCTCAGGGCCTGTTGACTCACACACTTCCACAGGCAAGTGGTGACACCGTCCATTCCATTCCCCACCAGTGCTGTGCCCTGTATTTTGGTCACATGACTGAGTGCAACTGTTATGGCTAATAAGGAATATACATTCAACTCTAATGAACAGGACAGAGAAGTAATCAGAGAGAAAAGTTCTTTCTGTTTTTTCACGGGATTGTATATTGAGTGAGAAGAGAACATCTCACACAGAAGACTATTGTGATGCAGCTTAAGACGAGCAGGGCAAAGCCTTAATGAGTGTGTTCTAATACTCAGACATATTTGAACTATATTCTCAATAATGCAGGAGCTGCTGTCAAAGGGAACACCGCTGGGAGATCAGAGATGCACACACATTGATGACAGAAAGAGAAAAGCCAGAAAAGGAAAACCTCCAGTGGAGGTTGAATTGAAGAGGACGGTAGAGGCTAGAATATCTGTTGATATTATACGGCGTACCTTGTAAAATGTTAACGAGACCATCCATCTTCCTTCTAGGAGGGCACCTAAGTTGCTCACTTATGCCACGTGGGCCTGTGTGTGTACATTCAGGCTCAGTCAGAGAAGCAATGAGTTCTGAGGCCAAATTTACCGTGCAAGATCAGCAAGTGCACATGTGGGTAAACTCAGGAGCAAGAAGACTTGGGAAGAGCTAAGCTAGAATCTAGGATACATTTTTTTTTCTTTCTGTAACTGGGGAAACTTTCAACTAAAACAAATTTTTGGGAGAAAGCAAGGCCCTAATTGTGTTTTATAGTATCTGGCCCCAAGAAAGAAGACACACAATGCAGTGGGATGAAAGAGCCTAAGGAAAGGAAGAAGACAATGAAATTTTGTTAATAGCATTTACTATCATCACTAACATTTAATTATCTTAAAGAGAGCAGTGCTGTTTCCACATTTCCTAACTTTTCCACTGTTATCACTGTCATATTTCCTAAGCTTCGTGGTACTTACATCCTTGGCTTATTTGAATTGAGAATACTTCTTTCATCCCTGTAGGGTTTTGTGTTACCCTTGAAATGGCAAGCTTTGTACTGTCATGATGGACCAGTTCAAACAAAAGGGGAGAGATCAAATAAATAATACCCAAAGAACATGTGGAGACATTTACTGAATTGCATCATATTCTCCTTTTTCTGTTTATGAAGATGCAGGAAACGTCTCCGCTCATCAGATGCATAGGGAACATGTGGACTATTAGATTTTAAGAGCTGAAAGGTCTTCAGGTGACATGGACCACATGGTGACTATCACTGCTTGACACAGCTCCAGCGTTTCAACATTTGCAGACCATACTTCTCCAGGACTTCTTTACTTTTGTTTTTAATGATTCTCAATATTAATGCCTTTTCCTTTGGGAAATTTTGTGTGGGCTTTGGTAAAGGATAAAAATATGTACAGCGGTAGCCTTTTTAAACAAAATAATTCTTCGGGAAAAAAAAAATCTCCGCCACCATGGAACCAGGAATCCCATTGTGCTCTCCTAATTACACCAAGAACAGGAATGTTATTTACTAGACATGCTGATCCCAGTGATAAAATGCCTACAATTTAGATTCCAGAACCTGAGGCCATTAAGGGCAAGAGTTCAGTTTAAAAATGTGGAGAAATCAGAATGGCGCAGTGTAATGGATAAAGAGTAAGACATCAGGACCTTCCCTTTTGGGAGCGTTATAAGGGGAACAGGCCCATAGAGTAAGACTGAGAAATTGTAATATGGTGTCTGCTCCCCAGTAGACGTCCTTTTCCCAAGGTGAGGTATTTGGATAAGGGTCTCTATTCCCATGGGGGCTTGAGGAAAGTTCCTGCTTGCTAAAAAGGGAGACAATCTTATTTCTGCAAGAGGAACTTGTGACCCTTCTATTAACACATAACTTGTGCCTATAATCAAGGTCAATGCGAAATTTCTCATCCCTCAGTCTCAAGCCACACTCCCTCACATGCCCCTGCTCGCATTTTCTGTGCAACTGTAGAGTATAAAAAGTGTAGTCTTTTTTCAGTTAAAGGCTGCAGATGGCTATCCCAATTCGCCTTCAGATTGTGTCTGCCCGCCCTCCCTCCCCGGTTGACTCCTCTTTGGGACCTGAACCCCCACCAAAACAGGTCTCAGGCATTTAGGGATTACGGCTTTTTCAGTCTGTATTAGAGCATCAACTGGGCCCTGATAATCTGGACTCCAAATCTAGTCTGTTATTTTTTATGGCTATGAATCTTTTATAAAATAGTTTTTTTTAACTGTTTTTAATGAGCTATACATTTTTCTCCACTCCCTTCCCGTCATCCCTTCTCCCCTTCTACCTTCTCCTGTGACCCCCCCCACTCCCCAATTTACTCAGAAGATTTAGTCTTTTTCACCTTCCTATGTAGATCCATGTATGTCTTTCTTAGGGTCCTCTTTGTTGTCTAGTTTCTCTAGGGTTGTGGCCTTTAGGCTGGTTTTTCTTTGCTTTATGTGTAAAAGTCACTTATGAGTGAATACATATTACATTTGTCTTTCTGGGTCTGGGTTATCTCACTCAATATGTTTTTTTTCTAGATTCAATATAGTTTTTTCAAGATGTCATTTTTTTTTCTGCTAGATAGTACACCATTGCATAAATATACCAAATTTTCTTTATCCATTCTTTAGTTGAGTGGCATCTAGGTTGTTTCCAGGTTCTGGTTATTACAAATAATGTTGCTATGAACATAGTTGAGCACATGTCCTTATGGTATGATTGAGTGTCTTTTGGGTATATGCCCAAGAGTGGTGTTGCTGGGTCTGAGGTAGGTTATTTCCTAATTTTCTGAGAAATCACCATACTGATTTCCAAAGCAGCTGTACCAGTTTCCACTCCCACAAGCAACGGAGCAGGGTTTCCCTTACCCTCCATCCTCTCCAGCATAAAATGTCATCACTGTTTTTGATCTTGTCTATCCTGTCCTTAAACTTGAAGATTAGAGGCTGACCATTGTATTTTCTAAGCTGACCCAAGGGTGAAGGACTATTTAAGCTATGATATGTTCAATGGAACTTCTGTTTGTCCCTCTCCAGGGATCCAAATTCAAATAATGAAACATTATAAGTTAGGGATGGTGATCTCAAAGTGGGTTTGTTCATACCAGTTATCATATGCCTCATGGTTTCAGGGAGACATGTCTATGGGACTAGGGAGAAACCTGCAATTACCAGCTTTATGTTAAGTGAGAGGGATCAAGAGAGGATCAAGCGAACACTCTGTGATGGTCAGTTTCCTATTGTTATAACACACACTGAAGGCTTGTGTTGGTTGACTCAGTTTTGGAGTTTTCATCCATGATTGTTGCAACCCATTTGCTTTGGTTTGCACTAGTACATCACAGGAGGGGAGCAAAAACAGAAAGATAGTCATTCAGCCTCAACTGTTCCCTTCTAGAGCATGTCCCAAGTCACTTATATACCTCCTACTAGGCTCTACTTCCTAAAGGTTTTACTACTAGAATAGTACCACCCTGGGGAGAAAAGCTTTATCATATGAACATCTGGGGACAATGGGCAAAATCCAAACACTACGGCAAACATGTAGCACCAAATACTAGTAAAAAGCTATTAGAACCAATAAGTTTGTTATATTCAAAAATATAAAGCCAACATACAAAACTCAGCATTTCCATATGACAATCCAAAATTATCTGGAATTGAAATCAAGAAAGTAGCCTCACCTGCAACAGATAAGGAAATATTATCTAGGAATAAGTTTCAAAGACATAAAAGATCTCTACAATGAAAACCATGGGTATGGGATATTGAAGAGGATACTAAAATAAATGGTAAGTGAAAAAACATCCCATGTTCATGGATTGAAAGTTTGAATATGTAAAATTTATAATTAGATTTATTTATTGTTTGTATTTCTATTGTATTCAGGCAAACATATACCATGGAACACAGGGAAGTCACAGGAGAACTTACAGGAGCCTGTTCTCTCTTTCTATCATGTGGGTTTCTTGAATCAAACCTAAGTAAAGATTGGTGGCAATTGAATCAGCTCATTGATCCCAGACTCAGTATGTTTTAAATATCTATATTATTCAAATTGATCTACATATTAACTGCAATCTTTTCCAAAATGCTGATGATGTTCTTCTAAGAACTGGGGAATTCCCCTAAAAATTGCACTGAGTCACAAAATTCTCAAATTGTTAATGTAATTTTGAAGAAAAACATAACAATGCAAGAACTGCTATATTCCTTGACTTCGGGATATAGTAAGAAGCTGTAGTCATCAAAAGAACACAGTACTGTAAGAAAAAAAGAGAACAGAATTAAACAGTAAACAAAATAGTCTAGAAGGAAAGTCACATGTCACCAGGCACTTTCCACTAAAATGTCAAAAGTACACGTTAGAGGCAGAAGGAAACTGACTCAAATTCTTACCATTTCCAAAATGCAGCCCCAATTAGATTATAGACATAAATATCAGACTGTAATCTATGACATTACTGGAAGAAAGCAGGAGAAATGCTGCATGGGAACAGAATGGAAAAAGTCTTTTGGGGTGGGGCAAGTTCATGAAAGTACAAGAACCAAAACAAAAATAGGAAAAATGACTTCAAACTAAAATATTGCTGCTGCACAGACAAGGGAAGAATAATTGAAGTGAAGGGACAACTGACAGAATCTGATAAGACACTTCCAGTCTATCCATTTTTTAAGGGATTAACACATTGGATATAAAAGAATTGCAGAAACTCAATAGCAAAATCAAACCCCAAAAGACCTACCTAGACATTTCTCAAAAGAAAATATCACTAACTTCACTAATAACCAGGGAAACAAAAATCCAAACCACACCCCAATAAAAATGAATTAATTGAAAGACTCAATATGACAAGCGCTAAAGGGGCCCTTTTGGACTCATGGTTTAAATTATCAGTTGAACACGAAGTGCTCCCCAGAGCATCATTTATTTGGGTGCATGGGTCTAAGCCAGTGGTGCTGTTCTCAGTGGCTGTGGAAACTTCGGTTGTGAGGCTCTAGCTGTTGGAGTGAGTCACTGAGGTGGGCCTTGAGTATAGCTGCTTCAGGGTCTGGCTACGTTCTACTTTCTGACTGCTGCTGTGAGCAGTAAGCCATGGTTGTTATTATGCCTTTTCCCCCATGATGACCTGGGAGGCTGTGGAACTATGGGTTCAGATAAATCCTTTAGCATTTAATCTGTTTCTGTAAGGTGTTTTGTCACAGCAAAGAGAAAAGTAATTAAATAAATGGGAATCTATCAATTCCTCCCAACTTTAAAGATACAACTAATATATGATCCAGCAAATACAACCCATAGGAAATGAGATCGGCACACCACAGAGAAACCCACACTTTCTTGTTTGTGGCAATATTGTTCACAGTAGCGAGGCATTAGAAATTATCTTAATTATATATCAAATGATGAATGGATTTACAAAATGTGGAATATGTCTCAATAGAATTCTTTCAACCAATGGCAGTTGGAGTCTTGTCACATGTAACAACATGAATGAAAATGTTGGTCATTACACTAAAGTGAATTGAGTCAGGCAGAGAGAAACAACCACTGCACTGTCTCACTCACATGTAGAATCTACAGCATTTAGTCTTGTAGAAATTGAGAGTACGTTTGTGGTTCCAGAGCTTTAGGAGCTTGCAGCTGGGAGAAGACAGTATAATGAAAAGTTGATTATCGAGTATGTAAATCAGGAGCAGAGGGATTAGATAGTCTGGTGTGATATTGTGCAGGGGAGTATTCAGAATATTCCATGTATTTCAAACAGCTAGAAAGAATGTTACCATAAGGGAATGACATCTGAGCCCAATTTAGCCCAATTTAAATATCACATAATGTATACACATCTTGAAACATCAGGTGGTACCTAATGTAGTTTTAATGACTTTAGATATTAATTAAAATAAATGTAAAAAAAAGAATAAATCTTCAACATGTGTTAATCATGATCTTGATGTCTGAAGATGTGATGGTGGAGTTATTTCACTGGAGTTGTCTCTTCGTGGTAGTGGAGGGTATGTCTCTGGTGAATGAGCTGTACCTGCTTCAGGGATCAGCAATCACACACCCTCACCATTCTAGGGACTTAAAGCCCAGTGAAGGAAACTGGCAGCAGGCCAGTTCCTAAAGAGCACCAACCAGAAATTCTGCTCAAAGAGGCAAGGAGAATTCAGCAGCAACTCAGATCAATTATGGCACTCGCTAGAGCGGGGGCCTTGCTTTGGTTGAACCGCACCTTGTGAGTGTTTAGAGGTACGCTCTAAGGAGCCTGCAAAGGCAGGTTTGAGGAATTATCACCCAGCTCCAAGAGCTTAGCCGTTCCCACCGTGACCCTTCTCTCTGTGGCTGGAGTTAGAGCTTTGGAAACGACCATAAGAGACTGAAACAGAAAGAGAAAGGGTAAGATCACCCATGAATCTCAGGGTTCCAGCCCAGGCATGGGGGCACAGTTTCAAACAGGATAAAGTTCAGAGGCTGTACGCTCTTGGATAGGTCTTTAGAAACTATTGAACAATACCATTCTCATCACGGAACAGGGCCCAGAAGCCTGTCCTGGATGTCAGGTGCCCTCGGTGACAGAAAGAAAAGAAGTTACATGAGTGTATGTGGATGAAATGCAATTAAACATGATGGTAGTTGATTCCTTCTTGTTTCTGTTTTGTGTTTATTTTCGCCTCAGAAGACACAAACAAATGGTTCCTTTATTTGCTGTATTCAAAGATTTGACGAGAATGCTTGGAGGATCCTGAGAACTTCCTCACTCAGGACCTAAAACCTCTGAATGCTCCAGCTTTCCTGTGCCATTGCTTAGCTCTGCCTCTCCCTTTACACTGGCTGAGAATTGTAACAGGAATTAAAGATCACAGGGAGGATGTTCCTGCCACCTACTCATCACACCTCACTGCACTTTATCACAAAAACCCTCCTGAATCAGCATGGGTTGCTTAATGCCTGAAAAAGCAAAACAATTAAAATGTAAACCAATTATTTTCCAACATCAATGCCAAAGATTCAAATTTGAATTAGATACATCCTACAGAAAGAACTGAATGTTAATGATTCATTTGGGGAGGCAGCAAACTCCACAAGAGCAGGATTGAGCCAGCCACCTGGGCAGGAGAGAGCCTGGGATGGTGAACTCCACAGGAGCAGGAGTGATTCCAGACCAGGGACATTTGCAGAAGCAGGACTGGGACAGCTACCTAGGCCAGAACAGGCCTGAAGCGGCAAGCTCCACAGGAGCAGGAGAGGATCAAGACCAGGGACATTTGTGGAGGCAGGACTGAGCCAGCAACCTGGGCTGAGAGCAGACCTGAGACAACCGAACTCCACAGGAGCAGGTACAGGGAGCAACCACCGAGCCAGTGGCCAGAGCCAGAGACCACTGTGGATCTGGAAATGAATCTGGGACTTTCAAGGGAGCAGACCTGAGCCAGGACCTCTGCGGGTCTGGGTGTGAATCTGGGACCTCTGAGGGAGTAGATCAGAACCAGAGACCTTTGCAGGACCAAGCCCAAGCCAGGGACCTCCACAGGAGTAGATCAAGACATTTACAGAAACAGGTTTGAGTCAACAACCTAGACCAGAGCAGGCCTGAGACAGAAAACTCCACAGGAACGGAGCAAACCCCGGGAGCACTGAGTGACCTCCAGAAACACGGAATGACCAACAGGGTAACTAGTAACTGTGGACTGACTGTACCATGAGGAACAACCATCTGAGCCTTGGATCCACTGGCACCTAGAAGATTAATCAACAGAATCACTGACAGCCCCAAACACACCTATTAGAGGAAAAGATGAGTAGGAAAGGTAAGAACACACGTAACACCACAAAGAGCAACACGACACCAGTAAAGACCCTACAACAGCAAGACTTGAACAACCAAATAAAGCAGAAAAAAATGACCTAAAAATAACTTCAGGAGAATGTTTGAGACTCTTAAAGAAGAAATGAGAAATTCCCTCAAGGAAATGAAGGAAAAGACAAACAAAAAAATTGGAAGACATCAGCAAATCCCTTAAAGAAAACCAAGAAAAAGCTATCAAACATGTGAAAAAAACTATTCAAGACATGAAAACTGAAATAGAGACAATAAAGAAAACACAAGCCGAGGGAATTATAGAAACAGAAATCATGAGAAAATGATCAGGAACCACAAATTCAAATATAAACAGCAGAATATAAGAGATGGAAGAGAGAATCTCAAGCACTGAAGATACAATAGAAGAAATAGACTCATCAGTCAAAGAAAACATTGAATCTAACAAAACCTTAACACAAAATATCCAGGAAATATGAATACCATGAAAAGACCAAACCTAAGAATAATAGATATAAAAGGAGAAGCTTAACTCAAAAGCACAGAAAATATATTTAACAAAATCATAGAAGAAAACTTTTTCAATCTAAAGAAAGATGTGCTTATGAAGATAGAAGAAGCATACGGAACACCAAATAGACTGGATCAAAAAAAAAAAAAGTTCCCTTGCCACATAATGATCAAAATACTAAACATACAGAGTAAAGAAAGAATATTAAGAGCTGCAAAGGAAAAATGCCAAGTAATATGTAAAGGCAGACCTGTTAGAATTACACCTGACTTCTCATTGGAGACAATGAAAGCCAGAAGGTCGTAGTCAAGCATTATGCAGACATTAAGAGATCACGGATGCCAGCCCAGACTACAATAACCAGCAAAACTGTCAATCACCATAGAAAGACAAAACAAGATATTCCATGACAAAACCATATTTAACCAATACCTAGCCACAAACCCAGCCCTACACAAAGTACTAGAAGGAAAATTCCAACCCAAGGAAGTTGGCTACATCAACAATTGATGATCTCACAGCAGCAAATCCCAAAGAAGGGAAAAACACACAAATTAAGATCACCAACAATGAAAACTAAATTAACAGGAGATAGCAATCACTGGTCATTAATATCCCTTAATATAAATGGACTCAACTTACATATAAAAAGACACAGGCTAACAGATTGAATACAAAACAGAATCAATCCTTCTGCTACATACAAGGAACATACCAAAACATAATATAAAGGCAATATACAGAAAGCCTATAGCCAAAATCAAACTAAATGGGGAGAAACTCTCTCCATATCTATTCAGTATAGTTCTTGAGGTCCTAGCTAGAGCAATAAGACAACAAAAGGAGATAAAGGAGATACAAATCAGAAAAGAAGTCAAACTCTCACCATTTGCTGATGATATGATAGTTTACATAAGCGACCCCAAAAATTCTAGCAAGGAACTTCTACAACTCATAAACACTTTCTGTAATATAGCAGGATACAAGATTAACTCAAAAAAATCAGTAGCCCTCCTTTACACAGATAATAAATGGGCTGAGAAAGAAATCAGAGAAACATCACCCTTCACAATACCCACAAATAGCATAAAATATCTCAGAGTAACTCTAACCAAACAAGTGGAAGACTTGTATGACAAGAACTTTAAATCTTCAAAGAAAGAAATTAAAGAAGATGCCAGAAAGTGGAAAGATCTTCCATGCTCTTGGGTAGGTAGAATTAACATAGTAAAAATGGCAATGTTACCAAAAGCAATTACAGATTCAATGCAATGCCCATCAAAATTCTTTACAGACTTTGAAAGGACAGTATTCAACTTCATATGGAAAAGCAAAAAACCCAGGATAGCCAAAACAAAACAATGAAAGAATTTCTAGAGGCATCACAATCCCTGACTTCAAACTCTCCTACAGAGCTACAGTACTGAAAACAGCCTGGTACTGGCATAAAAACAGACAGGAAGACCAATGGAACTGAGTCGAAGACTCGGATATTAATCCACACACTTTTGAACACCTGATTTTTGACAAAGAAGCAAAAAATATCAAATGGAAAAAAGAAAGCGTATTTAACAAATTGTGCTGGCATAACTGGATATCAACATATAGAAGAATTAAAATAGATCCATATCTATCACCATGCATAAAACTCAAGTCCCAATAGATCAAAGATTTCAACATAAAGCCAGCCACACTGAACCTCATAGAAGAGAAAGTGGATAGTGCACTTGAACTCATTGGCACAGGAGACCACTTCCTAAATATAACCCCAGTAGCACAGATACTGAGAGAAACAATTAATAAATGGGGCCTCCTGAAATCGAAAAGCTTCTATAAAGCAAAGGACATGGTCAGCAAGATAAAATAACAGCTTACAGAATGGGAAAAGATCTTTACTAACCCCACATCAGACAGAGGTCTGATCTCTAAAATATACAAAGAACTCAAGAAATTGGTCATCAGAAGAGGACAAAATCCAATAAAAAATGGAGTACAGACCTCAACAGAGAACTCTCAACAGAGGAATCTAAAATGGCTGAAAGACACTTAAGGAAATGCTCAACATCCTTAGTCATCAGAGAAATGCAAATCAAAACAACTCTGAGATTCCATCTTACACCTGTAAGAATGGCCAAGATCAAACACACTGATGACAACTTATGCTGGAGAGGTTGTGGGGAAAAGGGAACCTTCCTGCGAGACTACAAGCTAGTATAGCCCCTTTGGATATCAGTGCAGCATTTTCTCAGAAAATTAGGAAAAAACCTTCCTCAAACCCAGCAATAGCACTTTTGGTATATATCCAAAGGATGCTCAATCATGCCACAAGTTCATGTACTCAACTATGTTCATAGCAGCATTGTTTGTTATAGCTAGAACCTGGAAACAACCTAAGTGCCCCTCGACTGAAGAATGGATAAAGAAAATGTTGTACATTTATACAATGGAGTACTACAGTGCAGAAAAAAATAATGACATCTTGAAAGGCAAATGAATGGAGCTAGAAAACATCATTTGAGTGAGGTAACCCAGACCCAGAAAGACAATTATCATATGTATTCACTCATAAGTGGTTTTTAAACATAAAGCAAAGAAGCTAGGCCGTGGTGGCGCATACCTTTAATCCCAGACTTGAGAGGCAGAGGTAGGCAGATCTCTGTGAGTTCGAGGCCAACCTGGTCTACAAGAGCTAGTTCCAGAACAGAGTCCAAAAGGTACATAGAAACCCTGCCTTGCGAAAAAAAAAACATAAAGCAAAGAAAACTAGCCTACAAATTACAATCCCAGAGAACCTAGACAACAATGAGGACTCTAAGAGAGACATATATGGATCTAATCTACATGAGAAACAGAAAAAGACACCATCTGCTGAGTAAATTGGGAGCATGGGGATCTTGGGAGAGGGTTGAAGGGAAGTGGAGGGGCAGGGATGGGAGCAGAGAAAAATGTAGAGCTCAATAAAAATCAATTAAAATATATAATATTTTATATTATATTATATATATATATATTAGACAGCATTACTAAGTTAGCTATTAAAGACCACTTTAGACCCTAATAATAAATTTTAAAAAGCTAAAAAAAGAAATACTTTTTCTAAGTGTTAACAGGAACACCAAGAAAAAAAAATAAATTGTTATATTTCATATATGAAAAGTTAGTGGAAGTAAATATAAAAGCGAAAAATAAATACAATCTATAAAAGTAAAAAAAAATGATTCATTTGGTTTTTTCCAATGACCAAATTAATGACATTAGAAAAGTCCCTTACATTCCAGAGTGTTGTTTTTCTTTAACTGTAGGACATGAAGCTGGGCAGTCCTAAATTCCTAAGCTGTTAAGTTGCATCTTGTGTACATGCTTCAGTGTTACCCACAATAACCCAAGGTTTCGTCATGAAAAGTGTGGCTGCAGAGAGGGAAACAGACAGATGTTCAAATAACATTGGGGTAAAACAAGTGGGATAAACCAGGAGAAGTTAAATAACAAGAAAGTCTATGTTGGCTTCAAAAAATATTTTTTGAGGATGGTGGGAGAGTAGTTCAGCTGTGGAGGGTCTGTTTAGCATGCACAAAGCCCCAGATTCAATTAGCATTGCAAAGCAACGCACAAACAAAACCATTTAGTCGAACAAGCAAATGAATAAGTGACATGCAATGCAAAGGAAGATACAGCTAAGCCCTTTCCAGTTCCCAAATTTTCAATTTCACACTGACCTTCATTCAGTCTCAGAGAGCTAGAGACGTGCTGTCAAGGAAGGAAGGGTGGACAAGAAGGAGAAAATGATGTCTAGAAAAGGGAGATCCAGATGAATGGGAGTGAAAACTGCATTTACTTCCCAAACGTCCTAATATTTTCATGTAGTTCTATGTCACTGATCTCTAAATTGCTTAGTGTATTCATTCATTAAATACTGATTGTGTTCTGAAAGTCTATTAAATGTCACAGAGTTAGGAGCAATAGAGTTGAGGCAAAAATCAAGGTTTGATAACTTTCACCTACAAAAGAAAACGAAACAGAACTTGTTGATAAAAGATTCTGTGATCCCTCATATATATTCCCATCCCCCATCTCCTTTCTTCTACTCCCCTTCCCAGTTTACCCAGAAAAATCTTAACTATTTCCCTTTCCTGGGGCCCTCCATGTGTCCCTCTTAGGGTCTTCCTTGTTACCTATCTTCTCTGGGGTCATGGACTATAGATTGCTTGTCCTTTGCTTTATGTCTAGTATCTACTTATGAGTGAGCACATACCATGTTTGTCTTTCTGTGTCTGAGTTACCTCACTCAGGATGGCTTTTTCTAGTTCCATCCATCTGCCTGCAAATTTCATAATGTCATTGTTTTTTTACTGCTAAGTAACACTCCATTGTGTAAATGTACCACATTTTCTTTATCCATTCTTCAGTTGAGGGACATCTAACTTAAGATGGCCAAGTTGGGGGAGAGACTGAGAAGGAGAGCAATGAAAGAGATATCTATTTTTTAAATTAAATTTATTTTTTAAAACAATCTTTTCTCATTTTACACACCTATCCCAGTTCCCACTCCCTCCCCTCCTCCTACTCACCCCACCTTCCCCCACTTTAGCCCCCATCTACTCCTCAGAGAGGGTTAGGCTTCCCAAGGAGAGTCAATAAAGTCTGACACATCACTTTGAGGCAGGACCTAGGCCCTTCCCCCTATATGTTGGCTGAGCAAGATATCCCTCCAAAAAGAATGGTCTCCAAAACTCCAGTTCAAGCACTAGGGATAAATCCTAGTCCTACTGCCAGTGGCCCCAAAGACTTCCCAAACCACAAAACTGTCACCCACATTTAGTGGACCTAGTTTGGTCCTATGCAGGTTTCCTTGCTATCAGTCCAGAATCAGTGAGCTCTCACTAGCTCAGGTCAGCTGTTTCTGTGGGTATCCCCATTATGGTCACGACCCCTTTGCTTGTATATCTTGATAGAGCGATCCAGTTAGGGATTAGGGAGAAACCTGGTGCTAGGGAAATTCCCAGGAATCCACAAGGATGACCCCAGCTAAGATTCCTAGCAATAGTGGAGAGGGTGCCTGAACTGGCCTTCTCCTATAATCATATTAGTGACTGCCCTAATTGTCATCACAGAACCTACATCCAGTAACTGATAGAAGCAGATGCAGAGATCCACAGTCAAGCACTGGACTGAGCTCCTAGAGTTGAGCTGAAGAGAGGAAGGGAGGATCATATGAACAAGGAGGGGGGACGGTGGTCAAGATCATGATTGGGAAAACCACAGAGATAGCTGACCTGAACTTGTGGGAGCTCAGAGACTCTGGACTGACAGCTGGGGAAGTTGCATGGGACCAAACTAGGGCCTCTAAATGTGGGTGACCGTTATGTGAATTGATCTGTTCTGGGGTCCCCTGACAGTGGGACCAGGACTTATCCCGGATGCATGAACTGTCTTTCTGGAGTCCATTCCCTAAGGTGGGATGCCACGATCAGCTTTGATGTGGCCTTGGTCCTGCCTCAACCTGTTATGCCAGACTTTGATTGACTTCCAAGGGAGATCTTACCCTCTCTGAGGAGTGGATGGGGGGGTGGGATGGGGGCAGGTGGGGGAGTGGAAGAAGAGGAGGGAGGGAGAACAGGAGCTGGTATGTAAATGAAAAAACATTAAATAAAAAAGATTCTGTGAGAGAACAGAGAGGCACAAGAGGTGGTGGACAGAGTGATGAACTGAGGGAATAGGAGACGGTACCCTGAGTTTTCCCGAGAACACTAATTTTAACCTTGAGCATGTCACAGGAAGCCCAAGGTTGGTCTGCTTTGTATATAAGTTCTAAGCAAGGAATGAGGGTTAAGACTCAAATAAAGGCTTTCTTAGGGCATCAAGAGTATAGATGGTGGGTGAAGTGGAACAATTCATGCAGACAACAATAACAGAATCAATGACTGTACAGCGCCTGGCCCTAAATGGTACATTAATATCATCCCTCCCTCCACCAGGTCTCAAGGATCTTCACCATGAAGAGGACAGAAAGAATTTAGAGCCAGAGGTGGTCAGTTACCTCAGTGACACAGTGGTTCTAGGAACAATGGGACAGATGGACTTACAAACTCAAGGCGATTGTGACAACAGGAACAAGACCTGAGCCAACTCCACCCAGACAAAATCCCAGCATAGAGCAGGGAGAGATGGACAGGCCATCCCACCAGCACCTGAAGAGCTACTGGCATTTGAGAGCTGTTGGGAGAGTGAGAGTCAGGTGTGGCCTCTAGAAGGTTGACTGTTTACTAGGCCAGGGCCCACTCCTAAGACTGACTGAACAACACAGACCAGACTCAGAAGCAGAAGAAAAATAAGGAGGAGGAGAAGGAGAAGGAAGAGGAAGAGGGAGAGGAGAAGAAGAAGTGGGGAGGGAGGCATGGAGGAGGAAGGAGAAATCTCAAGTCGAATGGGAAGGGATGGGAAGGTCAAGAACATTTTAATGGTAGATTGGAATTGAAGAATTGATAGGGAAGTGAATATGTTCAAAATATATTGTATTGGTGGGGCATTGGTAGTATAGTGGGGAGCAGGCTGCCTTCTAAAACTCATTGCATGAAATTCTCAAAGAATAATATCAAATATTTGAATGTAACCCTTTAACAAGAAAGTTATGCCGTCACTATTTTGACCACCATTCTGTTTGGCTGCATTTAACCAGCCCCTTGCTGACTTTGAGACTGTAGCATTTCACCACTGCAGGAGTGTGATGTGTACTTTGGGAGTAGCCAAGAGCGAGAGATTTTCAGGGAGAGATTTAAGATCAGTATTATGGATACTTACAATCTGGAGAAATATTCTTTGCACTTTTCATGAATGTTGGTACCTCCTTCAAAGACATCTGAAAAACCTCCTTAGGTTTGAAAGCCTTTGAAGTGGCCATCTATGATTTCCATTGATTGTAAATGTGTGTATGGCCCATTATTCCTGGCAGTTCTTAGATAAATATTTCTTCAAATTAAACCATGACATTAGTTTAAACAATGCTCTTTGTGGAATCAAAATACTGAGACTTGATGTTTTCTCTCTCTCTCTTTATTATTTGTGAAAACAAAGCTTTAGACTCAATGTTCTATTTTGGACATATGCAATTCCACTATAAGCTCTTATAGAGTTTTATGTTGGCAGGAAAAATAAAAGATGCTATCTGGTAGGATTTTAAAAAGAGAAAGAGGTCTTATTCCTCTCTCTCAAGTAGAGTTCTTACAGCTCTTAGCAGCTCGCAAATGAGAGTTCTATCAGTAGGGCCAGGAGTTACTAAGGGGGAAGTAGTAGGTATTATAGTCCTCTAAGGACTGCAGATATAGTCGTTTAATTCTAGCATTTTATTTTCAGTGTGTGCAGCTAATCAATTCCCTACAAAATATAGGTGCAGCAATATGTAGATGCTTTTGCATGAATCATGCTTAATGAAATGACCTTCTCCTCTTCATCTTTAAAAGTTTTTGATGTACCCAATATTTCTTAAAACATATATTAAATATTTAAATTATTTCTATTCTTTAAGATTATTTCATCCCATCTTTCTCTTTTCTATCTGTCTTTGGCTCTTTTATTATCATCTGAATATCACATATGACTCAATTAGGCAAAAGATATTAAATTAACTGATTTTACAAATTAATTGATTTTCTTATTTATTTAACAAATAAAACACTTAGGCCACAGGCTAATTACAGACTTCTGTATAACTTTATGACTTTGGCCATTTAAACTTTTAGATTCATTGATATGTATATGGCGTATTTATGGGTCAATAATACTATATGATTTTTGTATTAGAGATCATCCAGCTTGTTTATACTGATAAGACAGCAAAGAAGACATGGATTTCTTTTGACACTGGATACTTTAATCTCTTGAGGATGCATTTTCTGCTTGAAGATGTGGTTGATATGTGTTTGCTCGCAAAGCACTACTCCTGTACTAATCTCCAAACTGAAATAAAGATGGATGATTGACAGCCAGACAGATGATTATTTCAGCTACCGTTTTAGCTGAGGTCCTGATGAAGCAGATGACACCTAAATCTGTGTTTTAAAAAGAGGCATGGGGCCATCTTCATGGGTCTTTAGAAATGAGTATTGAGAGAAAAGGAGGTGCCTTCCTTAGACCTTAGATGCAAGAGAGGGGTTCACTACCTGTTCAGAGGATGAGGGATAGTGCAATGAGATAGTCCATTCATGCCTGGCATGATTAAAAGTTGATCATTAGCCTGAGGAGCTGTGGCGTTGAGCACCACATCTTGGGGGCTACGCAGAGCATCATCCCTTAGTTCCTCATCTTTCTATCATTGAGAAAACTGTCTTTAAAAAGGAAAGATGCTTGGCCATTAAAGACAGGGTCACAACCAAAACTATGAAGAAGGAACAATTACCTTTATTTCAGGATTTCAGAGATTTCAGTCCACAACCTCCTGGCCTTGTCCACCGAAGCTGTGGTGGACACAACATGGTGGAAGTGTGCTCAGCTCACAGTGGCTAGGAAGAGAAAGGGAAGGGGCTGAAGGGAGAGAGAGAAAGAGCACTTTTATAAAAATCATTTCTCCCAAACCATTATGATCTGAGTTTATGGAAGTATTAATCCCCTCTGAGATCACAGCCCTCATGATTTCCCCACCCACAAAGGACCTATTGCTCAACACGGCTGAATTGGGAACCTGATCTTCAGCACATGAACTTTGAAGGACACTTAGGACCTAAGCCGAGGCTATTCAAAACGCTTTGTTTCATTCTGAGCTTCTTCACTGTCTTATGGTTTATTTTAGAAAGGATTATTTCCTTTCCAAATATTTGGGGACTTTTTCAGGGGCCTCAACTGTTGTTGATTTCTAAGTTAATTCCACTGTAGCCAGAGAAGATCCTCTGAGGGCCTGACCCCTCTTTAGCTGTCAGGGTCTCCTCCCTCCACAATGGCCCCGGAGCAGCTTTACAGGGTTTATCTCATCCTTTACCTTGCAGGGATCACAGCCCTTTGCTGTCTGTGTCTTTAGAATCTTGTCTTATACAACCCATTTCCAGTTCTTTCAGACAGAAAGGCAAATCTGTTGCTTGCTACTCTTTCTTGCTTAAAAACTCACACTTATGTCTGGGTTTACTACTCTTGTACTTCTATGCAAGTTGGTACCTCTGGATATTTTATTCAGGCATATGTTTGCACACATAGTAGTCTATGGAAAGTAGATGAACTATGTGTTCCCATGTTATCTTCAAGAAAGAATCTAGAGTTCAGGAGAAAATAGTGGGATTTATTAAGGATACAACATTAGAACATCAAATAATAATGATGAGGATAATAACAATAATAATAAAGACATATCCCTAAGTTTGGCACTGGTTGGCCATAGAAATAAAGTGGTAAAATACTATCTCATATGGAGACACAAGACACCTAGGGTTCAAAGTTCTGCATCCCACTGTAATATATTGACAAATGATACAACTCATCTAAAATATTAATGAAAAAGTTACCTGGAGAATCAGAAGTAATTTTCTGTACACCATTCACAGGGATTCAGGTTAAATATGTTTGAGATAAGACTCCCTAATCTCTATAGTTTTATGAAACTGTGTACAGGTTGTATTGACATAAAACTGATTTGAAGATCCATTGAGGATCTGACTTCTTACACTGTTTTTCAGTTCCAGACATGCCTGTTTCCAGCTTTAACCATGGCAGTCATCATTTGATTGACAGTGGATGATGTGTGTTGTACCAGTCACTTTGTTTACAGAGCAGAGTTTTATCCTTTAACCCAGTAGTTTTGCACAGTAGATCTTATACACTCATTTTTCTCAAAGAAAGTTGCCATTTCTGTCTTAGTTTCTTTCTCAGCCTAGCACTCTTCCTAAGGCAACATGGAGAATCCTCCTGGACAGCCACGGACTTAGATTTTGTTTGCAGTTCTGAACCAAAGTGGTACTTTTTAAACTTTATTGTGAAATCTGTCAACTATACTCTGTACCTACTCAGGGTTTTTATGATAGCGGTTGACTGGAGCCAAATTTGTGAAAAGCGATTATAAGAAGTGATCTTCTAAGTTCTATCAAAGAGAACCAAGAAGAGAGATTCTCAGGTAATTTTGAGAACCAAATACTTCATAGAGAACTTATGCATTTGTTTCAGTGAGGTTTCCTGAGTTGGAGGTCATAATAAGGATTTGTGACACTACAATCTAGTGACACAAATGAATGTGTATGCCAATGCTCTTTCCTGTCACCTTTAACAGTATGCTGGACTTTGTTCTTGGGTACCTTAGTGCACTTACTTTTCTCCTAATGTCTTCCCTCCTATCCACCCTTTTAACTTTCCTATTCACGTCTTTCATCATTGTGCCCCTCAAAGTAGTACTTCCCTCCAGGTACATATTTCTCATTTTCAACCTTAAAACACTTGTTGGGAAGCGGTGGAGTTATGAGGAGCATGGCTTAACTATTGTATGGATCAGACACTGCCAACCGTGTGAGTCAGCTACACAAGCTAAGAAAAGCCGGGAGTTCTTCCCATATCCTAAGGAAGAATAGTAAGTAACAAAATTATGTAAAACCTTCTGTTCTAGCCTAGATTTTCAAAGAAGAAATATTTGTCTTTGAGTATTGCGGGGGAACACCTCAGACTGTGGTTACTGATTTAAATTCTATCTATCCTTCCCTTCCCACCCAACTGCCTTTGTCTCCCTTCTCCAACTATTTAATTGGCGCTTTCTTCAAACTCGAGCAGATCTGAATGGAGGTACAAAGGGAAATTAACCAATTCCCCTGGAAGATGGAGGGGTAGCAATACGTTAGAAAGCTTGTTAATGCCTCCTTTCTCTCTTCCTCCGTGCTCTGCTCTCAGGCTTCCCAGGGAACCCCAGGAGAAGGGGAATTAACAAAGCCCTGAAGCTGAATGCTACAGACTCTCCAGGGAATTGAATAATTTCATCTTCCTGCAGCATTTGGAGTGGGGGGCGGGGGGTCCTGGTCTTGGGGGAAAATAATAGGGATGCAGTGCTTAAAACCATCTGTGTTCTCAAGTAAAATTGTGCCTAGTTTGCCTATCAAACTAAAATATAAATGGCGCTCACCATTTGCCTCCTCCACCATTGTTTATACATTGTGATCTCAAAATAATAATTTCTTGACTTTGTAAGCCAGATAGAATGTCCTAGATTAGTCGTTTTACTCTAAACATGTGCTGGATAGATTATTTTCGTCATTTCCAATGACCATGTTTATCATTGTCACAGAACCTTCTCTTTCTCCTGACTTGAGTGTTTCCTGGTTTCCACCTTCCACAGGCCTTTCAGAATCCTAAATACTTTCTTTGATTAGAAACGTTAGCCATGGTTCCAGTGCAAAAGTATTTTCCCATCTACGCCTGATTCTATCCATCACCTAGAGGGCATCGTGGGAAGAGACCAGATGGCCACTACCAACCTTCACAATTCTTTCATTACTGACTTCCCTGAGGACTTCTGCAACATGTGGACCTATTTGTATCTCTAAGCCATTCTTTCTCTAGGTTAGTAAACATCAACCATTTTAAACTGTACTCTGAGTGTGTCCCACTGTCAGTTTCTTTATGTTATTCTGAGCCGTAACCATTTAACTCCTCTTAGTTCATCCAGAGATGTTTGAATGATAGGCTTTGGTCCTTTGACCTTTGGTTACTACATTTCCTGAATTCTCCTTGTGGGGAAATTTATAAAGATTCTTCTCAAAAAGAGCAAGGTGTAATGGAGTGTGTGCCTGGGATCCCAGCACTTGAGAGGAAGAAGCAGGAGGTTACAGTCAGAAGTTTACAGTCATCTTCCCCTGCATATGTCAGAGTCATTCCAGATGACTTGAGGCCCTACCTAAAACAAATCAGACAAAACAAAACAAAGCAAACTGAATGAAGACAAAAGCATCACTCAGAATCTTGCACTAATTCCTTTTAGTCTTAGTCTGCCCCTCCAATTAGTTCCACTATGAAGGGAACAAACTTGAGATTGTTTAGAAATATTAATGTTAAAAAAATCAGCATATAAAGTGACTCTCAGATTACCCACAGGCATTCATGACCAGCAGAGGTAGATGTTTCTATACCTTTCTGTGCATCATCAAATGCTGTTGAGCGTTATTGCGTTGTGAGTGTATCAAAAGAAAACACTGTGGAGGCTTCTCTTTGAAAATCATGGAAAGCTCAGGTTTTGGCATAGCAGCCCCTGACAAGTGAATCTGTTCTCATTATCTCGACGTCTACCTTGGCTTGTAAAATTCCTGCAGGTTTATAGTGCGGCGTGATACCCTTCACTACCTGCTCTTATGCTTCGACATAAAGCTGCCACTTACATTAAAGCAAGCCTGATAAGATTGTCTTAAAGATCCAATTCATTTAAAGAGAACATTGCTGCAGACACTAATGTCCTTTCGCTGCTGCTCTCCTCTGCCTGAGTTAGAATGTTATGCTCCAGAGTTAGAAAGAAGTGCTGCAGATGTATTTATATGCACAAAATCAGCACTCTTTCCTACAGGGTTAGGGCCTTAAATATCAAGATATCCATTCTAATATGACTGGCAAAAAAGTGCTGTTTTTGCACTTCATCAAATGAGGCCATAGACTTCAACCATCTACTATACCATCCTTAGTAAATGGACAATGAGAAGAATAATAAACCATGGTTCATTTTAGATGTTAACCCACATCCAAATAGCTGAATGACCTTCTCTCAAAGCTGTTTTAAATAAATGGTGTATAAAATAGACACCAAGAGAGTCATAAATGGCCAAGGTGATATTTGAGGCCTTGTGGGAGACACTCATTTTAGACATTCCATGCTCTGTCACCTCTAATGATCTTGGGCTCTTCATTTAGCTGTGAGTTGGCTTTTTAATGAACAAATGCCTTAACCAGCCTAGATGGCCTTCTTATTATGGTCATATATTTTAAAAGTGTGATGGGGAAGGAATTGATATAAGACAGTACACCGTAAGTAAGAAAATCCCTGAGAAATGGAGGACATCTGTGCCCCCATGGAGTGATGATCAACTTGTTGCTTCTGGTCATGACTTCCAGTTGGTGAATTAAGACTGATAATGTTGACATTGTGTATCTCTAGGATTTTTTCATGTATAGGTCTGAGTAATGGGTATATCATCCAACCCAAAGTCAGTGTGTGTATGTGTGTGTGGGGGGGAAGAGAGAGAGAGAGAGAGAGAAAGAGAGAGAGAGAGAGAGAGAGATCTGGACATTTCCTGGGATTACAAAACAGTGTGACAGCCTTTGGAGGTGTTCTGGGAAGTTTGACACCAAATGAGCCATTCCTAACCTTTACAGAATGTCTTGACTCTTACAGCTAGGGGAGGAGAGAACAAAGAATCCTCCCTTAACAGTGTCTTCGCTACTGTCTCTGCTGCAAAGCTATTCCCAATGAGGTAGTCCTGGGTGTAGCTCATCCTTGATTTACAAGCTTTAGGAGGATGCAGAGATCCTGGAATGGTCACAGATAAATGGTGGGATAGCTTCATGGCTTTTTAAGTCCAGTACTATGAGGGGCTGTTGTTATCTGCCTGACTCGGTTGACATGAGCCATAATGCAAGGGATATTCGGTTTTCTATGGTGTTTAATCCTGGTTTGTAAATAACCCTACTACATATGGAAGTGTTCTTTCGCTACATTTAAAACACCAATGAGAGGCCTGATTTGTGTTAGCTCCTTCAATTACAATTGGAAGCTGCATTTAATGATGCTTGGGCTTTAAAGGTAGCTTCATACCATTTTAAAGAATCATGTGCCAATGACATAGCTCCAACTATGCTTAGAAAGCTTGTTTATTATCAAATAGAGGTGTTTGTTGTTATACAACATGGGGATGATAGATTAATCAAAAAGCATATGACATCTTTTATTAAACATAAAACTTAGATGTTACATAGATATAGAGTGAACTTCCATGTACATTTGCAACATATTAGTTGCACTTGGTTGCGGCATCTTCTTGATTTGTTTTTTAATTTACATATGTGTTTATTTGCTCAGGTGACTGGAGGTAAATTAGGCAGTATCTGGACATTCCTTTCCATGTAAAAGACTCACGGTTTAAAGAGCATTCACCATACTAATTTATGTAACTATCTCAGGTCCAAGTAGCATTCACAGTACTACTTACATTACTATGCTAGAGTCTTGCCATTTTGTAGATTTATAGTACATCATGTGTAGTTGGCAATGGCATAGCCAGGAACTTTAGTTTACATTCTGATTTGTGTTTTTAACCCCTGCCATCAGGAATATGAAGTCAGAGATCTGGCAAAGGCTGGGGTAGATTGTCTGTCATTCACACTTGATTGTGCCTTTATCTGTTACTTAATAAGCTACTTAATAATAATCGTAATATTTTACTGTCATACGAACCTTTGCCTGGGAGACATGACACATGTGTGTACCCATGCCAGACATGGAAGCCACCATAGACCAACATAATTATAGCGATGTGAACCTAAGAGCTTACTGAAGTTACTAGCAAAAGTGTGGATAAGAGGCTACATACAGGAGCAGGGAGGACTCAAAAGTAGCTCTATCATCATAAAGCCCATCCAAACATAGGTAATGACTCAAAAATCGCAACCCTGAGCTTTCTGCATAACTTTGAGCAGCTGATCAGGCCCAAGAGTCTCTTCTAGGCAACATAATTGGTCAACAGTTGTTTGTTGTTTCTACGACTTTGGAGAAAGGCCCTGTGAATCTTTTAGATTTCAGCTTTCCCAGAAATGTGAAGTTTGTTTAGTTTCTGAGTCTCATGAACTGCCCTGCCCCAACTTTCCTGGAAGGAATATTTCAATTCAGAAGAAGTTGCTATACAACAATTACTTTAAGAGAACATTGCATTCTGCAATTTAGATTGAATGTAGTTTAATTGACTTACCATTGTGGAGGTCAGGAACACCAAGATCAAGGAACTAACATCTGGTGGAGGCCTTAAAGCATTGTCCCATGGTAAAAGAGAAAATGGAGACGAAAACATTCAGAAATTAATCACATTCTCAAACACTGTCATAATCAACATTAATACACTTATGAGGAAGAGTACTTGTGGCTTTGCACCAACATTGGGCATCACTACACAACACTTTTTAGTGTGAAATCAGTTTCCCAGCAACATGTTTTGGGGAAAGATTCAGGGAAAATATAGCAGAAAACAACATTTAAAGAGAATCTGATTTTTACATTTTGTATAAGAGTTCTTTCTTTCCTATTACTGAGCAGCACCATGTTGCTTGAATATCAACTCTTGAATATTAACAATATCTGTTGTCATGGAAGATCAGAAGATTTGTGATTTGTAAAAAGTCACTAGGGAGCGCCTTGGAAAAGATACAATAGATTTGAAGACATGCTTTGAAATGCTCACCTGCAGGTATGCTTAGAGACTGGGGCAAATAATCCCTCCTTGAATTGTCCTGAAGACAGGAGCAGTTGTCTTCGAGATATGTAGAGTTGGGCTATGGCAGGGAGATTGGCCTAAACAGAAATCATTGCTCTCCTTTGGTATTGGCTGGGCTGTTCACTATACTACCTGAGATGTAACAAAAGTTCACTATACTACCTTGTCCAATGTTGCCCAAATGTCAGACTTCATTAGTAACATCGACATAACTTGTCAAAAATGCAAATTTTCAATGTCATGTTGCTTCTGTGCATCCCCATACTTGCTTCTGCTGTGGTCGATTCAAAATGGGGACCAGAAATCTGCTTCCAAAGAATCACCCTAGAAACCTGCTGTGGGACACGAGCCCAGATTATCTCTGTCCCACGTTCTTTAGTTATAATTTACTGGAAAGTCATGGGTGTGAGAAAGTGTCTGGGAAAATAAGTATTTTTCATAAAATCCCAATCCTTAATTTTTGGTATTTCCTAGAATAATTCATTGTCACTATCTAAAAATTATGATAGTTTAACATCTGTTTTCTTCCCTGTTCTCATAATAAGAAGAAAACATGAAAATACTGCATCTCCAGTTACATTATAAAAGATAATTAATGTTACCAGCAGGGAGATTTTTCTTGTAGATATCCTACTTTCAAGAACTGGAGATCATAGAAGAGTGGGGGCCCTCAGAGTCTACAGGATCACTATCGACCTCTGACCACCACTTCAGGGTGAATGGTTGTCAGAAAAGATCGTCCCGATGACCTCGGTCAAGTTGAGATTCCATAACTGGGATTGTGTGGAATACGAATAATTATAAAATAGGGAGAGGAGGCGGGAACGAGGATATTGCTGAAGGAGAGGGATGAGGGGAAAATGAGAAGGAAAGGAGGGCAGTGAAAGATGCTTCTCTGGATGGAGTTGGACTGACCAACTTCTCCTTTTATTGTTGTTTGAGTGATGGGAACACACTGTGCGAGTAGGACAGTCCAGGAACCACTGTGTAAACAACAATTGCTTCAGGGCACATCTGTTACCGGACTCCTAGACAGCAAACCATGCAAGTGTGTTGCCTGTGTGTCTTTCTGTGATAGGTATGTGTGACATGGAGCAAAACGGAAAGAGGTAATTGTTAAGTACATGCAGGAGTAGCAAATGCAAAGCCATGATGCTAACTGGGGAGATGGGGAGAGAGATGCAAGACGGCATTGTTGTCCCTTGAGAGTTATTCAATATGAGGTACAAGGAGTTACTGAAAGGAAAGTTGACAGAAATGAAAAGAAGGAGTTGAAGACATTCTGGAGCAAGTGACCCTGCTAAGAAACCTCACACTAAAATCTCCTGGAAATATTTCAAGACAAACAACAAAACATTGCAAGCTTGCTTGTACTTAGAGAGGTTAATGACTATCTCCCATGACGATAAGATCTTGTTTACATTGTTAGTTTTATGATAGGAATCAGGTATGACTCAGACTTTTTTTTTTTTTTTTTTGAGACAGGGTCTCATTCTGTAGTCTTGGCTGGCCCGGAAGTCACCATGTAGTCCTGCTGGCCCTCACACAGAGATTCCCTTGTCTCTACTCTCTGGGTTCTGGGATCAAAGGCATACATATGCTCAAGCTGCCCTACCGGTTGGTCACTCTCATCGATCTGCATGGCCAGACAAGCTAGCAAGGCCACCCAGATCACTCTGTCAGCCAGCTACAAGTGGATCACGAACATCTTCTGCTACTTCCACCACGCAGATCCCATATGGTAGAATCCTATGTGCCACAACGTTTCCCTGAACAAGGGCTACATCCAAGGGCCTTGAGAGAAGGATGAACCTGGCAAGAGTGCCTTCTGTCACATTGATCCCAGTATGCAGAGTGCCTGCTTAGCTTAGCTGAGTCTTCAAGAAGTAGAGGCTGCCCACCAGGCCTTCCAGGACTCGAGCATGATACTGAGCCTTTGACTAGGGACACGGAGGCCTAGCACCTGTTGCGGGAGTTTGAGGAGGTCACCAGGGGAGTTGGGTTGGGACACAGGAGAGAGCAGGCTGGGGCATAAGCACAACAGTCACTGCTAAAGAGGGTGGCCAAGGTCCCACTGACCCAGGAGGAGCAGAATACCTCACAGGTAACTTTGACTGGGAAGCCATCTTCCAGGCTGGCACTCTGGTTGAAGAGTTGAGTTCATCAGAGGCCCTGGTGCTAAGTCCCTTGCTGAGCTTGCCTTGCATGGAGACGTAAACCTTACTCCAACAGAGTAGAGTGTTGATAGCTGAGACTTCAGTGAGACCTTCCTGGCCACATCCTTCCTCCAGCATCCTTGAGATGAGAACAGTGTTTACTGCCTGTCTCATGCCACAGTGGCCACTGACCTGAAGGACTGGACCAGTGTGGGTACCTTCTTGTGAGAGGTCAAGTCCCACCCCATCTCCCAACAGTGCCCAAGTCAGGGCCCAGAACTGCACCTCAGAACAATCCTGTGGACATATCAGCATCCAGAAAGGGGCTGGGCTAGGTATTTTAAGGTTGGTTCCATGAAGGCACACTGCTGCCAGCCAGGGATGTCCTCATATCCAACCCCAGAAGAACTAGGGGCCTAGGACCAGAATGGTTGCTTCTCCCTTGTCAGCAAATGTTGACGTCCACAATGGTTCATCAACTCAAGTTGTGCCCCCCACTCCTCTGCCCCAGACCAAGAACTGGCAAAATGACCCCTGGCCTCACACCCACCCCACCCTTGTCTACCCTCTTCTCTGTGAGACCTGAGGCCTGGAAGGGTTCTGCCAGGTCAGGGAGGAACAGAACAGGGCCTTCATCAAAGCTCTGCTTTGTTTTACCCACTCCTGCTGCTTCCTCTGGTCCCTAACCAGAAAAAGCTCCCAGGTCCAGCAAATGCTAATTAGTTGACAGCCAATCAACCCCTGGGATGCCCCTCCTGGAAGAGCTTCCTCAGAGGCCCTAGTAGCCTTGGCTAAGGATGGTGGAAGGATACAGGGGAAAGGGAACAGAGAAGACGTCAGAAATAGAGAGGGGGCAGAAAAGTGGGGCAAGGTGGTTTCTATGGCTTCTGGAGTCTTTTCCTGACCCCATCACCAACATAGAGAAGGCTGAAAAGCTTTGAGCCTGTCTCAAGCCTGAGAGCAACAGGAATCGGGTATTTGGGGTGATTTTTTGCATAGGGGAGTTATAGTGAATGTATTGTAGCCATTGAAATTTGACCCAGGTTACTTAGGGACTGGTGGTGTTTAATGAAATCAAGTTAACTGAACTATTTATGTGTGTGTGCATGTGTGCATGCATGTACACACAGACACGTGCACACACACACATGCACACGTGTAACATGAGGGCCTGCTTGTTGCCCCGGCCACCTGGCTAGCTTAGCCCTAAAATAATCACACAGAAAGTCTGCATTAATTATAAACTGATTGGCCCATTAGCTCAGGCTTCATATTAGCTCTTATAACATATACCAGCCCATTATTCTAGTATATGTTAGCCACATGGCTTGGTACCTTTGTCGGCGGGGTAGGTCACATCTTGCTTCTTCCGTGGTCTGGGCAGGACTGCTGGGAGAGCTTCCTTCTTCCCAGAATACTCCTGTTCTCATTGCCCTACCTCTACTTCCTGTCTGGTTTTCCTGCCTATACTTCCTGTCTGGCTACCGGCCAATCAGTGTTTATTTAAAATATAATTGACAGAATATAGAGGATTGTCCCACACCACACACGGATATGGAAAACCAAGGTTCCAAGTGTATGTACTAAGTATGCACTGCACTTTCATTTTGATTTTTCATATATTGTGATTATGATTTCCATTTTATAATTGAAAAATTGAGATTGAGTAATAAGATTACTTCCAAATTTTCACACATCTGGGAGGAATCGAGAAAGGGTTTGAAACAGGCAGCTCTAACTCCAAAATCCATGCTTGAAAACTCTGAAGGAGATATCATTCATTCACGTGCTCATGCATTCATTCTTTGGGAGCTGATCGTTGCAAATGCTGTAACGGGAGAAAGAAACGTTTCTAAACGTGTAGAAATGAGGAGCAGATTTAGAGCAGGTAAGGGTTAAAATAAGAACATGGAGAGACGAGTGGCCAAGTGTGAACTAAGGGCATGGGAGAAATTTAAAAAAGATGAGTCTTGAGGTATGTGTGGGTAGTTGCCTGGGAAACAAGGCCCTGGGTGTCAAGGGCATGGGCACTGGAGATAGAGGGAGGGTTGATAACAAAGGCACACTGGCGTGAAATGAACCGATGCTTTTGGACTGTGCTCACTGGAGTGAGGAAGAAAGCTGGAAACTAAGGGAAGGAACAGTAAACTGGGTTCTGACTTGGATCTGTCAACAAAATTTGAGTGTCTATCAGATTCCCATGCTTCTGTCTGGGATGCTCTCCAGAGAACCACAGAGAGCTCATTTTTCTCCTTAATAAAACAAGTCCATTCCTATTCATGTTTCCTTTGGAGAAACCACTCCCTGTTGAATAACACTATCCTCCATTTCTTTTGTTTTGAGAAGTGTTTTGTGACCTAGGGCTACACATTTCCACAGTACTGGGCAGTGTGGTCACTGCAGAGAAAAGGGAATACAGAGTTTGGCTTTTTGAAGCACAACATAGAGAATTTTTTGTCTCAGTAAAAGGCTGTATTATGATGTCTCATATTTATTTGTTTGAGTAAAAGGTCTTAAATAATGTGTGGACTCCTCTAACACTGGCTACCATCTTAAATGTAACGTAGGACAGTCTACTTTCATGTATAGGACTTGAAGCATCAGCTAACATTCTCCTGGCTCATGAGATATTCCTGCAGACATCATTTCTTCTGAAACCAAGGGGATTCCAAAGGTCTTCCTTTTATGCACGGCCTTTCTTTCTCTGAACATCACATATTCATTTTTATGTCTTCTGCATCTTTCTTTCCTCCCTTTTCTTCTGTGAATGTCTGCTGACCTTCAGTCCTAAGCTTAGAAACCCTTCCTCTGCTAGGCCCCTGTATTGAAAATGTGGTCAGGAGCGCATCTGCCTATTTCTTCAATGGTCTGTGCTCATCTACACTTTAGAAAATCAGGATCTCCTTCTGTATTCAGTAGGAAACCAGCAGGTAAACAACAGACGGCGACCTTAGTGTGTTAATTTTATATTCTTAATGGAAACTGCTCTCTGAACACATAGCAGGGCTCTCTTAGGGGGATGTTTTGATGGCTCAGAAATTAATGAATGAATGGTGGGATGTGCAGTCTATATTTTTTCACACAAGGAAGGAGTGAATTCATGGTTCTTCCAATAAGCCCTCAAGGGATTTACATTTAAAGAAATGCATTAAGGGTAGGTGCGATGGCTCAGTGGGTGAAGGCTCTTTCTGGCAAGCCTGGTAACTTGTGTGTGCACTGCAAGACCCACATTATAGAAGGAGAGAACTGATTCTGATTGTCCTCTGAACTCCATGGGTGTGCCACAGTATGCTTGCACACACACACACACACACACACACACACACACACACACACTGAGTAAATAAAATGTAATAAAAATTTAAAGACCTTCAATGCTAAGTAGCTGCTTCAGTATATAATTCAGCGCTGCTTTTTTTGTGATAATATTTGACACTGAAGATTACATTAAAATTGATGTTGTTGTTTGCACAGGTATTTTTCCACATTAATCAAACACATGACAAGGGAAAATACCACTGCAGCTTATGAAATTAAGTATCTGAGGAGCGATACAATCAAGAAATAGCAACTCCAGTTTTTCCAGAATAGGAAGTCATAAAACTAAAGGCAATCAACCTACCTCCAGCTTCTTCTGTGTCTCTGAAACAGTAAAATACTCGCTTTGAAAGTCTTCTGCCTTTCAACAGTATAAGAATTCCTATATTATCTGATGAGTGTGGCCTGCTAGCCACTGTTTTAACTGCAAGAATAATCTCAACATCTTACAGTAATTGGGAAACTGCAAGTTAATATTGTTAGTAGTAACAATATTAGCAACTAGCATCCCTGAGCACAGTGCTAGGTGTTGAATGTTCATCATCTCGTTTTGCTTCTACAGAAGGAATGGAAATAGTTGTTACTGCCCTCTTGCACTGCATAATAATAGCCAAAGAGAAAGACAGACTAAAGAAAAGTTCAAGGCCCATCAAGCAGTTACTACTAATGATAAACTTTGATATTATTATTTACATTTCTGCAAAATCCAAAGCCTATCTTATAGGATGGTATACAGAGTCTCAAAGAATGCATTTACTATATTTAACGTAATTGTTTTTATTTCCCTTACTTCATATGCTCATTTTTGTTTTGTATTTTAGAATAGCCCATGGAAAAAAAATCACGTTTTTTCTTTCCAGCTCAATCCTTAGAAACTTGAAAATAATAATTATATGTCTTATAATGCTTTCTTAAATGAATGGGATGAATTCCCTTGCAAAAGAGGACCTAGGGTGTCTTTTGCACTTTTTGTCATTTGAGGACCCGGTGGAGGAAACACTTACCAGACAACTGAGTCTAACAGTACATTGATTCAGATCTTCCCAGGCTTCAGAACTGTTTATAAGCCATCCCACCTGTGGTATTTTGTTGTTAGATTACAACAATCCTACGGGGGCTTGGCAAGCAGCTCACTTGGTAGAGGGCTTGTCTAGCATTCACAGGGCCCTAGGTTCCAGCTGCAATGCTTAAATCAATGGTGGCATATGCCTGAAAATCCTTAGAATGTAGGGCAGGAGGTTCACAAGTTCAGGGTCATCCTCAGCTACAAGATCACGTTTGAGAGCAACTGGGGTTACATTTTAGCCTGTCTCAAAAATAAGGCAATTAAAATGGCAACAATAGCAAAAGTCTTCTGTAGTTTGAACCGTATTCTTCCTAAGCTCCGGTGTGGAAATTCTCATCACTTGCTTTTTAGAATGTAACCTTATTTGGTGAAAGGGTGTTTGGAGTCAGAGGTAATTGAGTTAAAATAGTTCATAAGGCTGGAACTTAATCTGGGGCAGTGATATCCTTATGAGAAGGACAACTAGACACAGGTGTGCCCAGAGTGATGATCTGAAAATACTGGGAGGTTACAATCCACAAGCTTAGGAAAGAAGCCTGGAATAGATGTGCCTTCCAGGCTCTGGGAAAGGTTTCAAACATCCAGCCTCCGGAACTGAGAGACAATAAATCCCTGTTGCTTCAATCCCCAGGTTGAGGTGGCACTTGTGACAGCCTGCTAAACCAACACTGCACCCAGAGGTGCTTCAACTTTCCCTCACAGCACTGTTAGCTCAGTGGGTGATGAGCACAGGCACCGGGCTTAGTCACTTTCAAGTTGATCCCAAGACTGAAAAGACATTGTCCTGTAAGTAAAGAGAAGAAAGGGTTAGTTATTTGTACTCTAATTCTCTCTCTCTCTCTCTCTCTCTCTCTCTCTTTCTCTCTCTCTCTCTCTCTCTCACACACACACACACACACATACACACACACTCTCTCTCTCTCTCTCTCATCCACTCTCTCTCTCTCTCTCCTCAATTAACTCAGTGCATGCTGCATTGAATTCTAACTAGTGACCCAGAATGACTTTCTGCTTTTCAGAAGCCGACATGTTGCTTTGAAACCCTTTGCGGGAGAGAATTTTTCTCTACCATGTCAGCAGCTACTTCATCAAAGACACAAAGTTTGGAGGGAAAGCACGGACTTCCTATTTTTCTTCATCTTATCTCTGATGATACAGAAGTAGAAATATGCCTTTTGTAATTCATCTTGCCGCAGATTACTAACCTGGAGGTGCTCAAATAGCCATGTCTTGAAACAGCGAGCATAGAGTATGTGGAGCCAAGGAAGACTGTATCTTAGAAGTGACTGCCAGCGATAAAAGTTTCTGCTGTGACAGGATTGTTTTGATGAACATTAGACTTAGCACAGTGAGGAAGAGCTCCTGCTGCTCAAGTATGACAACCTGAGTCGAGAGCCACGGCAGACATGGAAAAGTCATGTATGTGTCCATGCATGTGGATTGAAGGGCTTCCTGGAAGCCAGCCTAGCAAAATCATGAGCTATGGATTCAGTGAAAAAATTCTCTCTCAAATAATTAAATGAAGAATGACTGGCACCCTCTCCTGGCTTCTGCAGGAGCTCAAGGGCACACACACATACACACACGCACACATGCACGCACACGCACACACACACACGAATACTTTTAATGAACATATGTTCAACAACATCTGAGGGAAAGTTGCATGGCCCTCTCAGGCCAGGATTATCTTTAAAAGTAAGTGATTTCTGCAATGATGGGTCTGTAAGTCACAGTATTGTTGCTTTGCAGGACATGTATCTTGAATCATTTCCAGAAAGAAGCCAAGATAGTTCATTGATCCCAAGTTCTCCATAGACTTCACACAATCACAAGTAAGCATGCCATACAAATGCATATATTACTAGGACAGAGAAGGAAAGTATTTTAGCAATAACTTTTCCTTTTCAAAACTAGATTTGAAAAGCTTTTGAAATCTGATGGGATAGCTCATTCTGACCACAGTGTTCATTCAATTTTTTTTCTTAATCTTCCCATGAACACACACGGAATGTAGGCCTTGTTTTTAGAAACGTATATATTCACACAGCATAAGATATGAACTTGAGAGTGTGGCTCTGGGAGTTGATCCCAGAGTGCCATGCATTCTGGATAAATTCTCCACCCCTGAGTTACGGCCCTGGTCTGTTAAACTTCCCTGCCCCTACTTCTCAATTTGAGAGTGATTTTTTGAGCTCTGAGATGAGTTGATGTTATTATCACATGTAAGGCCCTCTGATCCTTCCCACAGAGCCCTACTGATGGCCTTCCTTGTTGGCTGCCCTCAAGCCACAGTTGGTGAGACTTCCACTGTTCCTTGAGGGGTCTTACTGACTCTTAAACATTCACTATGATACTTTAAGAGGCGATTTTACATTCTTATAACAATGTTCTATGACTATGTACTAGTTAAATCTTATGCTAATAAGAAAACTCCTCCAGAATATTGTTAGTGTTGAAAGGAGGTTAGGTACAGTCTTTAGTATGCAGAACTCTGTAGTGTGGTACCCTCGGGTGGTCTCAGTGAGCCCCATCTTTTGGCATTCTGGTGTAATCTGCCCCAGGTGACTCTGGATAATCTGATGTCAACTGTGTTCTAGGTCATCTGGGAAACAGCCCCTTCCCCGCTAAACTTGGCGATGATTCCAACTCCTCTTGACCATATCAGGATTTTGAGTGGTCTTAGTCAAGGGGACCCAGCTATGTTCTACCCTGATTCCTGACCAATAGAAGTTGTGAAATGACAAATGTTGTGTTATGTCTTTACATTTTGGGTTTAAGTTATGGCACAGCAGTGAATAACCTATTCAACGACAAATGCCCAGGAATGTATCTCAGTATAGCGTACTAGACTAACGTGCATTAGGTCCCAGGATCCTCAACTCTACATGAAGGACAAATACATTGTGTGTTATACTCTACTGTTAGTTGAGGGGAGGAGACCCGAATGAGAGAGATGATGCTTAGGGAAACAAAAAAGAATGAAGCCAAGCCATCATGCTGGTTTGGAGTCGACCATTCCCAGAAAGTATTATGTCTCTCCCCATGGGAAAGTCAGGTTTCACTAGTGTGGCATTGGAATTACATGTAACCCTCTAGCTTACATCCCTCACTTCCTCTGAAAGTAATTTGGTTTTATGTATTAAATTGTATTGCTAAGATAATAATTTTATGCAGTATAGCTCTAAACGGCACTTTCAACAGAACTTCCAGATATTAAAAAGTTTTCTCTCTTATTAGTGATCAGAATTGAATCTTTCTCCCATTAAGTATGTCTATAAACTCTCACAATACATGGAATATGCTGAGCCTCAGTTTGTAGCTCAGTGCCGAGGAAGGCAGTCATCCTCCCACAGCTTGTTAAGGGCCAAACTCAGTGCTCATTACAGAGAGAGAATGAACCAGTCAGGCATGATGGTTTGGGGTGAAGTAAAAGTTTTTGATGGCTTGCTTGCTTTTGTTCCTAGCTTTCTGTTTCTTTCATTTATGAGCCTGCCTTCCTTCGGAGGCTGCTAGACTCAGCTATCTTTCACCTCTTGCCCAGAAACAGTTCTTGTTAACCCGCATCGAAAGAGTTACCAAGCCTGCTTAGTTCTGCAGGATTCGAAGAGGAGGCCTCCCAGATGTTTAATTCATATGCCAGCCTTCTGAGGTCAAGATTATTACCCCTATTTAGAAAGATCTGGAAAGCAAGGCAGAGAGGTTGAGTAATTTATCCCTGGGTGCAGGAGGGATCAGTGTCTGAGCTAGGATTACAGTTCCGAAAGCCTCAGACTCCCGGACCTGGGCTCAGGCCACTGCCTGTATTCCAAGCCGCTTGGCCTCCTTAAAGTAAGCTCTGCTCCCCTCCTGCCCTCCAAGCCCTCTGGTGAGCATTTGAACTGCTGTCAGCAAATGTGCAAGGGGCACTGAGGGTGCAGCCCAGAAAGTAGACCAGGCATTGACTGCTTGCTGCTGGGGTTTCTTCACTGCTTAGCAGGCAACTCCTCCTCCAGAATAGGTTCTCATATAACTATCTATCCAGGCAACTTAGTCTACTGTCATTGGCCTTCATCTCATGGTCCAGAATTCTACTGAGGAGCAGAAAACAAAGCAAAGGAAGCTGCATGGCCACAGGAGATGACGCCTCAGAAATCTGTACACAAGTTTCCACGGAGGGCTTTTCCTAAAAGGAGCCTCGCAATTTACTACCTCCCCCTATATTTCTTTTCCCCTATGTTTTTTTTTGAGGCAGACAGTTTATTAAAAAGATTTTATTATTAAAAATAAAAATACGTGTGTGTATCTGCTACCATTGTTAACGTTAGTAAAACGTTCTTGAGCTTTGTCAAAACAGAAAGAACCTTAGAAGAAATATTTCTAGGACACTGGATTTGGAGGCAGAATGGAAGGGTTGGTTTGTGTTTTCCTTTTCTTTTCTTTTCTTGCCAGGGTTTTGATCTTAAGCCATTCACTTAACCTCTCTGAAGGTACAAAGACAAACCAGAGGGCTCTTGCTCATTAGAGGGTTCAGTGTGGTGGGAAAGATAGATCACCGGCTACGACACAATGTGATCCGTGCTATATTAGTGTTATGATCAAAGAGCTCAGGGAGCAGAGGGGTGGCAGCATTTAAGCCTGACCTTGAGTTTCTCTGCATACCAAATGGAATGTGTTTTAATTGGAATGACCCTCGCAGACCCAAGGTGGAAAACTACAGCCTGCATGAGAAAGGAGAAGTCCTGGATGACTGGACCACTGAGTGAGCAGACAACTGAGAAAAGTTATGGGAGAGGGGAATAGGAAGGCAGTGGCAAATCCGGGAGCAGCTGGCCAGTATAGGTTGTTTGCTGGGGAGAAGGAAGTTGTTTGTGAATGCAGTCTTTCTCTCACACTGAATGCATTTAAAGTGGTAATGCAGGTGCCATGATAACATCTAGTTTGAGGCAGGGTTGAGCGCCAGGACTGTGTGGAAGACAGACGGATAAGCAGACAATTGCAGAGTAGTGGTGAGCACCAAGAGAGATCAGTGTCCAGGAACACAGACCATACAAGATGACCTTGTCAGCCACAGGAAGGGAAGTGACCTGCTCGGTGCCTGTCACTGGAAGCAGCCCGAGTTGTTCTCAGAGACCTCCGCTCTGCTTTCCTGGCTCTGAGGCAGAAAGGAGTTTTAGGATAAGCAAGTAAGAAGCAGATTAGGAGTTTATTCAAATTTAAAGAAAGATTTTTGGGCAAAGGATCCTGCACACCTGAGAGCATGGGTGTGAACTTGGAAAATTGGGGCTTCATTTTAAGAGAACATTTTAGTACCTAAGTGGGCATAAGCTTCTGGGTGGGTGTGTGTGTGTCATAGTTAGGTCTTAACATGAGCCATACATACTGTTTAGGTGACTCTCAAGTTACACATTGAAGGACTGTAAGAAACGTTTCTCCCTTTCTCTTATTTGGAGAAGTGTGAATATAAGGGGACCCCAGAGGAAGCTTGGGTAGGCCTATCTGATATGATAAAACTGAAAGTCACTAGAATTGTACAAAGGACTTGAGACATGTCTTATATTGTAGGTAGGGATTCAGGTAAGATTCCTAGACAATTATAAGGTTACAGCTGGTAAGAGAGAAAGGCCTGAAACCAAGGCTGTTGACCATATTGGAACTGCTGACACTCTGTTGGTGAGAGGTTACATCCAGAAAAGTCATACATATACGTGTTTTTTTAAATATTTTTTCCCATGACATTTATTGAACTCTACATCTTTCTCTGCTCCCTTCCCTGCCTCTCCCCTCCCCCTTCAAACCTCCCCCAAAGTCCCCATGCTCCCAATTTACTCAGGAGATCTTGTCTTTTTAAACTTTGTACTTCCCATGTAGATTATATCTTTGTCTCTCTTAATGTCTTCATTGTTGTCTGAGTTCTCTGGGATTGTGGTTTGTAGGCTGGCTTTCTTTGCTTTATGTTTAAAAACCACCTATGAGTGAGTACATGTGATAATTGTCTTTCTGTGTCTGGGTTACCTCACTCAAAATAATGTTTTCCAGTTCCATCCATTTTCCTGCAAAATTCAAGCTGTCATTATTTTTTTCTGCACTGTAGTACTCCATTGTGTAAATGTACCACCTTTTTTTTATCCATTCTTCTATCGAGGGGCATTTAGATTGTTTCCAGTTTCTGGCTATGACAAACAAAGCTGCTATGAACATAGTTGAGCACATGTCCTTGTGGCACGATTGAGCATCCTTTGGATATATACCTAAAAGTGGTATTATTGGGTCTTGAGGAAGGTTGTTTCCTAGTTTTCTGAGAAATCACCACACTGACATCCAAAAGGGTTGTACCAGCTTGCATTCCCACCAGCAATGCAGAAGTGTTCCCTTTTCCCCACAACCTCTCCAGCATAAGTTGTCATCAGTGTGTTTGATCTTGGCCATTCTTACAGGTGTAAGATGGAATCTCAGAGTTGTTTTGATTTGCATTTCTCTGATGACTAAGGATGTTGAGCATTTCCTTAAGTGTCTTTCAGCCATTTTAGATTCTTCTGTTGAGAGTTCTCTGTTGAGGTCTGTGCTCCATTTTTTATTGGATTTTGTCCTTTTTGATGGCCAATTTCTTGAGTTCTTTGTATATTTTGGAGATCAGACCTCTGTCTGATGTGGGGTTAGTGAAGATCTTTTCCCATTTGCAGGCTGTTGTTTTGTCTTGTTGACTGTGTCCTTTGCTTTACAGAAGCTTTTCAATTTCAGGAGGCCCCATTTATTAATTGTTTCTCTCAGTGTCTGTGCTGCTGGGGTTCTATTTAGGAAGTGGTTCCCTGTGCCAATGCGTTCAAGTGTACTTCCCACTTTTTCTTCTATAAGGTTCAGTGTGGCCGGCTTTATGTTGAAGTCTTTGATCCTTTTGGACTTGAGTTTTTGTGCATGGTTATAGATACGGGTCTATTTTCGTTTTTCTATATGTTGATATCCAGTTATGCCAGCACCACTTGTTAAATATGTTTTCTTTGTTCCATTTGATATTTTTTGCTTCTTTATCAAATATCAGGTGTTCGGAGATGTGTGGATTAATATCCAGGTCTTCTATTTGGTTCCATTGGTCCTCCTGTCTGTTCTTATGCCAATATCAGGCTGTTTTCAGTACTGTAGCTCTGTAGTAGAGTTTGAAGTCAGGGATTGTGATGCCTCCAGAAGTTCTTTTATTACACAGGATTGTTTTGGCTATCCTGGGTTTTTTGTTTTTCCAAATGAAGTTGAGTACCGTTCTTTTGAGGTCTTTGAAGATTTTGCTGGGATTTTGATGGGCATTGCGTTGAATCTGTAGATTGCTTTTGGTAAGATTGCCATTTTTACTATATTAATTCTACCTACCCAAGAACATGGGAGGTCTTTCCACTTTCTGGTATCTTCTTCAATTTCTTTCTTCAAAGATTTAAAGTTCTTGTCATACAAGTCTTCCACTTGTTTGGTTAGAGTTACTCTGAGATATTTTATGCTATTTGTGGCTATTGTGAAGGGTGCTAATTCTCTGATTTCTTCCTCAGCCCTTTTATCATCTGTGTACTGGAGGGCTACTGATTTTTTCAGTTAATCTTGTATCCTGCTACATTGCTGAAAGTGTTTACAAGTTGTAGAAGTTCCTTGGTAGAATTTTTGGGATCACTTATGTAAACTATCATATCATCAGCAAACAGTGATAGTTTGACTTCTTCTTTTCCAATTTGTATCCCCTTGATCTGCCTTTGGTATCTTATTGCTCTAGCTAGGACCTCAAGAACTGTATAGAATAGGTATGGAGAGAGTGGACAACCTTGTCTTGTTCCTGATTTCAGTGGAATCGCTGGGAGCTTCTCACCATTTATTTTGATGTTGTCTGTTGGCTTGTTGTATCCATGCTCTCTCCAAGACCTTTATCATAAAGGGATGTTGTATTTTGTCAAATGCTTTTTCGCCATTTAATGAGATGATCATGTGGTTTTTTATCAGCTTGTTTATATGGTGAATTACATTGACAGATTTTCGTATGATGAAGCTGACTTGGTCATGGTGGATGATGGTTTTGATGTGTTCTTGGATGCTATTTGCTAGTATTTTATTTAGTATTTTTGCATCAATGTTCATGAGTGAGCATGGTCCGTAATTCTTAGTATTGTCTTTCTGTGGTTTGGGTATCAGGGTAATTGTAGCCTCATAAAAAGTGTTTGGCAATGTTCCCTCTGTTTCTATTGTGTGGAATAATTTGAGGAGTATTGGTATTAGTTCCTCTTTGAAAGTCTTGTAGAATTCTGAGCTGAAACCATCTGGTCCTGGGCTTTTTTTTGGTTGGGAGACTTTTGATGACTGTTTCTATTTCTTCAGCAATTATAGGTCTGTTTAATTTGCTTATCTGGTCTCGATTTAATATTGGTAAGTGATATCCAGAAAGTTGTCAATTTCCTTTAAGTTTTCCAATTTTGTGGAGTACAGGTTTTCAAAATATGACCTGATGATCCTCTGTATTTCCTCCGTGTCTGTTGTTATGTCCCCCTTTTCATTTCTGATTTTGTTAATTTGAATATTCTCTCTCTGCCTTTTGGTTAGTTTGGATAAAGGTTTGTCTATTTTGTTGATTTTCTCAAAGAACCAACTCTTTGTCTCGTTGATTTGTCATGGAATATCTTGTTTTATCCTTCTATGGTGATTGACAGTTTTGCTGGGTATAGTAGTCTGGGCTGGCATCCCTGGTCGCTTAATGTCTGCATAATGCTTGACCATGACCTTCTGGCTTTCATTGTCTCCACTGAGAAGTCAGGTGTAATTCTGATAGGGCTACCTTTATATGTTACTTGGCCTTTTTCCTTTGCAGCTCTTAATATTCTTTCTTTACTCTGTATGTTTAGTGTTTTCATTATTATGTGGTGAGAGGACTTTTTTCTTTGGATCCAGTCTATTTGGTGTTCTGTAAGCTTCTTATATCTTCATAGGCATATCTGTATTTAGGTAGGGAAAGTTTTCTTCTATGATTTTGTTAAATAAATTTTCTGTGCCTTCAAGTTGAACTTCTCCTTCTTCTATACCTATTATTTTAAGATTTGGCCTTTCATGGTGTCCCATATTTCATGGATATTTTGGGTTAAGCTTTTGGTAGATTTAACGTTTTCTTTAACTGATGAGTCTATTTCCTCAATTTTATCATCAGCGCTTGAGAGACTCTCTTCCATTTCTTGTATTCTGTTGTTTGTACTTGCAATTGTGGTTCCTGCTCTTTTCCTCATGATTTCTGTTTCTATAATTCCTTCAGCTTGTTTTCTTTATTTTTTTCTATCTCAGTTTTCAGGTCCTGAATAGCTTTTGTTATATGCTTTAGTTCTTTTTCTTGGTTTTCTTTAAGTGATTTGCTGATATCTTCCAAATTTTTGTTTGTTTTTTCCTCCATTTCTTTAAGGTAATTTCTCATTTCATCTTTAAGAATTTCAAACTTTCTCTTGAGGTTATTATTTAGATCATTTTCTTCTGGGTTGTCCATATTTGGTTGTTCAGGTTTTACTTTTGTAGGGTCTTTAGGTTTTACTGGTATTGTGTTGCTCTTTGTGGTATAGTATGTGATCTTACCTTTTCTACTCCTCTTCTCCTCTAATAGGTGTGGTTGGGGAAGTCTGAGATTCTGTTGAATATTCTCCTAGGTGCCAGTGAATCCAAAGCTAATATGGTTTTCCTTGTGGTACAGTCAGTGTCACAGTTCTAGTTACTCCATTGGTTATTCCTGTTCCTGGAGGTAGCTTAGTGCTCCTGTGCTTTGGTCTGCTCCCTTGGAGTTTGCTGTCTCAGGCCTACTTTGGCCTAGGCTGCTGGCTTTGATCTGTTTCTGTAAATCTTGGTCTGGATCTCTTCTTACAGAAGTCCCTGGCTTGGAGTTAGACGTGTTCTGGTGGTGATCGCTGACTCTGGATCTGGTCGCAGGTTCAATCCTGATCCGCTCATGTCCCAGGACCGGTTTGCTCCTGGCTTCTGCTCCTGGTGGAGCTTGTTCTTTCTGTCTTAGGTAACTGGTTCAGTCCCACTCCAGTTCCAGTGGAGGTTGCAGACTCTGAGTCAGGTCATTGGCTCAATCCTGGTCTGCCAGTGTCCCAAGACTGGGTTGGCTCCCAGGGGTGGATTTGATCCTGGCTTCTGCTCCCGGTGGAGCTTCCATATACATGTTTGTGTCACAGTTCTTTGAAGCATTTCATATAGTCCATATGAAATATATACTGCTTTCAATATTTATTCTTTTCATTAATGCATTCTAATCTTCAGATTTCTTTTTGTTTTCCCCATGCTATAAAAAGCAGCTTCATAGTTTTTCTCATTTGGCGCTAGCAATTACTTCAAGGAAAGCATCAGTGGTACCTTCAAAGTAAGTGCCGTTGCAATCAAGAAGTTTCCAAGTGGAAACCATTGATATTAGTGTTGGATAAATATAGTTGTTGACCAATAAAGCAAATGAGACAGGCAGCATTATACAGGACTTGCTTGTCATCAGATATCCACATAATAAATTTAAAGTCTATTTTTCTAGACTAAGAATTTGACTGTCACACATGTACAAATAGTGGTATGTCTGACTCAGATGATGGTAACAGTAAAAAGCTTCCCAATAAAATTTGTGCCCAGCATCTCTCTTTGAGAAGCCCATGCTCACACTCGGATGCATTTCCTCAGCATCATTTTGTCTCCTCTAAAGTCTTAAGTCTTTAACACAACATTTTTTTTCCTGTTTTTATGTGTATGCATGTGTGTGGGGATGACAGTGGTGGTGCTCATGTGAGTGTGTGTGTGTGTGTGTGTGTGTGTGTGTGTGTGTGTGTGTGAACTGATTACTGTGGAGGCCAGAGGTCAGTCTTGGGTGCTTGACTATAGGAGCTGTGTGCTAGATAGGGTCTCTTGGGGGACTCAAGCTTAATAATAGGGACTAGACAGACAGGCTAGTGAGCCTCTTGGATCTATTCAGATCTGCCTTCCCTTAATAAACTCTAATACCCCTTTAAAAAGTTTATACCCACTACCAACTCTGAACCCTCAAATTTTCTTCCTTTGCTTTATATTAAATGTGTTTGCAATCTTATAATTTCTTTAAGGTAAAACAAGCAAAACAAACTCTTTGTCTATTATTTCTGTTGTAATCCTGTTTTGGAAGAACAAAATTTTTATGCTTTTCTCTGCACTGCAAATTTTAAAACAGAAAGTGTAGTTGTTAGAATGATCTCTAGGTGTAAAAGGGAGAAAATAGCATCCTGATGTGCCTTCGCTCTGAGGCCTGAAGGCACAGCTTCTTCTGGGGAGGATTTTCAGAACCTGCATACATGTATACTTCAGTGCATATGTCAGGGCATACATCTACAGAGAAAGAAGGGTGTATATGTACATACTTCAGTGCGTACGTCAGGGCATACATCTACAGAGAAAGAAGCATGTATATGTACATATTTCATAGCATACATCAGGGCATACGTCTACAGAGAAAGAAAGGTGTATACGTATATGCTTCAGTGCATACGTCAGGGCATATGTCTACAGAGAAAGAAGGATGTATACATGCATACTTCAGTGCATATGTCAAGGCATTCGTTTACAGAGAAAGAACGGTGTATAGGTGCATACTTCAGTACATATGTCAGGGCATACATCTACAGAGAAAGAAGGATGTAGCAGAGAGTCAACGTGGGGCCTTTGACTGGTGTCCTCTCATCAGGATGAAGTTGATCTAAATACGTTTTCTGCTATGGAAAGAGACAGAGAGGCGTAGCATATTATTTGGCACCTTGGATTTTAGAAAAGAGAACTGTGGCCAAATATGAATTAGCAAGACTTAGGAAGAAATGTTTAAAAGAAAATGCTCTAAAGTCCTCAGGCATTGAGAGCCTCTTAAAACATTTTATTGTAAAGGTAAGAGAATGGGGACTAAAGAGACAGCTCAGTGGTTAAGAGTACATACTGCTCCTGCAGAATATTTGGGTTCAGTTCTCAGCAAGTCATAGAGAAGTTCACCACCAGCCAGTTCCAGGGCATCTGACACCCTCTTCTGGACTTCAAAAAATACCAGGCATGCGTGTGGTGCACACATTCATACATATAAAAATAAGTCGTTTTAAAAAGGGAAATGACTGACACACATTAAGAAAGTCTAGTTATTTATAGACTCTCGGTGCATTTAAATCTTAAGGAAAAAATAAACTAGCTGGGGTGGCGATAAAGCACATGGTAATCCAAATAATTGAGGACTGAAGAGGTGATTAATTGTGGCAAAACATAACAGCAAAATACCAAATCAACCCACATTCCTTAGTTTCAACGTGCTTGTCATTGTGGAGGATACAAAGATAGGAGTTGTTGCCTCCCCTGCCCTCAAGGGAGCCTCACATCTGGCAGAGAAAAGATATCTGATAGAGAACACAGAAGAACATTATGGCACTATATTAAGGCATTAATGTTAAGACATGATCTCATCACTGAAATGGCAGATGTGGAGAGACAAGAACTTCAATGGGACTTCCTGGACAAGGTGGCAATCAAGGACCGATTTTAATGAAATGTAGCATTTTGGATTAACCAGTAGTCAACGGAGAGTATTTGCCTATCAGGACCAGAAAAACCATGACAGTTGAGTTACAAGGCTACAAAACACATCTAAAGGAATGATTGTGCAGCCCTGAAGAAGCAGAACACACTGATAAAACCAGAGAATCATTGTGTGTTGTCCTAGTAGTCAGTCTATGGACTTCATTGAGAGCAGCATGTTTCTAGTCCCATGTCACAGAGGACTTCTGTGTGAAGAAGACATGTCTGTCTTCACAAAGCACAGAGTCATGTGTAAGAGAAGAGACTGTGATATGGACTCATTTGTATTACCTTATAATATATACCTTGTAAAAATGCATGCTTGTGCCATAGATTTATTTTCATAATACAGGTATACATTTTAGGTGCTAATTCTACTTTTTTGAGATTAATAAAACTACAACGTTTTTTACTTCCTTTCTCCCTTCAAATCTCCCTATATACCCTCCTCACACTCCTTCAAATTCTTAAGGTCTTTTTAAAATTGTTATTATAAGAATATATCTCTATACATATATGTTCTTAAATACAACCCTTTCAAACCTTATAAGGTTTTATGTATTTATATATTCAGGGCTGTCCATAAGGTACTAGACAACCAATTGGTCTTCTCTTCTGGTGTGAGATGTCCTTCTGTATATGTGTTGCTTTTATTGGTTAATGAATAAAGCTGCTTTCAGCCAGTGGCTTAACAGAGTAAAGCCAGGCTGGAAATTCAAACAGAGATGTAGAGAGAGAGTAGGCGGAGCCAGAGAGAAGCCATGTAGTCGCCCACAGGAGACCAACGTACCGGAAACTTGTCGGTAAGCCACAGCCACATGGTGATACACAAATTAATAGAAATGGGCTAATTTAAGATACAAGAGTTAGCCAGAAATATGCTTAAGGATTGGCCAAGTGGTATTACAGTTAATGTAGATTTCTGTGTGATTATTTTGGGAAGCTGGGAGGCTAGGAAACAAGCACCCTCCCCCAACACTCTTTCCTCTGGAAGACCACATCTCCAACTCCCAACTTTCTTTAATTGTTTATATATAGTTCTTTGTGTAGGGTTGAGGCCTTGTGGGTTTTTCCCATCCTCTTTGGCATGTATGTGGGTGTCTTCCTTGTTCAGCTCACCCTTGGGCAGTCGTGGGTGAGACTTTATGGGTGTAGCTTCTAATATTACTAGGAAACAATTTCCAGCAAACTTCCTGATCTCCTGGCTCTAACAACCTTTCTACCTCTTATTCGGCATGTTCCCCAAGCCTTAGATGTGGGAATGTTTAGTACGTAGAAAAAGCAATTGGGACTGGGCCGCACAACTGTGAATCTGATTCATTGTGGTTTTCTGTAGTGGTTTCCTTCTGTTGCAAAGAGAAGTTTTCACAATGAGAGGTAGAAACTCCACTCATCTGTGGATAAAAGACTGATGTCTACATTTTGCTGTTAGGGATACATCTGTACATTTTATAGAACTTAGTAGCAGTTGCCTCAGGAAGAAAAATTGAGGAACTGAGATTTGAGAGATGACTAGAGATCATACAGGCACCACAGAGCACAGGGAATTTCCTGAAAGAAGCCAAATGTGGTGTTCTGTGGATATTCTGATGAAAGAATACAAAATTAGGGATTTGAGCTTTCTTTTGTTTTGAGAAGTAAATTCTTCATACCAAGTTCATACCATATCACCAGTTATGATTTTGTCTGTCTTCTTTCCGATTATAGTAGATGGCACCAATTGCCTGTCTGACCTTTGAGAAAGGAGTTTCTAAGCTCTAAGACTTCCTTGTATTGTTCAACTTTATTAAGCAGAAATTATTAATGATAGAAAATTATGTCTGCTTATTCATAATTAAGCATTAAAAGGTATTAGACTGATAAAACTTACAGCAATATTCATCTGTTTATTTTCAATTTAAAATTATGCTTGATTGTCAATAAATATGCCATTACTAGTCATTGCTCTTGGTTGCCCCCATAATGAGATTCCCACACCTGAAGACATTTTCATCAAAGCACGTAATTACAGCAGTCAAGCTGGAACTGACTGGAAAAATTCCTCTTTGCTGGTCAGCTTTCATAGTGTCAGAAAGTGCCATTGCAGGCTGCGGAAGGAGAAGATACATCAACGGTACTACATCAATGAACCCTGAACACTTTGATGCCGGACCTGCCAGGCAAGATGTGTCCACTGGTGTAATAGTGGAATTGTCACGGGAGTAACCAACTGCTTTTGGTTCAGATTTAAGGGTTGTTCTTCAGGTGGAATTCTACAGAAGGCTGTTACTTTAAACTTAGTTAAAAGCCTGTAGCTTGGGATGTTATAGGCCCTAAAAGGGAGTATAATATTGTTGTTTTGTTAAATAGACAGGATATTAAACTATCTTTTAAATATTTATGTTTATCTACTTCAATTATTGCTACCTTCAACTTTGGCCAGAGAAACTTCTCGCTGTAGTGGTCAGTAGCTAAAGCAGAGACTTATAATGGGTGAAGTTATTATTGAGTGTTTAGGTGTAAATGAATTACCTAAATCAACTCTCTCCCAAGAATTAAAGAGCAGACATAAGGAACATAATGGCAGTTGGGCAGTGGTGGCACACACCTTTAATCTCAGCACTTGGGAGGCAGAGGCAGGTGGATCTCTGAGTCTGAAGCCATCCTGGTCTACAGACAGCCAAGGCTACACAGGAACGGAACAGCAGGGGGACTGGAAGGCATGTTGGGGCATGGCATGAACACCACATTTGTGAACTATGCAGCTGTGGTTACCTGCACGAGATGAAACCAAGATCAGTCAGCATTCCAGGAGGCAGTACCAACTGCACTCAGTGGGTTATAAAAGTAATAGAGAGGACATGAAGGAGTGACAGTCATGTGATGAGTTGGGTGTGGGAAGTGGGAAGGGGATTATGGTATGAACATGACTGATTCATTATTTGCATGCATGGCATTGTCAAAGAATAAAGAGAATTACAAAAAGAAAAGAAAAATCCCATTCATACACCTCTATTCAATAAAATTATAATCTAGATTCTAAGAATACTCCATGTCTTAAACTACCTATTTCTAGTCTCCAGTACTTACTAAGAGTTTATCAAAAAGTTTTACTCTATAGAGTTGCAAACCTCGAAGTTTGAATGTTTTTATTATTGTAAAATGGATTTAATTTTATTACTGTTACCTTACAATGTAGTTTTAGCAAAATTTGACTGTAAAATTTAGGCAGTTTAAATGGAATCTATGAGTATTGTGAATAGACTCTGAAATTCAAACACAAATCCATGTATTTAATGTGGAACAAGTGAACTTCCTATTGTGTTCACAGTGAGCCAGAACATGTTTGGTAGAAGGAATGTCCAATTCACCCCTGGAAGTATGGATGGTAAAGGTGTCTCAGGATTGCTTGAACATTTCATTCTTAAGGAAATCTTAAGTCTAGTAAATGGTTGCTCATCTAGAAGATCAAGCAATTAAAGCATTCACATACACATTAGAGCTGAGAAACTCAACACAAATCCTGAGGTGCCAACTTGGTTTGATTCTAGTCTAAAGCTAGCATACACCATGCTGAACGTTAGAAGAGCTGCTTGGATGGCAGCAATGGGAAGACCCTGTCAGTCAACCCCTCAATAGAGCTGAGTGGCTCCTGCAGAAGTCACAGGCTGGCAAAAAGGCCAGGCTCATAAGCAATGGTGAAAGAATTGATTGGCCAGCAATGCCAGACAGTAGCCAAACCTTTCCAAATCATGACTTGGGAGGTCCTACTGTCCTTGGTCTCCAAACTACTGGCAGCTTATACCAAATATTGTGGGCAATTTATTTAAAAGTGACATTTAAATAGATGTATTACTTTAGATGTAGTCACTTGGGATCAAGGGTGATATTCTTAGGCCTCCGGATACCAGAAATGAATTTCTCAGAACTCATAATCCACAACTGTTGATCTTAGATTATCTCAACGTGAAATCTCTGGTCTAGGAGCAGGGTTCAATAAAGGTGGCCACACAGGCTTATTTAGAGAATTCCCATGACATACCCACTATGATAATCAATCTACAGTGGTATATAATAAGTGTTAGTTGCCTTGTCTTATTCCACTGAAAAATAGAATTTCCAGTAGAGTTTGGAACTTATTGTCAACACACATTGCCCTAAAAATCCAAGATAGTAAGAATAACAGACATAAGGTGACATATTTTAAGAATTTTAATTTTTTTTTTGTTGATCACACACATACACCCTGAATCTTTCGGTACTTCATTGAAAGCTAGAAAGCTGTGACTAAATGGAAGAAGTTGTACCTTCAGAATGGAACACAGAGGATGCTTGTGAGCCCAGAGGTGGACTACTGTTCGTAGTAGCAATTGCAAAGTGGTTTTCCACTGGGGCTTTGGGGAAAGGTTTCTTTCATAATTCCAAACAGTTTGTGAATTCCCCTTCAAAGCAGGCTCTTCAAGGGGAACTGAATATAACCTCCGCTTAAGTCTACCTAGTACTTCATTTCTCTTTTGTTTGCAAGGGTATTAATTATTAAATGTGCTTCATATTGATAATTGTACTGCATCTTACTTATTAATGATCCACTATTAAGCTTAAACTTAATATCTCTAGAGGTTCTCAGATCTCTTTTGGCAGGTCATTGCTCTGTTTTTCTCTGCAGGACAAACAGCTGAGGTTTCAGGCTTTAGGGTTTAGGTAGATGGGTCTTGATGGTGTGATTACCCATGAAACAGTTCATTACCACTAATGGAGTCACCCATGCAGTCAAAGAGAGAAAGTGAGCCTTCGACATAGTGAACTAATAGGTAATAAATTATTACACCTGGGGAAAGCAATCATACGTAAGAGCTGTAAATGATCAGAGCCCAGGAGAAAGATATATATTTTTTATTTTGCCTCAAGTATGTGTCTCTTGGTTCTTAAAAAAAAAGACATATTATTTTCAAAGCAATTTTTTTTCTGAATCAGGTCTTTGGTTTAGATACGGCAAGAGACAAAAAATAAGAAAGGCAAAAATCTAACGTATGCCTTGTGATGCTGCAGTCCCCATTTCCTTGTTTGGGTTTCATTCAAATCCGGAATTATACCTGGATGCTTACATTCAAGACTTCAGAGACATACCGTACAAGTTTGCACTATGAAAGGATTAAAAAAGAACAACCATCAGTTTGTCCCAGAGGGGGCAAAATACACATCCTAACAAGCGAGCATGGTTACCATGGGCTGTGGGGAGAGATTTAATTAACACCAGCAAACCCTCACAAATCTCATCTACCATGTCCATATGGGACCTTCGAGACCACAGTGCCATCAGTGCCTGTGTGTCCCCCAGCTGGGATTTGCTCCCAGGGTCATTCCATCACTTTCTACTGAGCAGAATAACTTTTCCTTCCCTGAGCCCCACGGGGTCTCCTGCAACTGTTTGCCTGTGTTTTACCACTCCCAAGGCTCCCCTAGTTCAGTCTGCTCCCACTATCTCCAGCATAATCTCTTCTGAGTAACTCCTCAAGTCACAGATTCCTAATGAGCCTTTACTCCTACAGAGGAAGGAACATTCAGAAGCTCTCGTCCAGCCCTGAAATTAGGAGAACCAACATCTTTCATCAGGGCTATTATGATCTTCAGTCTCTTCAGCTTAGCCAGTAGATTCACCCTGATGCTGCCACATTAACCCACTGTCTTCATGCTTCCAGTCTGAGTATTTTGTGTGTTTGTGCTGGTTGTGTCTGTGTGTCCATTTTTATAACATTTGGAGAGGCATTCAATAAAGGTCCTTGGTTAGGAATGGAAATATATCTGCTTTGTATTCTTGTTCAAGATACTGAATATATATGTTTGCATATGTGTGTTTAAGTTTTGGTTTTAGAATAAATAGAAACTTGCAAGACAGAATTCCTACCTATCTCTGTTGGGGAATATTATTTTAAGGCACGTGGCTTTTGTTTATGGTGCCTTTGTTTAACTCTGTGGAGCTGTGATTCTTTGCCTGTCTAAAACACCTAATGGTACTAATAAAGAGCTGAACGGCCAATAGTGAGGCAGGAGCAAGGATAGGACGGCCTGGCAGACAGAAAGTATAAATAGAAGGAGGGAGGAGGAAGAAGAGAAGGGAGCAAGAGAACGAGGAGTGGAGAACATTAGGGTCAGATGCCCAATCACACAGCAGGCCATGGAGTAAGAGTGAACATAAGACATACAGAAGCAAGGAAAGGAAAAAGCCCAGAGGCCAAAGGTAGATGGGATAATTTAAGTTAAGAAAAGCTGACAAGAAACAAGCCAAGCTAAGGCTGGGCGTTCATAAGTAATAATAAGTCTCTGTGTGTAATTTGTTTGGGAGCTGGGTAGTGGACCCTCAATGAGTAAAAAAATCCAAAAGAGTAAAAATCAAAAAAGCAAACAATAACATCTCCCTCTCCCCTTTTCCATCATAACATTTCACGCTACTATGGCCTAGTTTTCACAGCCAAGAAACCAACACTTGTACAGTATCAACTCCACACTTATCCAGGATTCACTGGCCAGCATCCAATGCCTTCCCTTTCCCTGCCCCAGGATCTCATCCAGGACACCTCATTACATTTGTTCTCACGTTTTTTGATCTTTCTATGTGAATGCTCTCTGACTTGCAGGACCATTATAGTTTGGAGGAATGCTGGTCGGGGGTGTGACGTACTGTCTTTAGTGACAGAGGCTGTTTCGTGATCAGACTTGACTATTTGTTTTGGGAAGGGGGTGCAGATATAGATCAGGTGTCCTGTCAGGTGCACATGCTATCTCCACGGCTAACACTGATGATGCTCACCTGCCTGAGGGGGTGGGGGCTGGTTTCTCCACTGTGAGATTATTGTGCCCCCTCTCTCCCCTTTACACACCCTATTCCTTGCAAAAGCTGCCAAGACATTAAACTTAGCCTCTCATCTAGGGGAAAGGAGCTATTCTCCAGTCCTCACTAGGGGGTGTATATATACAAGAAACAAGCCAAGCTAAGGCTGGGCGTTCATAAGTAATAATAAGCCTCTGTGTGTAATTTGTTTGGGAGCTGGGTAGTGGACCCTCAATGAGTAAAAAAATCCAAAAGAGTAAAAATCAAAAAAGCAAACAATAACATCTCCCTCTCCCCTTTTCCAACATAACATTTCATGCTACTATGGCCTATTTTTCACAGCCAAGAAACCAACACTTGTACAGTATATATTTGTACATAATATATATATTATGCAGAATTAATTTGTGAGTGACTTGTCTCTTTTTCCACTTATATATTGATCCAATCATTTATTTCCGTCAGGTTCATAGTCTGTTTGATTGACTGCTAAACTCCTATGCTATACCTGAATGTAGTGATAGCCCAATTAAATTCATTAATCTTAAATGGAATCATATAACTGAAAGTTCAGGAGTCCAGATGTTCTCTGATAACTTCAGCCTAATAGGACAAGTTAATACCTCTGTTGCTTTTGCTTTTCAAATGTATAATAATAAGAAGAAAGCAGTATCTACTGAACAGAATTGTTACATAACCATATACAATACCAACACAGCTCAGAGAAAAGAGTGCTCTGTGACCTATAGTTCTTTTCATCTTCTAGAGCTAGATATTGTTTATTTTAGAAGTTCAAATAAGAACTGGGAATTTTCAGCTACTGAGGTGGCAACATATATAACTCATCCATATTCATATATAATTGCTATATATATTGTTTCAAAATATACATAGTCAGGTCTGACATACATGACACAAAACTTATACATATAATATATTTTTAAATTATGTAGGATCAAACTATAGATTGATGCACAATTTGCCTTTGTAGAATAATTACATTTTGCTAACATATAAAAACCAATTTAATGTATATGAGATTCTATTCATTTCCTTATTTAATTTCCTCACCTAGGTCAGGCTTTGCTTCTATAGTTTGCTTTTGAGAGGGTATAGAATTATAAACAACCCTTCTTTGGTAGTCTGCAAATCATTTTTAGTCTATACATCATAATCATAAATGGCAAGAGTTCAGTAGCAAGGTTGTAGAGAATCATGTATCTATATTCAAATGCCACAAATATTTTTAGTACTATTCTGGTTATGGTTTTGTCTTGAATGAATAAGGAACTATCAGAGATATCAGAGAACTTTCTGATACTAATATTGATTGATTAAACATTTCTTCAGGTACTTAGGATAAAGAGTCAATGAAACAGGTAATGACCCTCAACTCATGTCAATGAATAGACAGCAAGAAACCAATTTTAAAAGCATACCTACCTTAAATTTGGTGGCAATAAGTGCATGGAAGAATGAGAGAAATGAGAGAAGAAGAGGGTGTGATATAGAAGGACTCTGTGATAGGGTAACTTTCTAAAACAATTTTTTATTAATCTGTTGAGAATTTTATAGAATGTATTTTGAACATATTCATCCCCAACTCTTGAGTCTACTTGTGTTGCCCAAGTAGACTTGGAAATGGGGCCTCCCCAGGAGTGTGGCCAACCTACAGAGTTTCCATCATTAAGGAACACTGACTCACTTTCTCCCCCCAGCTATACAATATCAAGAGCTCCTCAGCTAGTGGTGGGATTTTTTGAACATGGTTTTCCCCTCTACACTGGGATTTTGTCTGGGTTGAGTTTGTCCAGATCTTATACATGTTATCACAACTACTGAGATTATGTTCAACTTCCCGGTTGTGTCTGGAACAAATGGTTTCTCTGATGTTATCACCACTTCTGGCTCTCACTGTCTTTTCAGAATGTAATTCTTGAGTCTTGGGTGGGAGGAGTGTGATATGTATGTCCTATTAGGGTTCAGAACTTCACAGTTTCTTGTTCTCTGAACAATGACCATTGAACACAAAGGATCTCTGTTAATTGTCACTGAATTCAAGGAGAAGTTTCTTTAATAGGGTTTAGGAGATGCTCTGAACTGTGGGTATAGTAGTGAGTCACTAGAAGTCATTCATTTGAAGTCATTTTAATACTCTCAGTTTAACAAAATATTAGTATGGAGTTCTTGTGTAGGGCCAACACCTATCTAGCTACTTTTTCTGGGGCCCTTTAATGGAACCAGGAATGGGTTCTACCTCACAGAGCAGACCTTAGATCCAACCAGAAAATGGTTGGCTGCTTCAATAAAATTCATGCCCCTATTGCACCAGTCAAAACATCTTGTCAGACCAGCCACTGTTATAGTTTGCAGGTCCACAGATGGAGCTAAATTATTCACAGTTAGAGATACCCACATAACAAATCATTTATTTAGCTTTCACTTGTATTCTATTGTTTCTCACGAGGAATCAAAAATCATACCTTCCTGCTGCTGTGAAGTCTTGTTTGCTTCTTGACTTAACATGCTTCTAGAACATGCCAAGCTCAGTTCAGAAATAGTGTAAAGATGAGCATGTATGTGCTCACATTCCACTTGAAGGAGGTCACTGTGATCTAAAGAAGAATGATGTGAAGAAAGGGTCAGAGCCACAATAACAAGATGAAAGTTGCCAGGTCTCTGAGGTGTCTTTCATGTCGAAATAAAACAAACCAAGACCATTCCACATACCTTGAGGAGGTTGGGGCCACGTCTGAGATTTCTGATTATCCCTGCCAGTGGTGATCACAACCTGGGTACCTGCCTGCATCTCTCACTCTAAACTCTATTCTAGGTCACTTACTGTCACTCCTGCCTCCTCATCCCTACATCTTGGGTGCAAGCACTTCTATCTTTACTAAAAGACCCACTGATATAAAGCTGTTATGTTAAATAAGGGAAGTTTAAGAGAAAGCTCATGTGCATTGCTGTGGAGAGACTTCATTTGAATTCTGAATGCTGTTCTGGAATTCATCATTTAGGTCAGGCACTGCTGAATATGGAAATAATATAGATATGACTCACTCATAACACATTTATTTTGGTCCCAGACTCTCAAGATGGTAAGGTTTATGATAACAATAACTAAAATTCACCATATTTCTCCAACTTTAGTGCTAACATTCCAAATCATCAGGGGCCAACAATCCAAATCATCAGGTGGAACCCAGAGTTGACAGCTCTCAAGGGAATTCAATTTCTTCCTTTAATTTTAATGCTACCATCCTGGGACTAATTCTAAGTAGAAGAAATAGGTTCAGCTAAGTATTTCCATAAGCCAAGCAATATGTTGGAGTTGGGGGCAAATGAAGAGAAAGACTGGATGGTGAGCATGAGTATATATCTTTCCTTTTAAATATTTTTTTGTTGGTGATGGTTTTTTGAGACAAGATTTCTCCGTGTAGCAGTCCTAGCTGTCCTGGAACTAGCTCTTGTAGACCAGGCTAGCCTCGAACTCCCAGAGATCCGCCTGCCACTGCTTCCGGAGTGCTGGGATAAAAGGTGTGTGCCACCACGGCCCAGCTTCTGCTTAATTTTTATAAATGTTAACATAGTCCCTGGCACAAAGTTATCACTTTTCTGTGCATATAGAGTGAACACATAACCAACTGAATATTTAAAAATGTGTGTGTGTCTGTTTAAGCTATTAACTAAGACTATTGAGCTGGTTGAACGGTTTAGGAGATACTGGACACCTGTGCAGGCTGAGAAAGGATAGGTGGTGGGGTGTGGTAATGCACTTAATCAGACAGTTAATTTCTCAAGATAATTAGTTATTTAATTGACCACTCACCCAGTGCTAATGCATTTGGATTTGTAATTAATCTCTATTTTGTTTGCAGGATTTTATATTTATATTTCCAGTTCTAGTTTAACAGCAAAGCTTAACCTATTAAGTGTATTTAACATTAGCCTATTTTAGTTAGTCGGGAAGGAAGACTGGAGAGATGGCTCAGGGGTTAAGAACACTGGAGGCTTTTTGGAGGGACCTGGGTTAGATTCCCAGCCCCTGTTCACAACCATTTGTAACTCCAGTCCTAAGGTATCCAATGCCCTTTTCGGGCTTCCATGAAAACCAGGCATGCCTGTGGCTCACAGACAGATGTGTAGGCAAAACACACATACACATATAAAAATATTAGCCTGGCGGTGGTGGTGCATTCCTTCAATCCCAGCACTTGGAAGGCAGAAGCAGGCAGATCTTTGTGAGTTCGAGGCCAGCCTGATCTACAAGAGCTAGTTCCAGGATAGGCTCCAAAGCCACGGAGAAACCCTGTCTCAAAAAAACCAAAAAAAAAAAAAATTAAAAACAATTTACCATGTCAATACAGCATAGTCTTCATATAACTTTTGGTGTGATAATTAAATCAATTTTTGATAATTTGAAAGGATATATATCTATATATGTGTGTGTGTGTGTGTGGTACTTTTTGATTTATTGCACTACCTTGATTAAATGTTTTCACATTCAGCTGCTTCTCTTTTTTTTTAATGATTTGCATTTTTTAGCTTGCTTCTCAGCTGAGGAAATCGTTGTGTGTTGTATGTAACTATCATAATTCGTCTTATTTCTTCTAGTAGCTGTCTTGAACCCTTTATAATTTCTGAATTTCTGAAACTGACAGATTATCTCATGTATCTTTATATGTCCCCCAATACCTGGCATTTTGTTTCATACAGCAAGTACTCAATAACAACTTTTAATTAAGGTTTGATTAGATCTTAGATAAATTTTGCTTATACTTGCTTAACCCGAAGTTTCTCTTACTGTGAGGATAGTTTTAGGAATTAAAAGCTCAATAAACACTTTCTGATGCACAGTTAAATGGTCTGAAAACCAACTTTCATAGAGGCAGGTCAAAATCCTAACTTAGGAGCAGTCATTTCATAAAGAGTAAAAGCACAGAAATTGCATCCCGCCAGTCAGTATGTGAAAGTACTGAAGTTCATCTGTTTTATTAAAACCTAGTAACAAAAAATAGTGACCTATTTATTCAGAGACTGAAAGAACAATGGCATGCCTATAGCAAAAGTCAACACAAAGCAATAGCATATCTTGTACTTCAAATTGCCATTAAAATAAGGGGGGGCACAGTAAATACAATCGTATGCATGCACATCAGTGGGGCTGGTAGGCAGGTGGATTAGGAAGAAAAGCTTGCTAAAAGAAGCTAGCCATGTAGAGAGTGGAAAGTCCTAGTCTTACTTGCTAATGGTGTTTTTGGACTCCATGTACTTCTTAGGCATTGGTTATTCAGCCAACACTTAGTGAAGCTTCAACAGCAATGGAAGAAGCAGAATGAGCAAAACTAGAGTCTTCCCAGACGATGCTAGGTGCATGCGCTCGAGCTCGAGACGCATCCTGAAACAGGAAGTCTTGGGTCAGTTTCAGGTGGTAAAGCCAGGACATCAAGACTTGGAGAGATGAGAGAAGCTCTTAAAACAGCAAGTCACACGAGGATGGAGGAGGTAGGGAAGACATGGTTTAGAGGCCCGAATGAGTGGCTGAGCTCCCAGCACAAGCTGTTTCCCAGGGCTCTGTGCACAACAAATCAGGTCCACAATCTAGGACTGTTCTGTTAAGAAATATTGATGGAATTCCTGGCACATCGATGTTGTTTTAGGAGACAGAAATTCACGGGTGTGTATATGGCATATGGTTGGGTGGAGGTGACAGAATTGGTTTTATATGGTTGGGTGGAGGTGACAGAATTGGTTTTCAGGTGTCTTAAGACAATCTATATTAAGCCAACATTTGCTCCTTTCATGGAGCATTGACTTAATGGTAGCATATATCAACAATACATTTTATTGATAAGATAATGTGGTTTTGTTTGTGCTGTGTGACTTATGTAGTTGGGATCAGGGCCAGTTAATATGATTGAAACAAAAAGTAAATTAGTAGTAATTTAAGATTTAGCCACTATCCACTCCCAAGCCTAGACTTTCCTTGTACAGCCCAAGTTCACTCAGCAAGTGGTGCTGAGTGTGTTGAGGTATCAGGACATGGGCCTCAGATAAACTGTGGCTCCTGCCTGTGGACTGCTTTCAGTGTTCTAGGAAAACAAAGAAGTATGATGTGTCAGTGTGACCATTTCAGATAAGTCAACTTAAGTGAACTTGGCACAAGTCAACTTAGCAATAATTCAACTTAATCAATTTAGCAATAAGTCATTTTAACAATGCCCATGTACTTGCTGATTCACAACCTTGTTTATACAAAAGCCAAACTAAACAAGTGAACAAAGAGTGACAGTGATGTATACTTAAATTTGGGTTAAGATGTTGTTTCTTATTAGTCATAAAATGACACCAAAATATTTTGAAGAATTCAAAGACATATAAATGAAGTTTTCAGCATTCATTTTGTTTTATTGTGATGAGAGTGACTGTTTTCTTAGACCAGATTCAAGGATGTCTTCTAAACCTTTCTCAGCATATCTTGGAGTAATTCATCATAACTATTTACAGTTTCAGTTATAAACGATTAGGTTTCTTAACTTCTTGAGTTCCGTAAGCATGTAGATGACCCCTGAATTTCAAGATTCACAGTTAATAATGAAAAGATAATTTCACACCTTTGCTTATGTTTGGCACTGTGATGTTTCCTCATTAAAACCACTAAATTATTTCGACCATATTATTTTGCATAGTTTCTCCAAGTCTCATTAAAATACGACTTAAGGTCACAGATATCACCGCAAAGATTGTTGTGCAATAGTGATTCTATGTCAGGCCAGCAATAAAAAGTTAACATATTTGAATAATTGAACATCGACACCTCTTGTTACTCTCTACCTTAGATATAAACCAGAATGAAAATTATAGCCTCTCGTTTTTTTCATTTATTATTGTTTAGAAGAAAGCCATGATTTTGAAAGAACAGATATGTTCACAAGGTGCCTTCAGTGCTCACATTTTCTGTCTGATGATGTTTGAAATAGGAATTATTATAAAAGCAATAATACAAAGTTTCTGCTTTGCTAAAGCAAGATGTATTAGAACATTGTTGGACTGACTGGAGAGATGGCTCAGGGGTTAAGAGCACTGGCTACTCTTCCAGAGGTCCTGAGTTCAATTCCCAGCAACCACATGGTGTCTCACAACCATCTATAACGAAATCTGGTGCCCTTTCCTGTCATGCAGGCATACAAGCAGGCCGAACACTGTGTACATAATAAATAAATAAATATTTAAAAAAGAACATTGTTGGATCATCAATAATATAAAATATAGGGACTACTAAAAGAATTGTAAAGAGCCATTGTTAACAGTTTCGTATTTAAAATATAATTCTTTAATGTACAATTTTTTCGTTTGTTTTTTTGAGACAGGGTTTCTCTGTAGCTTTTGGTGCCTGTCCTGGAACTAGCTCTGAAGACCAGGCTGGCCTCAAACTCACAGTTAACCACCTGCCTCTGCCTCCCGAGTGCTGGGATTAAAAGCGTGTGCCACCACTGCCCAGCTAATGTACAATTCTTAATTTAAGACCATATCTTAATAATAGTTTTTTACTACTAGTGTTGATATTTTTCTTTCTCTGACACATTATCTTTTTAATTTAATTTAATGTTTTTATTTATTATGTATACAGTGTTCTGCCTGCATGTATGCCTGCATGCCAGAAGAGGGCACCAGATCTCATTACAAATGGTTGTGAGCCACCATGTGGTTGCTGGGACTTGAACTCAGGACCTCTGGACGAACAGCCAGTGCTCTTAACCTCTGAGCCATCTCTCCAGCCCCTGACACATTTTTTTAAAAATTGTTTTTAGTTCTTAAATGCCTGTGTAAAGTGTCACAAATATATGTATATATGTTGCAAATTTATCTATCACATCTGTCTATGAAAACAAATCATGTGAATTTTTACAGTTACAAATACTGGTTATCTCAACTTGAAGAAGGTGATGAGAATGCAAACATTGTTATTCTTTACAATATTTGTATTATCCTTTGTGTTAAAATCAGCACAGATTTCTTTTGTAATTTGAGAGCATACCAGAATAAATACAATTATGAACACAAAAGCTTCTGATAAGGGTCTGGTAATGAGACTCAGTAGGTAAAGGTGCTTGCCACCTAAGACTAGAGACCTGAACCTGATTTCTAAACTGCATGAAAGATCAGAGAGAACTGATTCCACAAAATTGTCCTCTGGTGCCCACACATGCACATGGCACATGTGGGCATACATACATCACGCACCCCACAGTAACTCTAACATAAAAAGTAGAGTTTCCAATTTGTGAAAGATTTTGTAATGTTATATAAAGACTGATAGTCTTCTCTTATAAGGATACAATTACTTCATTGTGAGCCGGTATATTAATTATGTTAGTTGTTCATTTTGTAATAATCCAGGAATCAAGAGAATAATAGTTGCACTCACTGTAACCTCTAGTGAACCACTATGGAGAGTTTTGTTTCCTGTTCCTGCGACCTTAAGTTCTACTGGCCTAGAAGTTTGGGGGAGTGGAGAGCACTCTTGCCAGCAGCTACAACAAACAAATCTATTGAACTGGAAGCTAAGACTTCCCCCTGGCTACTTTGGACATTTGACACCCTTAAACCAACAGATAAGAAAGGAATAACAGTGTTAGGAGGGGTGATTGATCCAGATTACCATGGGGAAATTGGATTGCTTCTCACCAATGGAGGTAAAAAAAAAAAAAGATTATGCTTGGAGTATAGGAGACCCTTTAGGGCATCTCTTGGTGTTACCATATCCTGTGATTAAAAAAAAACCAAAAACCAAAACAAAACAAAAAACCGAAAAACTACAGCTGCGTAATATAGGCTGGATGACAAAGGGCACAGACACCAGTCAGGAATGAAGGTGTGGGTTACTCTACCAGGAAAAGAACCAAGACCTGTTGAGGTGCTTGCAGAGGGTGGAGGAAATGCAGATTGAGCGGGAGAGGAAAGTACCTATAAATACCAGCTAAGGCCACATGACCAGTTGTAGAAACAGATTATATAACCAACAGGCCAGGCACAAATCTTCATATCAGTACTGCTGGGCAAGGCAATCCAGTAGGAGGAAAAGGGTCCCAAGTACAATCAAAAGTGACACCCTGACTCCCACCGTCAGGAGTTATCTTAAAATACCAAACCGTAACATTTATACAGAGGACCTAGGACAGACCCATGCAGGTGCTGTGTTTGCCGGTTCAGTCTCTGTGAGTCCCTGTGAGCCCTGCTTGGTTGATTCTGCAGGCCATGCTCTCCCCGGTGTCTTTGACCCCTCTGGTTCCCACAATTCTTCCTTTCCTTCTCCCTCAGGCTTCCCTGAGCTCCAAGAGGAGCCCAGTGAACATCTCCAACTTGGGCTCTATAATGTTTGACTGTGGATTTCAGTATCTGCTGCCATCAGTTGCTGAATGAAGCCTCTCCAATGACTGGAGTAGGCACTGATCTATGAGTTTAGCAGAATCAGCTCATTAGGAATTATTTCATTGACATTTTATTTATTTATTTATTTGGCTTGTTGGGTTGGGTTCATGCAATGAAACATCAATTAAGAGTGTAGGACCCAGGCATGACAAGCTAAATGTAGGCCTGAGTCTCAGTTTACCCTAAGGCATTAAAGATCACAAACTGAGACCACTCATGCTCCACCCAGGAACAGACCATCCAAAGGAAATTTCTAACATTCCAACCGTTGTAGGTAGGATCACATGCCAGCACACACCCATTGCTTTTCACCAGGACACCAGGATTGTAAATGATTCAATCATTTCATCTTTCTTCAGTGACTTTGACTTCTCTCTCCTTGTTTTCCCAAATTAACTTCATTGATCCTGGAGTAGGCGACACCTTGAGCTTATAGTAAAAATACTAGACGGCTTGACATCAGATATTAATTCTCAGAATTGTGGGGTCTGGAAAGTCCAAGATTAAAGCACTGAGAGATTAAGTTCTTGATAAAGAACTGTGTCCTGGCTTGGAGATGGCATCTTTCTTGCTGTGTCTTGCTATGTGAGTGAAGAGAGGACACCCTAGTGACACTTTTGCTGAGCACATTATTCTCACAGGCTTCTACTCTCATGACCCCATCCACAACTCACTGCCTTGCAAAGGTCTGTGTCCTGATACCATCACATTAGGGAATACAGTTGAAGCAGAAATATTGGGGGATTTAGTTCATGTCATTCCCTGGGGCATAGAGGAAAAGAGTATTTCTCTTATTTTGGTACCAATCTTTAGTCCTCTCAGTGACCCATTTTAACTAAGGCCCAAAAAATTTATCTCCTGGCGTAGATTCAGGATTTCTTATATTTTTGGGTCACAAAAGGGCTTAGACATCACCTGTTATAATGATTACAGGTAGTAAGCCTGTTGTTTTATTTATTTTTTTGTTGTTGATTTTATGCTGTTATCAATTTCTTTAGAGAAGGCTTCTAAGTTATAAGCTATATCTTCTCTTATATGTTTTCTTCTTCATTCTTTAAAATGGTATTTGGTTTATAAACACAATGATGAGTGAATTGGTGTTTAAGTATCACTCCTTACATGTTCATCTTTCACAAAAATAACTCCTTAGAGACTACAGCAGCATCAGCATCTTCAGTACGTTCCATCAAGGCAGTAGGCACAAGATCCCCACTTGAACATCTAGCCGTGTATCTGTGTCCACAGGGCAGCCTTGAAAAAGAGCATGAGAATCCTTATTTCTGACACCAACTTGACTCTTTGGTGTGTCTCTAGCCCAAATTAAAAGTTTTGCATCTATCCTCAAAGAATGTGGTGGCTTTTGTTCCAAAAATATCTCAATGCATCTGTTCATAGGGGTTATAGTTATTGATGTACAAGTAGAGTGATGTGTCTGTTATTGAATTAATGACAATCTGTGCTTGCATTTGGTTATCATGGTATCAACAATGTGTTGTATTTTGAGATCATCTGAAACAGGAAGCACTGAAAAGCATGGAACTTTGATTTCTCTGTGTCACCCTTTAATGAGATTTGTGGCACACCTGAATTTACTGTCACTCTTTCTTGGAGATAATTGCAGTCTGCTGCAGGCTACCTTAGAATTTCAGTTTTATTTCTTATCAAGGACTCCCTCCTCCTCTCACTGGTCACTTCTGAATTATATGTGGGATGATGGATTAGAAGGCCTCTAATCCTAAAAGCCACCCCTATTTTCTTAGACGTAACAAACAGACACAACAAAAACAAAGAAATAAAAAAATGCCCAGTTAGCTTTAAATTTCAGACAAATAATGAACACCTTAGTATATACTTCCAATCTGACATGTAGCATACTCTTCTTTGTTTATTTGAAGGTTAAATGTAAAGGAGTCCTATATATTCTACCTCATAATCTTATTTGCATAGTCATAGGAAGTTGGAATTAGAAAAATGTGAAAGAAAAGAGGTGAGTGATTTTGTTGAACTGAACATAAGGTCATAAGAAAGCCCCACTCCGTTGCCTCTCAATGTTCTGCCTTTAAAAGTTCAAGCAGCTACATTGGAGTCTTTCTCATGGGGGTTGGTATTTGTAGCAGAACAGAAACAGAAGGGTTAGAGGAATGAGATTCTCAGGGGCTTTCCAGAGCTCAAGTCCTTGTTCAAGGAATGTGGGACTTCCCCTCAGCTTTTACCCTGACAGGAGACCTCACAAAGGAGGAGTGAATTGAGAAAATCTTTCCCTTTAGGTATGTACAAGTTTTTTCATTTTGTATGTAGATTTGGTATGTAGAAGTTTCCTGATCCCTCTGTCCCTAAATGGTTTTGAGGGGTGCCATAAATTTGGGTAAAGATTATCAATCTTTATGATTGAGTTCATAAAAGGTCAAAATGAAAAGAGATTTCAGATGTTTTAGAAGGGAATTAAACCAGTGTGGGAAGAATATAAGATGAGCATAGGACAGTTCTGAATCACAGTCTTTGTATCACACTGTTTATCCAAGCTTGAAGCACCAGAGGAAGAAATGGCTTTTGGAGCCAGGGACAGATATGGGAAGAGAGCCACGCAGCCAGAGCTAAGTGATGGCTATTGTTGGTTGTCAACTTGACTATACCTGGAACTAATTAAACACAAAGAGCATCCACGTGAGAGATGTTTAGTTAATCACTGGAGGTAGGAAGACCCACCTTAAATCCAGATCACCTGAGGTCAGGAGACCTACCTTAGATCAGTATCTTTTGAAGTTGGAAGACTCACCTTAAACCCAGACCATAGGCAGTCAGAGGACCCACCCCAAATGTAGGCCACACCTTCTTGTGACAGCCTATGTAATGGACAAGGAAGAAAAAAGCCTTTGCTTTTCCTTCTTGCCCTCACCCTCACTGGCATTAGAGCCTGCTTCTTCAAGACTCCGTCGCATACTGAAGATCAGCTGACACATCCAGCCTCATGGACCGAACAATTACTGGATTCTTGGACTTCCGTTTGGGAGACAGTCACTGTTGAACTAGCAGCACCATAATAAATCCCAAACATATATTGATTCCATCTGTTCTGTTCCTCAAGAGAACCCCAACTTCTACGCTTGTCTAGTGATTGGTAAACTTTCCTGCATTCTAGCTTTTACCTCTGTAAACTCCATATTTACCTTCATTTTTTTTTTCCCACTATCTGATTCTGGATCCAGGCACCACAAAACTTGTTTGCATTGTGAGTAGGCCATCAGATCCACCTAAGTGTCATAACACGGTGTAGTAGCCATTGAGTAGAATACTCCTAAAAGTCTGCCACAGCCTTTCACAATGCAATCACACAGACAACAGACTGAAAACTATAGAGATGTTTAGTAAACATTGTCTCCCATTGAACTTCCTCTTATCTGATGTGAGTTAGCCTTAGCTAAGTGAGTCAGCCTGACCGGCTCACAGTAACACTGCACTTGTTTGGTGGGAAGGGATGGCAGTCTTTAGTGTTGAGAGCCATAGCATCAGTAAGTTGCTAAACTTCCAGAATCTTGTGACCCTGCAGTCCTTCCTTAGTTCCTCTTTAGCTCAGTGGGTGTCCCTGAGCCTCAAACGTTGTCTACATTTATAACACACCGGTGCATCCTTCTCATCTCTTTTTCTCTGGAAAACACTCAGGGCTGCCTGTGGGCTTGGTGGGGATTGTTTTTTTGACACAGAAATCTTTCTGTTAGCCCTGCTGTCTTTGCCTCTGAAACCTCAGGGTCATCTGACTCTCTCACCCAGACCTAGAGGACTCAGCAAGTACTTAGAAAGACATCTGCAAGTTTTATGTGTTCCTCCAGAAGATACCTCAAGCCCTGTATAAATCAACATGTACATCCAGGTTTTTAGGGGTGAACATACCTATATGTGACATATACTTGCACTCCAGAAAAGCCACGTACATGATGAGCCAAGAGAAACTTCAGGATGCCTTGAACAAAGATGCCTGGGGCAGTCTCTGCCCATGTGAAAAACTTTTGACTGCAATTATCCATAAAACTAGGTGTGTTTGATATTCACTTCATGCTTATTCATCTAGATGAGGAATTAAATATTGAAATTACTTTTGAACTTCTGGAGATTTGTAAAGGCCTTTGAATGAGCTGCTAATGCTTGTAGTTTTAGATGAAGCCAGCACTAGACAAACTTCAGATTAAAATTCCTGTTTAAGACTTCCTAATTAAGGGTAAAATACCTAGCTCAGAAGGCCTCTTTTCCATCGGGGAAATAAGATGTCCTTTTGCCACATTGACTCCTGATGTGGCTTATTTGGTGCTTTTGAGTTTGTAATGGTCACATGGACACACAAATGTATTTGTGTTATGGATGCGAGTTTGCATGTGAAGAATTCTTCTGGGGTACATTTTAACAGACACAGTATGGGGCTCAGCCTGTGGTAGGTGCTCTTCCTCTGTGACTGAACATGTTGGGATGTTCAGATAATCAACAGTAGGGATCAATTTAAATTGTTGACGTGTCAGCCTTGATTTGGAACAGAGATGCACAGAAGTGAATTCCTTGTGAGTGGCCTGACAGGTCACACTTGAGTGCGTTCTCATTGCTGTGTGTGGAAAAGTAGAAAACAGAGGCAGGTTGAATGTGGGAGGCGGGGGGCGGGGGAGATTGCTATGCAGAGAAGGCTTTGTGTGTGTGCTAATAAATAAGTTATGATATGGAGTTGTTGCCATAGCTAAATACAGTGAAACGAGTTAAAACACTTCTGAGAATATAAAATGCCGTGGACAAACATAATTACGTTGCCTTTTCCAATTCTCTCTCTCCCATTTAGACACAGCAACCCAATAATCCATGAATGTCAGGAGTTCCTATTTTGACATTTCAACAATATTGAAGGAGGATTTGTAGAAGGCTTGGGTGCTTTGTGCTTCTAATTGTACTCACTGAATAGGATGCCATTTTCTAAAAATGATTTTCTTTGGACAAATGTATATCTTGGCAAGTAATGTTTGAAGAGTTTGTTGTTATTATTGAGGAGCAAACACAGAGGCCAATGTAGATGCATTCCTTACAGCCTTAACTACACGCAGGGGATCAGCGTTGACAGGAAGGCCTGACTGAGTGCACCGTGAACTCGTGCTTTCTTTCCTCGCTGTAGCTACCCCGTGTTGTGATGGGGACACGGGTCACAGATGTTAGCACTTACAGGCTCTCTTTTCTCTCTAAACTCGACTTGCTTTGATGTTTCAAGTTCCCCAGAATTAATCCCAGAAACAGGAGGAAAACCTACCTCTATTTCTGGTTATTGTACGTATAAGGTTGTGGTTTGTGACCCCACAAATTGCCAACCTTGTGCTCGGTTCACATACTTTGAAAAAAAGATAAAATTCTAAACTGTATCGTAGTGTTTAGTTGCATGGTTTAGAATCGTTATACATACATATGCTTTAGATGATTGTGAACTTGCCATGTACACTATAGTCATGCACACTATTTTTGACATATGACCACGAAATATTTTATTTCCACTTTGCTATTTTGAAAGGCATTTAGCTCATTGGGTCATTTGAATTTTGAAGATATAGTTTCCAAAATTTTGTTTTCATACCTGTTAATATTTGTTAAATCGTAGAAAACCCACAGTGCCCCAAGTTGCTCTGACGGCTGAAGATCAGGGGTGTGCACCAAATTAAATAACTGGCCCGACATCTGAGTTTCCATCCCTGCTGGTCACAGCCTAGATTTCAGTTTATGTCTCTTCTAATTGATTTAGCAGGCCTGGTTCCGGTCAGCACATAATACATCCAGTTTGATGAAGTGTGTCCTATCCTCAGGTCACTGGATAATTTTTAAAAATATTGTATAGGTGTCCTTAAGTCTAGGGATTTAAAATTGGATAGTATTGCTTGTGAATATTTTTTTTTTTTAAAAAAAGACCCAGTTGCTACACAGTTTCAAAATTTTGCTTCCCTGGAAAAGTTATTTCAAGAATAAATAGTAATATTAGAGACAGGATCTAGAAATCTTCAATGAACGCTATTGTATTATTGTTGTGCACTGATGATACTCGCATTTCAGACATGAAACAAAAATTCCTTTGCTTTGAAATAGTTCAGCTGGAGAATTATCTCATTTCCTGTCTAGTAGTAAGAATTTGCCTATAAACACCCGAGTCCAGCAACCTAAGAAGGGAAGAATGGGGTCACATGTAGGTTTTCTTTACAATCCTTATGTCTTGGACCTTTCTTTTGACTTTCTCTTTCAAGCGATGTTTCCTTTAATATATTCTCACAAGACCTATCCAGCTTGTGTCAAGCAAAGACGCTGCGTGCTGAGATAAACCAGGACAAACCCAGAAAGGAGCTGACATGTTTATAGGGACACTGTCCACATTCATTTTATTTTAAAAATGGAGTTACTTGTAGTTGCTAGGAAATTCCTTAGCAAGACAAACTCTACATCTGTTTTTAAGTGGCTAGCAGGGAGGAGCAAAAATAATTTGATTTCCACTCTCCCTGGTAGTTTGCTTCCCATTTCAAAGGGCCCATCTGAAGGGAGAAAAAATGTTCAAAGCTCTTATTTGTGACTCTTCCTAAAGAAGCAGCTACCATTTCTGCACCCTCACACAGCTGACAGGCATCAGAAACCAGGACCATCTAGCTGAATAAGTCTCTGGTATTATCTGAAAAAAGTTATCTACAGTAAGTCAGCACTCATCCCTGGCATTTTGTTCCTCAGTGCTGATATCTCTCCAGTCCGGATATGTTTTCTGCAAACCATTAAATAGCAGAGGTGATATTGGCAGAAACCAGCACAAAGAAGCATGGTGCTCATGAAATCTGTGCCTGTATCCAAACATGGAAATGGGTGGGATTTACCAAAATGATGCACTGGGGTTTGTTCTCAGGTGTTTCTCTGAGTTCACCTAGCATTTCTAGGTTAAAAACAGAACAGAGGCCCAGAAGGGAGAGTTTGACAGTAACATTAGTGTCCCAAGAACGGAACAAACGACCATAATGTGACATCATCCTTATTCTTGCTTCTCAGAATAAGTATTTGCTTTTTACAATTCCTTTAAATTATTAGTTAATTAAAAAATCTCACACCTTAAAAGTTATGTGTATTTTATTTTCCTATATTAGCTTGCATAATATAGAATATTTTTACTTACAGACGAAGGGAATGTTTATTACAGAAACATTCTTAAGTGTGATAAATCATAAAACTGCTCAGAGTAGTATAGCTTATAAAGTGATTGTAATAGTCATATACATAGTAGCATTAATTTTCAATTATAAAGTCTGAATGTCATTTGGATTGAATATAGAATGTGGTGACTCAACTAATAATTCATATACAGTATATTTTCAGTCTCTAATTATATGAAATATTAGAAAAATGATAAAATTTCAAATGAAATAAATTACTCATTTTCCAAATAGTAAAACTGAGACCTAGACATGATAAATAATTTGCCTGAAGTCCTTTTAACAACCAGAGAGAGCTGGACTTAAGAGCTTTTAGATTGTTATATCTGTACTTTTCTGTAAGGACCTTTCTAGAATGTAAGACTATGTTATCATTTTTTTCCAGTAAAAATCTAGTATTGGGAAATGCAGATTTAAATATTAAATTTATATAACTTGGTACTGAAAGCCCATGTTACATTTCATAGTCTTTCTGATGTAGCATAATTAAAACTCCTTACGATTCTAATAAAGGTTTTGAATTGTGGAACAATACTTTCTAAATCCCAAGGTAACTGATTATTTGAACGCCATGGGCTTCAGTACTGAACACAACATGAACTTTATTAAGCAGGTGGAAGTGTATGTTTTTATTCTTGAACTTCACTCCTATTACAGAAGAACTCTGAATCTTGGAGGTATATTTCACCATTATGCAGGCCTCAGTCTACTTAAGAATTTGAACCATATAATCAATTTTTAAACACAGTTTTGAGTGATAAGATCCTCATTCTTTCACATATGCTGGCAATCGCTGATGCAAACATCCCTAAAGCTTATAACTTACCATAAATTGTGACACCATACGGGGCAACACTCAAGACTTCCACTTAGCTTGCTGTTTCCCTGGAATCCAATAAAGAGAGAGACAGGTGTGTTTCTAAGCATACTTGTCAATATAAAAGATGAACAAGCAGAATATTAAGAGGTCAGGGATTTTATAGGTATGTCAGAGATTGAAAAGAGATGGAACAAACTCAAGAAAGCTTCAAAAAAATAGATAGACCTTGAAGCAAACAATTAGATATCAGAGGTGATGTATTTCAGTTGAAATTGTTTCAATGGTAGGACAAATCTTGTACTGAGACCCAGTGGTCACTCTCAAACTAGGCAACATGCCCAAGAGAGCACAAAGTAGAGGTTTGGGAGGAGAGAGCTCTGTGACTTTTTCTGTAGAGATGTGAACAAACGTCTGTTCATCCCAGATAAGTCACCTAGGGCAAACTGATGAAGTGCTTCTACCCAAGTCCGCCTTGGTGAGCCAATGTGTTTATGAAGTTCTTTACAGGAGGATCAGTGAGCCAAGAGCAGCCGCATTTTGAGGAAGCCTACCCTAGCATGGACGCCAGCTTACACAAAGTACATTCCTGGTGCTCCCTAAAGAACTTGAACATAACTTTACTGCTTTTATGACCTTCCAAATCTTGTAACTTTCGACAACTTCTAGAATCTGCTAACTCTTGGTTACCTTTCTAAGTCTTAGAAGCATTCCTGTTCCAAGAGTGAATGCTTCAGTTTTGATGAAAGAGCCACAAAAATGAGAGCAGGGGATAGAAATTTATGGAAAAAGAACCTAGTAATACAGAACGCCCCTTCTCTTGTACTTACCATTCCTAGTGTTGTATCAGTTATGCAGAGGATGGCAGATGAGTGCATGACTGTGGACCACCTGTAACTTAGAGATGCTCTCTGTGAAGTGCGAGCAGGGCACGTGATACTCATTTAGCATGCCTTGCATTCTTATTATGTGACAGGGACCAAGCACTTTAAATAGAAGAAATATATAAAATTCATTGGCTGTCACTGATTAAACTTCTAATGCTCTTGTGATGGTAAATGGAGCCTGCCATGCTCAAGGGAACATAGCAAGCCCCCCCATAAGTTAGTAATTGGGATCATCTCAACAATATGACTTCAGATTAAAATGAACGTAAGTTTGAGCAAGACCCGGTTGCATGTAGGTTTGTGGCGAGGTCATCAATGTTGATACCAAATGAAGAGTGACCATTAGAATTGTTTGTGAATCCAAACCCCATTTTAGTAGTATCTGAAGACCAGAAAAGTAAAACGTGCCATACTTATTATGAAGACTTACCTTTAGAAACCAGCTATTACTGATTCACTGTCTTCAGGGAGCTCTTTGTTGCTTACTCTGCTTACATATATGTTACAATTTGTATCTGGAATGTCTTCTAAAGTCCACTGGGACATGGCATGTAGAATGAGGTCCCTGGAGGTGTTCAATCAAAGGGGACTGGAGGAGCCTGCCTCTTTTCTCTCTTCTCCATCCCTGTGAATGGGCCTTGTTCATTGATGTACTATAGATACCCGAGACCCCAAAATGAGGCCTATGCAGTCAGGAATTGGCATCTCTGAACTGTGCGTTCAAATAAGTCTTTCTTCCTTTTAAGGCAATTTCTCTCTGGTAAGCGTGACAGTTATGCAAATCTAATTAGCACAGTAGGTCTTGAGGATGACTTTCTAATGAAAACATTGATTGACAATGAAACAAATTCATTGACCACTTGGTTTTGTTTAAAATAAATGTCATTTAAGAATATGCGTTGAATGCAATCCTCCTCATGCGTCCTAGTTTATGTGTGCAGCTCTTCAAAGCTCAGGAAGAGCAGCCTAAAATGGGAAGTGAGTCAGTTAGAAACAGAGCAAAGACGAGATCGGCGTCTTCTGAATATTTACTCTGGGCAATAAAATAAGAAACAGAGTTACATTTTATTAAATGTTATGGGTTATGATTCATCTAATACCTTAAGATCATTAAATGTTGTTTTCAAGTAGTTCGTTAGCATATTACAATGTAGTCAATCAAAAGTCTTATTAGTCAACAAGAACAACACGCAGTGCACAGTGCAGTGATCAGCCAGGCGGGCACATGATCACTGTTCTCCAAGAGCTTAAAAGTAGGCAGACTTCAGGGATAAATGTTAGTTGCTTGTCTTTGAAGAGATCAAGTGTTTTCCGGGTAGTGTGGCACAGACAGATTGATGCTTTTGGAAAAGGAGAATGACACTGGTTTCTAGAGACAAAGTACCCTCGAAAATCACCAAAAGCGATCTATCTTTCCATGTCAACTCAACAAGATGACATTTTTCTTTCATTAGGTTCCAAATTTCCATATATAAGTGTTAAAGATATACGTTAATTCAAAATATGTATTGGAAAAATAAAGGAGTCAACCTGGTACCTTGGGTTGTTTGACATTTCTCAGATAGGGGAAAAAAAAAGAGGTGGGAATAGATTTTGAAAACACATTTGTGAAGCTCAAATAATGATCTTAAGGAAATGCAGGAATGAGCTATAGGCCACGTTCCTCTAAACTGGTAATCCTTTCCTGGGCTCTGAGGGACACTCCTTGGGCGTGAACATTTTGCATGAACATTTGTTGCTTAGGAAGCTTCAGTATGTACACTGCATCAGGAACATGAGCCCCTCTAGGACCTGGTGATGGCAACTCAACTCCCAACATGGAGAGCATTATGTGACATCTGGTGTTGCTCATCCAGAAGATGCAACATTTAAAAGCCAAGTACAGAACATTTTCCCTGTTTTTACTTTAATTTCTTTGTTAGCCCAGAGAACCTAGAGTAACTTAAATGTTTTTGTTGTTTTATCCCTTTTCTTTTTTATGTTACATTCTTTTGAGAATGACTTGTTTCTATTACTTAGTCAACTTCATGAATATGTGTCTTCTGGGTCTTACTAAAATCTTAATGGCTATCTGGATGATTGCTAAGCCATTGTTTCCTCAGCAGGAGTGATGGCTGCCTTCTACTGTGACACAGAGGAGGTTTTGCTGTGGAGTTATATTTGGAGTTTGCACATAAGCATTTCAAGAAAGCATTTGTCTTGATTGGAGTAGAAACAGAGCAGAAATATTTTAGCTACTAATTTTTCTCTAGGGATCATAGGAAAAGAAAGTATGGGTTTTAGTTTTCAAGAACTTTGTTATGGATGCCAGATTCTTCCTAGACAGAAAGAAGGGGCAAGATCATAGCCTCTTGGGGTTGGGCAGCTCAAAGTTTAAGTGACTCTTCACAGGATTTGTAGCCACCTATGAGGTTCCTAAATTTCCCAATACTCTGTTCTTTCATCTGTAAAATGGGATTGTAGTGTGCACCCCATCGGAGTCTCATAAACCCTGAATGAGAAGATATATGGTTAGCAAAGTAAAACATCAGTAGAGGAAGATGGCCTATTATAAGAGAGAGAATTTTATCGAATTTCAGAGCTGCTACTTTTATGGTATATTTCCCAGCCATATATGGCCTTTCCCTGTGAAAATTACGAGCTTAAGTGTATGAGCCAGGGATGTCTTAAAAATATTAGGAGGAAGGTTTCATAAACTACTGGCTTCTGACAGTGGGGAATATGGTGTTTGAAGGATAGAAGGAAAGATTTGCAGTGACTGATGGGCTCTGGTTAGGCTCTTCCTTAGTAGAAATAAGGGGGAAGCATCAATTTAAACGAGGGAGCTAGAATAACTTACATCTATCTCTGTGGCACTGTTCTAGGCAAAGGAGATACGGCAATGAAAAAACCAAACAAAATGGCTGGATTTCTTAGACTGTATAGCTGGGTGGAGAGGCAGATACGAAATGCAGAAAGTAGGTGATCCATAGCATCCCAGGAGGTAAGAAAGTGCTTTGGAAAAGCAATGTAAACAGAGTCATTGGGGATTGTCTATGGAATAAAGGCTAGTTTATTCAGAGTGGGCAGGGATAGCTGTATTGCTCACAACTTGGCTGGGTGTAGAGTCATCCCTCGGGGGTAGAGAGAATGCGAGAATGCGTGGGATCATTGGTTCAGTCCCTAACACTGGAAACAAGGCAAAGAGAGGCAGCCAGCAGATTTCTGACGCTCATGTGTTCTAGATAAGAATAAATTATTGTTAAAAAAAAAAAGCAAAAGGGAAAAGAGGGCATGATGAGGCAGGAAGGAGGAAGCATCCACCAAGAACAGCATAGACGTCACGGGTGGCACACTGAGGCATTCGAGGAGCGGCGCTACGAGAGAAGAACAGAAGGACCTTCTAGGGCACTTCAAAGCCGAGGAGAAAGCTAAAAGGACTCCGGGTTTCAAAGGAAAGCTCATTCCGGCTTCTGTGCTGTGAGGTCTAGTGATCTGTAAACATGAAAGGGAAGAGGGTTTGAAACCTTCAGATGTGCAGTTGAACAGTGAATAGTAAGAATGCTGTCTCTGGTCCACCTTGCCCTCCCATGACAGAACACCCACAACTGAGTCATGTGTAAAGAGGAAAAAGGATGTCTCTTAGAGTTCTAAAGGCTAGGAAGGACAAAGTTGAGGAGCTGGAGTCTGGCCAGAGCCTCCCTGCTGAGTCAACCCACAGTAGAGGGTAGATGTATACGGCAAAGATATAAACTTAGAGCTTAAAGCCTTTCAAGATTGTCACTAACCCACTTATGAGCCTGGGTCCCCGATATCTTAAATCCTCATCAGTTCCTGCCTCTAAACACTATAATGTTGATTAAATTCCCAACACCTGCTTGGGGGCGGGGAGGGCATGTTCAAACTTTGTAGCCTGGTATTATTCCTGCCCTCGATCCTCCTGTCCAAATTAAAGTCCTTCTCATATGCAGAATGCATTATGCATTTATTTAATTCTAAAACTCCAAAATAGCCTGGTAATAACACCAAGTTCCAATGTGGAAAGTTTTGTCTAACTTAGAGGTAAGCTTAAAGGCCCGGTTCATCTTAAGGCGTATTCTCTCTAGTTATGAGTTTTGGAACAAAGCAAGTTATCCCTTCTAAAATCCAATGCAGAACAGACACAGGACACTTTCCTTCCAAAAGGAAGAAAAAGGCAGGAAAAGAACAGTAACCGGTTCTAGAAAAGCCTAAAACTCAACAGGAGAAACAACATTAAATCTTAAATTCCACAATAATCCTACTTAAACCTCTGTTCCTGCTTTATGGTCACATGGAGGTGTGAGCTGAGTTCTCGAGGCCTTGGGTATCCCACTTGTATGGCTTTGCTGTCTACAGGTCTAGACCTGAATCTGACCAAGGACTTATAACTGCATCATTCCGTGAAGGTGGAAGAAAAAGACTCCATGTTCAAAATAGAGTGAAAGAGGAAGATTGCAATCTGAAGACATTTTATAATTGGTATTTATCAATTTATGGCAATTGGTATTTATCAACTTAGACTTTATGACCTAAGTAACTCCTGGCAGGGATGGCTTCCAAATACCTACTTTCTAGCTATACAGTCAAGCCATAGCAAACAATAACATGCATTTATTGAGAGGCTGAATAAATGGCAATCCCTATTCAGACTTGGTACTGTAGAATCTCATTTATTCTTTACAACTAATATAAGAGTTCTTACATGTATTATCTCTATTTTGCATAGGGGCAATAAGTTTATAGAAGTAATTTTTGTAAGACCCCAGATCTAGGAGTCCCACTGAAGAAATCTGACTTGAGAGTTAGCTTCTAATGTGGTTTTCCCTCTTGACACCAGATTAGATTTTTAAAATTGTATCCATTTCATTTAAAGAGGTTCATTTTTCACTTGCTCTCAGTGGTAAGCTGAATAAATATCTATTCAGAGATGTCCGTACTTCAATTCCTGAAACTGGTAGCTATGTTAGCTTGTATAGGTAGGGTAATTTCTTGACAAATGCATAGTAAATTGAAATGATCCCCATTGAAAATGGATTAAACACACCTTCCCTATGAAGGTCAAAGCTTAGCAATGCAGTCGATTGTAGGGTGCCAGTTTTTCATCCTTGTGATTTCTGGCCCACCTGGAGCTATGGCTCACTGCTACTGCCCGTTGCTGCGCTGGGAGAGTATATTCTGTCACATCGCAACGTCAGGAACAGATCAAAAGTTGAGGCACAGTTTCTGTGCAGTGCAAATGACTTTCACGCAATTATGGCGTCAAACTCTGACAAACGATCATAAGGTGTAAACGTTCCCTTTCTGCAGCTGTGGTTGAAGATCTTAAGATGAAAGGATTACTGTTGGTTACCTGCGTGGGCCTGGTGTCACCAAAGAGACACTGGGAAGTGGGAGGCAAGAGAGACCAGAATGAAAGAAAGGAGTAGGAGAGTCATGCTTCTGCGGCTACTTCTTGAAACAGTAGTCACAAGAGGAGAAATGTGTGGATAAACCCATGCAATAACATCTTCCCAGGCACGGGGCCACTGGGTGGTGGGTAGAGAATTAGTGATCATATGGTGGGCATTTAAATGAAAAGCCTCAGCCTCTTGCCATGGGGACAGTGCTAGTAAGTCAAGCTTTGATTGCATGAGGCTGGGAATTCACTCCCTGTCCCTGGTGGTACCTAATGGAGGACTTGAGAGAAGTGAACCCTTAGATGCTAGTAAATACAGAAAGAGAGAAGAAAGGTGGGAAGGCAAGAGGATGGTGCTGTCTTACAAACGGGATGAGCAGTATCCATGTCTTAACAAGGTTTGGAAGCTTGCTAGACAGTAATTCTTCTGAAAACACTTGGGATGAAAGGCTACTCTATCGCAGCGAGCACTGTGTGTTTCCAATGCTCCATGCAAAGACAAACAAGCCAAACCAAACAAACAGAAAGCCGGCCTTCTTGTTCCACAATTGATTTTTAGCAGAAAAGCCTCCTTTGAGATTAAGGCTTAGGGAGCCTTTAGCATTCCCTGTGCATTTCTCTGATACAATTGCTCTTTTGATTTTGGTAAGTTAAGTTAATGTGTTCTCTTTGAGGAACTGGCTATTTGTTATGAAGAGGTCCTTAGTGGGTTCATAGGAGGAAACTGGATGGTAGAAACCAGAACAACATGATTCAGCTAAAAAGTGGGAAAGAGCATGGCAGAACAATGCCAGTAAGAAATCTTTCCTAATTTGGCATTTGGGGAACTACATGACTGAAATTTTCCTCTTTGGATGGCTTCACATGATGCAGGTGCTCATACTTTATATTTTGAAACAGAAAAAAATTAATTCAGTCAAACCCATAAAAATGGCTGGCTCCTGTGTCTTTCTTTCATATGTAAAAGCATGCCATAGAAACATGAGATATCATAATTAGATGCTTGGGATGCTGTAAGGAAGTTCCAGAGCCTGAGTACCAGAATGAGACAGGAGCATCATCAAGGAACTAGCCAGTTTCCTGTCTGATGAGGTACTATTTTTTAGATGGTCCCTTCCCCCAGGTGTTCTTTGAGGGCTCTATTCTAAGGTCACAGCTATGGTTTGAATGTGCCCCATGGACTATGTGCTTAAATGTTTGGTCCCTAGCTGGTTCAGATGTTTTGAGGATTTGTCTTACCTTCAGGGATGGGGCCTCACTGAAGGAGGCGGGTCATTGAGAGTGTAACCTGGCCCTTTCTTGGTCCTGCTTCCAGCTAGTCTTCTGATCTACCCACATGGGAGCAAACTCTCCCAGGCACAGCTGTCAGCATGGCCACTTTGCCTTCTGGCAACATTCTTCTCCTCAATCACAGGCCAAAATATATCCCCTTCCTCACTTGAGTTGCTTCTGACAGATATTTTATCCCAGGGAAGAAAAATAACTAATTAGGCACTGCATTCTTGAGACATTTGCCCTCTGAGGTCCTCCCCCAAACACCAAAACATTGGTGATCAGATTTTCCAGTTGTAAATTTTATAAGGATTCATTCAGCCTGTGGCATATGTTCTGCTGAAATACCACCAACTACCCAGTCTTCGTATTTGGATTCCAGAACAACTATTTCCTTTCCTTCTTCCTGAATTTTCTTAAAATGCAGAGCTGGTTGAGTTTGGCACACAAACATCTGGGGCATGAATCAGTATAGAAGCCTCTTCTATCGGTACACAGAATGTCAAGTCTACAGAGCTATACTCCCATGATTGTAATGCCTTCTCCTCAGTTTGCCACACAAACATCTGGGGCATGAATTACTATAGAAGCCTCTTCTATCGGTACACAGAATGTCAAGTCTACAGAGCTATACTTCCATGATTGTAATGCCTTCTCCAGAAAGCCAAGGCACCGTCACTTGGGCCTGCCTGTAGTATCAGTCTGTGTAACTAACACGGCTACATCCTGTCATGTTCGCAGAAGCAAAAGGCCTCTGTCAGGTCTGAAACTCACATCTCATTTGGGGATTTTGCAGAATATCGTTTGTTGACTGTGCTGCGTTTGAGTATGTTGTCCCAAGCAGGATCCCACTGCAATATTCCCAACTTCTCACTGGACTAGATTTACCTGACTCCATCTGCCTTTTTCAGCCTCCTTCTGAACAGACATCTAATCTTCGTTCCTTTAATTTCTTTCTCTAAAAAGTGTTGGTTCATGTTTGCTGATGCTTTCCTTCTTGGGATGTGTGTTCCCGGTTGGCTCTAGCCCGGCTTTCCATTTTGTTTCTTTCTCAAGCTGCTATGACTTCAACGCTGGGAGTTGGGTGGGAAGAGGCTGCTGGCTTCCTCTTTGGTTGTTTATTTACAGATTGATCAGTTCAGAGTTCTACTGAAATGCAGGACATGCGTTTTATGTTTTGCTGTTTGAACAGATCCTCATGTTTTCATTGATACTGTGTATTAGTGTGTATACGTGTGTGTACGTGGCATATTTGTGTATGCATATTTGATGTGGCATGTAAGTATGTGTGTGTGGTGTGTATAGTGTATATGTATGAGTGTGTATGTGTCATGAATGCATTGGTAGTGTGAGGGTGGTGTGTGTGATAGTATGTGGTATGTACATATGTGGATATGTGTGTATGTGTGTGTGAGTGTGGTGTGTGTGACTATGGTGCATGTGTGTGTGTGTGTGTGTGTATGTCCATGTCTGGGGCACATGCCCACATGTAAGCATGTAGAGTTCAGAGATAAACCATCCTCTATTATCTCTGCCTTTTATTTCTTTGTTTGTTCATCTATTTATCACTGCTTCTGGGGATAGGTACATGTAGCCCTGATGGGCCTTCTTTTTCCTTCGTTCCTTCATTTCTTCCTTCATTTCTTTCTTCCTTCATTTCTTCTTTCCTTCCTTCCTTCCTCCCTCCCTTCCTTTCTCCCTTCCTTTATTTCTTCACAGGCTCTAGAATTTAATTTCAGCTTCTCTTGCTATCACGGTAAAAACTCCCTGGGATATCTCCCCTGCCCTGTGTTTTTGTTGTTATTTGTGTTTTGTCTGTGGCCCAGGCTGGCTTAATACTCATTATATAGTCTAATCATAACCTTGAACTCTGAACCCCCAGCTTATACTTCACAAATGCTACTATCTGTGGCCTAAAGATTCCATCATTACCAATCAGGTTCAGTGTGGATGCCTTTCCAGCACAGTCCTCCCCTTCTCTCCGGCACACACTCACAGCCACGCACCATCTACCAGACTTGCAGGAGTCCTGACAATTATGCCTGCATTCTGGCATCCCTATTACTCTTTGCCTATTGGCCAAAGTCTTAACATGTCTTTGTATTGTATTACAAAATATTTTTGATTTGCTAGATTTTTTATTACTATTTTAGGAGCTGGTAGTTGCAGAGAAACCACACACACACACACAAAAACCATATACACACACTGTATAATGGTTTCAATAGAGCTTTGAACAAGGCACCAGGTGGGACTTTTAAACACTGTATTATGGCATATTTTACCTTTTAATATATTCCTTGTAGACTTTGTTCTGTTTACTTTTGCATTTTCATTTTGCAATTATGCTTCCTAAATTGTAATAAAGAGGGGGAAAATAGCCTGCTAATTTGAGAACAGGGAAAGAATGCCTCTTAGGTACAACAAATGTGTTTCTTGAGATGAGCACCATGATGGGTGATTTTGGTCGCCAGGAAGATGGCTCTCGGTGGAGGAACAAGCCAGGCTAGGCCCGAGGCAGGGGAAAGCTGACTGTTCTGACTGGAAGTTAAGACCTTAGAGAAGATGCCTGATTGAGCGAAGACAGAGAGTTCGGCAATGGTCGGCATTCTGGGTGGAAGTATCTGCTGTCGGGAGTGGCTGGGAGACCAGGAAGACAGGTTCTGGCTTAGAGGGATTTGTGCCCCAGAGATCCTGTTCTGGGAGCTTGTCCCCACTGTGGGAACAAGCTTTAAGAGATGGGACCTAGCAGAAGATGAGTAGATCGTGGGAAGCTTCTGCTCAGAAAGGATTAATGCTGGTTTGTCAGGAGTAGATGATTTCTGAGCAGGTTTACCAGGGGAACCCAAACTCCTCCCACTCTCTGACTCCACCCACCTACTCCCCTCTCTGTGCTTGCTCAGGGTCCTTCTGCTTGTAACTAGTTCTCTACTTTGCTGTGGAGGAGGCTTGGAGCTCTTTTCAGGATGCTGTTACAACATGTTTGGAGTCTTTAGACACCAAAACTATGAGACAAATAAGTTGTTTTTAGTGTAGAAGTTACCCAGTACCAGGTATTTTATTATATCAACACATAATGGACTAATTTGCAGACACATCTGACTTTCAGTTTTGAGTTGTTCCCTGTGTGTGTGTGTGTGTGTGTGTGTGTGTGTGTGTGTGGTGGGGGGAGGGTCTGGTATGAAATTTAAAAAAAAATTACGTGAATGTGTTAGACATTTAGATATACAATTTTGAGTGTGTGTGCACGTATGATAGAGAGAAAGAGAGGTGGGGGGAAGGGGGACTGAAGCTGTGCAGGAAAGGAAGAAAAGGTAAGGAAGGCAGAGCATAAGGAAGAAGCAGAGGTGGGGCACTGGTGTCCAATGACCGCAGAAACAAAGCTGCCCTGCCTCCCAGGCTGTCGTGCTTGGAAGACACGAAAGTACCATTCTCTTCCCAAACCAAATCTGTAGCTTTCTTAGATTTACTTAAAATGGCCTCAGGGTCCTCAGCAACCAGGGAGCTCTGCTTTACATCTCAGGTAATCTACAAGTGGAAGGAACTCTGATGACATCAGTTTTAATTGTTCATTCATGAGTGTGGAGGGCTAAGGGGGAACACAAAGTGTAAGAAAGAAGGGAGAAACGCTTCAATGTTCTGCAGCTTTGTTCCCTGTTTCTCTTTTCTTTCACATTCTTTTGTTTTCATTATCTCCTTTCTCTCTTCCTTCCTTCCCATTTCTTGCCTTCTGTTTGAATTTTTCTGTTCAGAAGCTAGACTGGGATTGTCTGGAGGTGAGCACTCTGTAATGCCTGCTTTCTCTTTGCTTCTTGGTTCCAACCCTGTAGGGAGGAACTGTGTGCCGGTGCCTGTGTGCCTCTCCGCACAGACATGGGATGATCTTCATTTACACAACACGAATCCAAATTTCTTACAGAAAAGCCCGTTAGCATGAGGAGAGCAGATAAAAGACTGAGCAAGTCTCTCAAGAAATCAGCTCGGGTTTTCGAGAGAAGCAGTATGGGGCAACTGAGGCAAAATGAGGAAGATCTGTGGAAACGGTGTTCCTGTCCAGTATAAGGGTCAGTGGTGCTGCCGTTCAGTCTGCTCTTACAAGTCCTGTAGGTTTATTTTTACAATTATAATAAATTTATCAGTTGAATCTTTCCTAATACATACGAAGTTCATGAAGATAGGAACTGTGAAATTCTCATGTAGTGTCGGGTATATGACACACACTCATTATTAAGCACCACTGTTTATCCCACCTGTTATAATTCCTGAATAGACATCAGATGTTTGCCAAAGGAAGAAATAGTTGGGCAGGTGCTCGGGGAGGAGCACAGACTGAAGAGGTGCTTGGATTCACCCTGCTCTTCCACAGTGAGTGCTTCCTCTAAGGGTACTTAGGACTTTATATACCATGCAAAGAATGTTCAAGCTGGACAAAACTTTGTTTAGTTAAATTAATTCATCCATTAATTATTAACACAAGCAGATTTATAATAATCCAAGGTTAGAGAAACAACTGCATTTTTTTTGTAGACTTAAAAATTGATTTGTATTTCTTTGAAACACCGGCCACATTGCTAAGCAATTTTAACGAATTCTAGTCCTAAATTTCAGATTGGGACTTTTTTTGTATGCGTGTAGCTCACAATGAATGTGAGTCGTTTTGTGCCATTTAATAGATAATAGGTAGGAATCTATGTTAGAGACTGCAATCCCCAATCCTTTCCCTTCTAGTAATGCTTTTATTTGCAGCCATTCCCTCCACTTAACTCCCCGGGAAAGCATTTTGCCGGCATGAAGTATGCAGCACCAGGCCCTGACAAATGACCCCATTAGTCACACTGTCTATCTGCAACTCATAGCAATGAAGGGCGGGCCCCTTCCAGAGATTGAGAACAAGCACTGCAGGTCCGGGTTGAGACTTGCTTGTGATTACGGTGGGGTGACTCAGTGTTTTGATGGAAATCAAGACCCGCATTTCCTTAGCAGTCTGAAGCTGTGAGACAGGAACACCACGAGTTACGGTATTCAAATATCCACACGGCTCTCATCCGTACTCCTCTTCATAGTTTTCTTTATCACTCTTACATGTTTTTGTGGCGTATACACACCTTTTAAAATGATAGCACTCACCCTTCAAGATGTTAAGTAAGCACCCTTATGTGCTGAAGGGATTCCGAAATGCTTGCTTGTGGATGATTTGGGTTCGCTTAATATAATCTTAATAATCCACTACAAAAAAAAAAGAGCCCATTCTTTGCTTCCCCAAGGGCCTAGATGTTTTCCTCCAAGTTCCTTTCCTCTTTAGAGTCTGGAATTTACGCTTAGGTGAATGTGGTAATTTCAGGCAAGACTGGACACATGAGCAATTCCATGGATTCCAGTGGTTGCCTTGCTGGTGTGCACGGTCCTTCTGGGAAGGGAGACACACTCACTGGGACGTTAGCAGAGGTGAAGGTGTCACACGAAGCTGTCATACAATCCCATTCAATTCAGGTTTAAGGATGATGTAATCAAAAACCATAGACAAAAACATTTACAGATAATATAGCCAACATAGGATGTGGGTTTAACTGACAGCAGTGTGCACATTTCCTTCAATGCAAAATGTATGTTTCACTTTTAAGAAATAAAAACATAGATCACAGCAAAACCTTTTCCTGTCACCTTCTTGTCTTGTCCCCCCTCAAAGATAAGCATCCTTTGGGAGCTGTTTAATCCTCATGGAAATCCTTATCCTTTTACTATGAATTCATAAACAACATGCAAAGTTGTGTGCTTTTGCCTTTAACAGAGATGGGGCCATGCCGAATGTAACTTGCCTTTTCTATTTGACATGATTCTTTTGGGATGTTAACACATGTGAATTTAGTTTATAGGCTTCAGTAGTAGGGGCAAATCAAAGTGCATCGAATCTTTTATGGCGTTTCCCTATTTTTGCTGTGACAAGGGTTTTTGTGTCCTGAACACCTATATAGAACTTTTAAATGGTCTTTTCTGATGACATTTCTAATTTATAGTATATATACAACTTTAGTTTTTCTAGATATTTCTAGATGACTTCCTAAAATCTTTGTATAAATTTATTCTCTTAGGTCAATGTTCAAGTTTCTTTTCTCCATATTCTTACAAATACATGGATATCATCCATCTTCAAAATTTGTCAACATATTAGAAGAAAAGGTTAGCTTCGTTCTTTTCCTTGTGTAAAATATCTGGTTAAAACTCGTTGCTAGAGTTTAGGGTAGTGGCTTGGTGCTAGAATGTTTGCCTAGCGTGTGTGAGGCCCTAGAGTCTGTGTCTAGCACTGAAAAACTTTAGTAATTATGGAACCAAAAGACACACATTGTGATTTATCTTGTTTGCCAACTTGATTGGATTTGAGTATATCAGGAATATTGTTTATATAGAAATTGAACCTAGGAGGAAAGTCCCAATTTTAATGTCAGAACCATGACTCCATGGGTCTGGATTCTAGAAAAATGAAACAGGAAGTATAGAGGAAGTGAGCCAAGCACCAGTTGACTATAGATGCAATGTGACCCTTTACCGCGCATTCCACTGCCATGGCTTCTCCATTATAGTACACTGCATTGCCTTAAGCTGGGTCAATACAAACTCTCACCTACCAAGCTGACTTTGTCAGGAATTTTGTCAGAGCAATGAGAAACGTATCTAATACCAACACAGTGCAGTCACTTTCTATTTTTTCTAAATCTGTGATACAGAGGATTCTATCGCTAGGTTTGTTACAGAAGAAAGATTAGTCCAAGATGGGCAGCCATATACTTATTCTCCTATTTGTAAATAATGTCACGGACACCCACATGTCCTCTCTTTTTGTGCCCTGTCCCCTGTAATTTTCCTTTCGTTTTAGGAATTATTCATGTGTCTCTGTGTGTGCCTTGATTTTACTAGCTAGGTGAAGAGAATTTCATAGTGAATGGTGGTTGGACTTTACTCAACATTGTGGTAAGACTTGTCATGGTTTTCTATGAAGCTGCAGAGTTTGTGTTTTCACCTCCACTGTGTGAATAAAGTACAATCAATTAACATCCTCCAGTTGGAAGGGATTTGGGTTGTTTGTGATGTTTTCATTTTTGATCGTTCCTGCAGGCATCACTTCCTGTAAGATTCTCTTATTTAAGTTACAACTAAGAGTGTAGAGTATGCAGATTTCCATTATACTGATCTTTAAGAACAATTATAAAACTCTGCTATGGTTCCAGGGCAGGCTCCAAAGCTGCTACACACAGAAACTAGGTCTTGAAAAACCCAAAACAAACAAAAAGTTGACAAACCCTCTGCTATGAAACTTTTTGATCTTGTGTTAATTTTGTATTTATTAAGGAAAATGAAAAGCTGGTTAATCTTAACATTTGACATCTTCACAATTCTGTTTTGTTTGGTTTGAACAGTTGGTACATTTATCTCTTCTCTCAGTGATTAAGAGCACTGCCTGTTCTTCCAAAGGTCCTAAGTTCAATTCCCAGCAACCACATGGTGCTTCACAACCATCTGTAATGAGATCTGGTGCCCTGTTGAGAAAGAGACCTAGTCAGTGGCCCTCATCAGCTTAGACCCTGAAACCCAATATGGACAAGTTCAACAGAACCTCCATATACGGGCTGCCCATGCTTGCTTCAGCAAATATTAAAAGGCTGAGTTGAGCAGCATTTCCTTGTTATTTTTTAAATACTTTAATAACATTTAATTATCCTTATTAATGTGTGCGTATGTGTGTAAGAGAGAGAGAGAGTAAGAAAGAGAGAGAGAGATCTTGCAGGTATGGACCTTCCATGCTCCACCTGTAGAAGACAGAAGACTATTTGGGAGTTGGTTCTCTCCTTCCACCACGTAGTCTCAGGTCATCTGGCTTGGTGCAAGCCTCTTTATTTGCTGAGTCATCTACCCAACCCCTTAATTTAATCACATTAGTATGATGTTTCCTTTTTTATTGATAATATTATATGTCTCTTTAGTAATACTAATATAGCTTATGTTTACTTTTATTTTGTCACTTTTAAAAGAGTTAGAATTTATTGCGCTTCTGCATTTTGTTTTTATTTTCTATTTCACTTTCTTAACTGACTCCAGTCACAGGTCTCATTGTTTCTAAGTTTTTACATTGGAAGCTTACTCCTTACTTACTAGTTTTTCTTGTTTTGTAAAGTGCCCATAATGAGTGCTCACAAATTTAGATGTAATATTGTTACTTTTCCTTCATCTCTAAGAATTATTAAATCAATTACCATGTATTTTTGACCAGAGATTGAACAGGGACTCTAATTTTCTTCCTTCAAGTTTTCTGGTGGAGGTGTAATCAGAGAACAGGATCTCTATATTTATTCCCTGAAATATTTTATGATGGATATGTTTTAGGTAACACCATATGGTCTTGTCTTGTGTGTGACATGTTACATATGTCTGAGTCTCCCTGCTACCTCCATTTTCCTCTGTTCCGTCTTCAGTAGGAGTATGTTAGCCAGGAGAGGGCTGAGGAGAGAAGACGAGATGTTTTGTTGGTGTCTAAGACTAGAGTACTGCACCTTGTAATCAGGAGTCTGGGGTTGATGAGATAAACCTGTAGATGGGCAGTTGCTGGCTGGCGTATGCCCAGACTCAGCTTGTACACAGATTGCTTCAACATTCTTTTTGTCAGGCTAGATCTGGAAAGAGCATGGTATACTAAAAGAATTCCCACAGACCTTACTCATCTCCATGGGTTAGAGTCTCTGACGGGAGAACTTGACCATCCCTGCTGAAGGTTGTGGCTGACGGAGCTGAGGTGCATCTTGACTGTGCTTGTTTCTTTCTCCATGCTTCAGGTAGGTCCATCTGTTTGATTTTCACAAGCAACGCTGTTCTTTCAGGCAATATTTATTATTGATAAATGTAGCCTAGTGGTTTATACCTAAAAGTGGTTTTTATGTTTCCTTTTTGTGACTAATCTGTGAATAATAGTTCCTTTGTTTTCACCTGAGTCACCTTCCTTACATTCTTGCCCATATATCCTTATACTACAGACTTCATGACTTTCTCTCTCATGTGAAAATTATTTATTATTAGCAGTATAGCATACATTTGTGTTTATTTTAAATAAAGTTGGATTCTCATTGACCCTGTTTTTACTAGCTTTCTACCTTTTGACAGTTAGCTAAACATGCCTGTATGAAAAGGAGTCCTTTATGGTGTATTATTTGCAGTAGCAGTTTACATAAATTAAGAATTATATGTCCTTGAACTGTTTGTAGAGACCCCTGCGAAAGTTCCCAGTCTTCATTTGCTGTGAAATGTGATTTTGAACTATTGATTGATTTTAACCAGGAAGGAAAAGCCACTCAATTTTTCTACTTATCCTGGCTCATATTAGTAATGATTGGTTTAAAAATTATTTTAAATTGGTTTTCTAACAAGTTTTGTTGCATTTGTAGCAGTTATACTTTCAAATCTATACTTGGTTGTTAGTTACTGTGTGCATTTTTTCTTTTAAAAGGCTGTGCCTTGTCTCCTTTTCCTTTGATTTACCCTGACCAACACTTGACTGACTTGCTGGCCTTCAGAAAGGGAGCTGCTGCTCCTGCGATTTCTCGTCGCTGTATTTATACTGTCCTTGTGTTTACACATCCCCCTCTTCCTTTGTTCTTTTCACTTTTTCATTGCTCTCTCCAAAATTATTTCTTGTTGCTAAAAATAATTATTAATTTAACCATTTAAGAATGGCTACATACCGGATAGAACAAATACTGTATCAAGTCAAAGCTTTTTCTCTTCTTATCCCCATGTTGTGTGACTTTTCCTTGGGAGATGTTGGGCAAATACCTACTCACCCAAGATACGGCTGATGACAGACCAAAGAAGTGCTTTCCTCAAGCCTGACTCAGTGAGCCCTCGAATTTATTCGGGTGACTTATAAGAGTATGGGTAAAATGTTATGTACAGAAGCTTGATGATTCAAAGGCCACTCTATCCAGGAAAAGGCCACTCTCTCCGGGAAAAGGCCACTCCAACCAGGCTGATGACTCATGGAAGCTCCGTTCCTAGAAATCTCTGCAGGACTGAGAGACAGCCCCACTTGAACATTGCTTCTTCCCAGCAACTTTTCACTGCTTTTCTGACTTGGGGAGGGCCTTTGTAAACCTTGCAACTCTCTGAGCTTTCTGAGTCTTATCAATTTTGTTAGCTTCCTGAGTCTTGTGAGTTTCCTTCTTACAGAAGGCAATGTTTCAATTTACAGGAAGTAGCTACATCTAAGCAGAGATCATACACGGTCATGCTCATGCATACATGCAATTTTTATCCTTCTTTTATTAGTTAGTATTAGTGTACATTGTGTTTCACAAATTTACCTTTACTTATAAGTTAGTGATCTTTAAGTTTTTAAATAAACTGCTGAGAACTTCATTGTACTTTTGACAATAAATCTCTTTTTGGGTTATTACTAGCACTATTTAAAAACATTTTTTGAAACTGTAATAGTGTATGATATTTGTCTCTTCCGTACTTACACATTGGGTTAAGAAAGCCATTTGTTAGTAAATTGTATATGCTGTACTTATTTTATAGGTACATCTGAAACAGTGTTTTCCTATGCAATAACAATTTTATGATTATGTAGAAAAACTCATAGTACTTTCACATATAATCTGATTTTATAATTCTTATTCATATTTCCTCAGTCCTATATTTTTAATATTTGAAGTTTAAGTTTTCTGAAGTTCATTTTTGTTTTGCCAGCTTTGTTTTTTTATCTAGATTATCTTTCCCCTTTTGTATTTCATTATAATGAGTATTTTTAAAATGCTAGCAAATTTTTAAAATGTTAGCAAAATTTCCTCATGTTCTGAGTTTCTTCTATTGTTTTCTTTCATTGATTCGGGCGATACATTTTTGACAAAAATTGTACATAGATGTTATTTGTTTATTAATATTTTTATGTCAACCATCAGTGTCAACTAATTTCTTTAGTTACTTGAGACAGAATAAGTAGGTCTCTCTGTTGTAAAGCTGAGTTTTCACTTTTGAAAACTTATGGATAATCTCTGCACAGATATTCAAAATTACATGAATATTCTTTTTCAACAAAGTTTTACTCAGTGGTTTGTCATGTTCATGATGACTTATTTTTACCTGAATCAGTGATTGCATTGATATAAAAATTTATGCATTTTCTAATTCTTTCACTCTTTTGTTTGTTTTCTCTCTGTTGCCCAGGACAACCTCGCTATATAACCTCAGCTAGTCTTGAACTGGGTGAAGTCTTTCTGTATCAGTCCCTAGAGTCTTTGGTTTAGGTGGTGAGCCACCACACATGGTTCTCTATTTCAGTTTTAGTGTATAAACTGTGGTCCTTTGGAAAACTTTCCTTCTCTCCTTACTTTCTCCCCTAATTAAATTTTAGTTATCATTAAAAATATGTAACATGTAAGAATTTATTTCAGTCCCTATCTTTTAGATGCTCAGCTCATGATGTCTGGCAGATAGATCCAGCTTCCAGAGGATATCTGTATGGCCACATTCATGGGTGACTGAGGATGTGCATAACTGTGGATTTATGTTTCTCTCGGTATGGATAAGGTTGAGTATGTTTTGTATAGAGTTGTTGGTCATTTGCTTATTGCCTTATGTCTCAGTTTTAACTGTCAACTTGACACAATCTAGAGTCATCTGAGAAGGCAAACTCAAACTCAGTTGAGGAATTGCCTAGTTTAGGTCAGAATATGGCATGCCGATGATGGATTTCTGGATTCTTAATTGATGGAGCATGCCCAACCCAGTGTGGGCAACATCACTCCCTGAATGGGTGGTACTGGACTATATAAGAAATCTATCTAAGCATGAAGCTTTACGCAAGCCAGCAAGCAGCAATCCCCCGTGGTTTCTGTTTCAAGCTTCTACCTTCGACTTCCTTCAGTGGTGAACTATTTCTAATAAGCTGAAATAAAATGTTTCTTCCTCTACTACTTTTGGCTGTGGTATTTGTCACAGCAGCAGAATGGAATGAGAACACATTGTGTGACAAAGTTAAATTTAGAGATTAGAAAATTTTGACTGTGTGGCTAAGTGTATTGTTCCCGTATTATTTCTGCCTTGTATTTTGCTATGTGGATTTAGAATAAAACATGGTAAAATTTTTCTGAGAGTTTTTTAGATAAATCTTCTGCACTCTATATTCTAATAGGACGCCACCGTGTTTTATAAAAGAATGTTTTTTACTTCATTTTTACATTGATCTACCGTGATTTTATGCCTATCATATGGTATGTACATTGATTCAATTCTGTTTTTACAACAAAGCTCATCCATGTTTCTCTACATCATCACATTTCTAAGCTTTAGTTCTGTCTTTTGTCTAATCAAAATGGCTAGTCAGTGCGTACATACACTGTTTTAAGGGAAGGATTGTCTGTGGATTTGTCTTACTGCTAATATTAAAGGGATTGCCTTTAATACTCCCAAATAAAGAGACTACACTGAGGAATGCATCCCTTTGTAAATCTATCCCGTCATTCTTCCCAGGTGAAAGTCTTGGAAATAGTCACACCACAGTCTAGCAAGAACTGGCAGCAATCCTTTGTGAGTTGGGCATCATTGCCAAGTGACCAGCGCGTGAGTGAAGCCCGGTTCCTTTCCTTTGAGGATGCCTTTGAGACAACCCCAGTAGCGATCACGTTGAGCAGGGTCCTCTAGGAAAAGATGATAAGATGAGGAATCAAATATGAAAGACTTGCTAAGGAAATGTACTGCTGTCTGGGGGACCAGCCTCCAGCAGCACAGGGCTTTGATAAGAATCCATGGAAGTCGGCGTAAACTAAGATTTTTCTGTCTGAGGGGGGTTAAGGAACAGACACTGACACATGCTCTTGATGTTTTCCCTTTATATTCACCAACCTCTTCTGATGGACTGACAGGGCTGGACTTGGCTGGCTTGGCTTCCACCAGAAGAGTCAAGCATATTTACAGATTGTTGCTTAAAGTGTTTCCTCATACCAAGGTCCCCAGCCTTAGTTTACACGTCTTACTGAAGGGGAGCATCACAGGCCTCCCTGACTCTAGTCCTTCATTATGCATTGTGTTCAATGCACAATAATACAGGACTTTCTGAGATGTCTTGTGACCAAAGTCGTGGTACAGCTGCATTGTGTTCAATGCACAATAATACAGGACTTTCTGAGATGTCTTGTGACCAAAGTCGTGGTACGGCTGCATTGTGTTCAATGCACAATAATACAGGACTTTCTGAGATGTCCTGTGACCAAAGTCGTGGTACGGCTGCAAGACCCCTCAGTAGGACAATTGTTGTTTTCCCAAGGATTCTCCAGGGTCAAGGTCCTGCTTAAAAAAAAAATCTGCTCATTCTAATCTCTATCCTATACAGTGATTTTGATAAATTCCTGCCGAGTATAAGTAACATGGTTTTCATCTCCCTTGCATGATTGAAAACAAAGTCGCCCCAACATCCCTCAGACACTTATGTCTAAGTAACTTATTGCAGGTTAACAGAACAGGAGCAGACTGAAAGAGCCTTTTCACAGCTGCTCCCTTGCTGGCGGACTACTCGTCGTGGCTGCTACGAAAGAATCAAACATTCTACTGTCTATCTAGGCTGTTAATCTTAGAAGGAATCCTAAAGGAATCACAAACCTAAACTCTTTGTACATGAAAGACAATCAGTTGGCTGTCATTTAGATCTTTAGGATATATACCCATTTATTGCTTGTTTCTTATTTTAGGAGAACGAGGGCAGATTTTCCTCCACAGGTACAAGGGGTTAATATCTTTTAAGGCCATTCTGGCTCCTAGTTCAATTGTTCAATTGTTCTCCTTAATCACTAACCTGGGCTGTGATCTAAGATAGCTCTTAGGCATAACTCATAGGCCTTCACTGTGAAATGTATCATTGCATATGTTTTTATTCATCAAAGCTCTGTATAAGCTAACATTATTATCAATTAGATGATACAGCCTAGGGAGAAAATCATCTCTATAATAATCCATAGGTAAAAATGCCCCAGTAGGACAGGGTGTTTCCATGAGATAAATGCATTTATTACCTTACAAGCAGTAGGGAATCTCCCCACACCCACTTCAACTATGCCAGATCTCAGAGAAGGATAGCAACAGCAAACATGTAAAAGCCACAGCAGAAGCAAGAGGCTTTCGGGGATCTGGTCTTGCTGGCCTTGCCTACCAGAAAATTATCCAACAGGGAGTTGCCTCCTGGTGGACCGACATCCTGAACCTCAATTGCCCACTACATGCTGTTCCTCTGACATGGCCATCGGCAGAAATGCTTCCAGGATCAACAGTCAGGAGGGGCAGGAGTGAGGATGGAGTGGGTGGGAATGGACAAGAAAAAAAGTCTAATTTCAGCAGTGAGATTCTCCAAGATGAACTCCTAAGGTAAAGTATGCCTTAAGTTTTAGCTTCATTCAAGAGTGTTAGACTTTCACAGTCTCAGATCAGGAGATCATTGGCTAGTGTTCTTCTAGGGCTGTCTGCTCCTCTATGGGAATAGTGGCCCCAATAGTCCAAGTTCATCCTCAGAGAACATCTAAAATACATATACCAGTACAAAGCAGACCATAAATTGGAGAATAAGAAGAAAATGGTGGGGCAGTGGGAGAACAGATGTGGTCAAACAAGAACTTTACTAGACTCCATAATTGTTTTCCTCATTGGTTTAGTGGATTTGAGAAATGTAAGGAATGCTGCAACAGCAATTATGAATCCACGTTCCTTGTAAATCGGTCGTGTTTGTTTCCAGACCTCTGAGTCTGTGTTCCTCGATGCATAGATTTTGTTACCTGACAAATGGCTCTTTTCCTCCCTGACAACTTTTTAACAAAGTTATCTTGTTTAACTTCATATTTTTTAAAAAACTAGACCCTAGGTGGATGTTGTTTTTTAAGAAGACCTATGTAGATTATGCCTTTTAATGGGTAAATTTAACCCATTGAATTATGCTAGCATATGATTTATATGTTTGTATACTTATTTTAACCATTTCAAAACTTGCTTTGCCTTTTTCCTAACCTCTTTTATTAACTTTGCTGATTATAATTTAGATTTAATTGAGGTTTTTAGTATTTTTTTCTTTTTTATGTCTTGGGTGTCATGAATTTCTTTGCTTAGTTTATTCTTTTTCTTCTTTCCTCCTTCCTTGTTCTCTTCTCCTTCCTACTTTCCTTCATCCATCTTCCCCTTTTCTCTCTCTTTCCTCCCCATCTCCTTCCCTCTTTCCCCCTCTCCATTCTTTCTTTTTCTTTCTTTAATATTCTTTCTCTCCCTCTTTCCCTTTTCTCTCATTCTTTGTTCTCCCCTTTCTTCCCTTCTACCCTTCCTCTTTCTACCTCTTTCTCCTTCCTTCATCCTCTATCCCTCTGTCCTCTCTCACATTTTTTTTCCATTTAGTGCCTTATTTTCCATTGTTAACACAGATAAATAACCACCCAATCTAAGGAAATAATGCCTCACCTCTCTCTTCCCCAAATAAAGGGCCTTAGGGACCACTTTGATCACCTTTTAGTATGCATTATTTTTGTCTTATTTTCCAACACACCGCTTTTGTGTTATTTGTTATCAACCAGTAAGGACATGGTATTCTAAAAGGAGTAAGAAGTGGACAGATGTCCTTGCTTTTTATCACCCCCCCAGAAGTGTTCCTTCTTCTTGCTCAGGGACAACAGTTTTTCTTCCTAGTGTGATTTTTTTTCTCTGTTGTTTGTCTCCAAATCTCTAAATAATATTCTGACGTAGTTATAGTTTTCATTTCTGTATGTTACAAATCAACCTTTTGGCACGATCAATCATGACTTAGCTCTTTAACTTCCCCACCCTGCCCGAGAGCCCCACCTTTTCCTTTCCCATTATCTCAGTGTTGCTTATAGTATTGGAATTAATGATTATAAAGTATGCTCAGTGTTCTCTACTCCATAGCAGACTAAGCATTTCAGGACTATGAATTCAGTTACATAACATGGAATACCCAATCTAATGAGGATCAGAGAAAATTGATAAATATTAATTTATTGTAACTGCTAAGGTGTCTAAGTTAGCAAAATAAGTATGTTAAATAATGGAATTTCAGGCAGAGTGGATGATCAAGTCAGGACATACCTTCCTTTTAGGACTACTGAGCAATGAACAGAGAAGGACAGGTATTAGAAGACAGTAAGTATAACACTGATGAGTTCATATGTGTGTTCTTCAGCTAGAGGCAAACAAACATTTCCACTTTGGGGTCCACGCATCTCTTTCATAATGGGCCAGCTGTTGAGACATGAAAGCATCTTTAGAAAACCAGTAATGAATGCCTATGGGTGTATTTTGATTAAACCCCTACTATAAGCCATTGCACTGGCTTTGCATTGTTTCATCCCAACTGCAGTCAAGATGCTGCTGGACAAACAGCCAAGAGTTATACAGAAGCTAAGAATGAGTTTTACACATGTGCACACACACTTCCCTACATACGTGAAGAACAATATACAGAGACAAAGAATGAACATAAAGCCTAAAATAGTTGTTACTTGGCTATATACTGGGAAAAACAGTTAGCTTCTGCACTAAAGTGAGATGTAAAATAATTAGTTGAACTTTTTTCTCTGTTCATCACACTCAGGTTTTATTCTTTGAAGGATCAAGAATGATTTTGTTTTAAACATAACGAATCAAATCCATGTCTCATCTATTTTTATATTGAAGACTCCCCAAACTTTTGCCAAATATACAATCTATTTTTTATGGAAGTCATTTTATAGAACTTGAAATTGTAAATGATTTCCAGAACTGAAAACCACATCTGGCTAATGGATATCATATGGTGCAACCTGCTTCTAGAAGCTCTAATGAGGAACCTCACATTCATCCCCACTGTCCATGTGTGACTGATATTTGCATGGGGTACCAGTCAGCATTCCTAGTAAGGAACCCCAGTAGTTGATAAGCTTAAATGGAAGATCTTCAGGGTCCAGCACCAATCTGGCTTCTGGGCCATGAGGACATAGTGCTGTGATACTGGGACTCTTAAATATCTCCATGGGGATCTTTTCAAGATGGCCAGAGATATGTCTGCCAGTTGTTTTACATCCTTGTCGTTACAACTGTCAACAGATAAGAAAGGTTAATTCTAATTCTATTAGAAATCTGTTAGCTCAGATCACATTCCAATACATTGCAACTTGAAAAATAATTATGTGATTGGCCACACCTAAATTATATAGCTATGTTTATACACACAAAGCTAATATCTTCAGCACAACATGTTAGCTACCACTACACATGAGATGATTTTAGGGAACTGGGAACATCCTTGAGCATAGAAAACATTAAGTAAGTGTTCATGAACAATCTCAAAAATGCTCAAAATAACACCAAAAGCAGGAGAAAGGCAATAAGCTTATTTGCTTTGAATTTATTTTTATAACATATACGTACTTGAAGACCAACCAAATTCTTAGATTATAAGGTTAACACTGGTGATTATAAAGTCTTGTTAACCTTAAAGGTAGTTCAACACTTTCTTTGAAACCTGTATTTTTTGAAAATTTGTGGGTGGTTCAAAGTGATATACTAAGGCTTTTATTAGCTGTGTGCAGTACTAAAAAAGTTTCCGGCTTAATTCCCTACAGGGGAGTACCACTTCTTGGCTATTAGTATAATTTCAGATTTTTTCCCCATGAATACCTATTAAAATTGTTAAGGAGGAGAATGTTATTTAAAACTGGAAGAACATTTTTCCTCCTTTAGAACGTTTCCAGCATCCTGTCTGAATAGTACCCTAGTCTTACTAGTCCAACCATTTATAATCTAGTCTTCAAATTTGGTGCCTTGGCAAGGACAGGGCACAGTTGCCTGGGGCTTAGTGCTTTATTTTAAACTCTTATTTCTTCAGAATTAACGTCCCCCTTTGAGGAGACCACAACTTCCCCTCCCTGCTTCTGTTCATTCATCAGGAGAATTACGTGAGTGGAGGTTCAGGCCAAGAGCAAGAGAAATAGAACAGAGGGCAGGAGAGCCTTTGTTTTCCTTTCTGTGGAATTTGGACAAGATTTAATGAGGACCATTTCCCATTTATTATTTTTTGAAATACATAACAGCTGAGAAAAAGTGTTAATTTTGGCTTTATAAAAACACTGATTGGTATATCCAAAGCAAATTATACAGACTTTGTTTGAGTAGGTCATGTAAAAGGGCAATCATGTGGCCTCAGTTATTTGTGCGATGAGGCAATCATGTCAAACATTTTCTCTGGTTTTCCAGGATTCCTTTCCAATGGCTGCTACCTGCTTCTGTCACCCCCATACCGCCAACCTCACCCCTCCCTGCAAGGCCCTCCAGCCAGGTTATTTCCTGCCTCTGTCATCTCTCTACCCCTCTCTGCCCTCCCCTCTCTCCCCTCAGGTCAGCCTTCCTTCCACAGAGATTTTGTTTGTTGTTTCTGTTCTGAGATTCTAAAGCATATTTGATCATGGGTCTGAACGTAGCTTCAGGATAATGATGGCATCGGATTGTTCTCATTAAATTCAAACCACAGCAAACCAGAGCCAAAGCTGATATAGTTGAGATTCCTTTTCTCTTGGTATTTATTTGGCTTTTATAAGACACTTGGTTAGAAGGAGAACGTTTCAAGTTTAAGTGTTCACTTTTGATCTTTTCAATGTAAACATTTAAATTCTAGTTTGCAATCTTAATGCACTTTTATATGTTTAAATTTCTTTTTAACTGACAGACAAAAATAAAAGCTGTGTATATTATAATAGGGCAATAGGTTTCAGTACATGTGCACATCGTAGAACACTAAATCGGATTAAATACTTCCATCTCCTCAAAATTTCAGTATTTTCTAATGTAAACAAAAATCTTTTTAGTTTTATGAAACACTGTACTTCTATTTATGACACTGTACTTCTGTTAATAGTCACTGAGAACTTATGACTTTGAGCTAGCTAAAACTTAGCACTTGTTGATTTGAATACATTTCACATTTTAATCATAATGGCTTACAGATCCAAAAAGATGCCCTACAATCCCCTTTCTTTCTCCACCTATTATACTGTGAATTCCTTCTCAAGCCTTTGCTCTAGGTGTGCCTTCCTGCAATTTTAAGTATTGCCTAAGATCCAAAGTAGAGCCTTTTCTAATTTGATGGAGCAACATGCAAATGAAGGAGTCCTCTACTTAGTTCTGGGCAATCGCACTGTGCTGACAAGAATCCCAAAGTGACGATTTTCTCCAGTCACCGGTGGTTCAGCTTCTTGGACTCAGATGGCGATCCTAAACACCAGCGCATTATAGGTCTTAAGAAATAATTGCGTCTGTTCATGTGGAGCTGTGCGTGGCCACGGCTCTGGTGTGCAGAAACTTTCTAGCTTTGTAAATATTAGATTTGACAGTGTTGCTAGGAAACACACCCGGGGAAGTAAGTAGAATACAAATTATAAAGTCTAAACTTTGGTGCTGCAAACGATGCAGCCCTAAGGCACTTTTCTATTGTCAAAACAGTTGTGCATTCAACGTTTTTATGCACGCGTTAAAGTTAAGAAGCGACTCCTTAAAATGAAGTAATCGTTTCCTGTTTCATTTTCCATTTTCTTTTCTCTGTGAGAGCCGAGTTGCTTAAAGCCACGACCAAGACAAAGTCTGTTCCCAGTTTACTTCTTTTGGATTGGTTAAGCCCCTCTTTAAGAGTATGCTTAGTTCAGGGAAATGCTTTAGGTCAGTTGAGCAACACACCCGCTACTGTTAAAAAAAAAAAAAAAAAAAAAAAGCTGAGTAATGTTGGCGCTTTCTCAAGCTGGAGCTTTCTCATGTGGCTGATGCAAACCTGGAGAATTTGCATCATCATTGTAGCCCAGTAAGTTGGTGTGACAGGCGGTAGCATAAATACGAGCCCACGAGGAAGCTGAGCTGGTGTGTAATGATAGGGCAGCGGGAGCCGCGGCTGCAGCAAACTGACGGCTCCTGGAGCCCGTGCCACACAGGTGCTCCGGAGGAGCAAGGGGGGTAATTAGATCGCAGCGAAGGCTCTTATACACCTCTGAGTTTTCACCTGTGGACATAACAGTGCAGAGCCAGTCAGTGAAAGCAAAGAGGAAGCAGGGATCAGTCACATCTAGAGAAACCAAAGTTGAAAGTTTGTTTTTTTTTTTTTCCTTTATTTTTTCTTCACTCCCCTCCCCTGGTGTGACACTACCATGGTCAGAAAGCCAGTTGTGGCCACCATCTCCAAAGGAGGTTACCTGCAGGGCAATGTGAGTGGGAGGCTGCCCTCCATGGGGGACCAAGAGCCACCTGGGCAGGAGAAGGTGGTTCTGAAAAAGAAGATCACTTTGCTGAGGGGGGTCTCCATCATCATCGGCACCGTCATCGGATCGGGCATCTTCATCTCCCCCAAGGGCATACTCCAGAACACGGGCAGCGTGGGCATGTCCCTGGTTTTCTGGTCGGCCTGTGGAGTACTGTCACTTTTTGGTGAGTGTGCTTCTTCTCTGGGGGTGTGGCTGTGTGGCTCTCCAGGAAAGGGTTATTTCTGAGGAGTAAATGAATGGCGAATACTACAGGAAATATTTTGAATTTTTGTTGTTGTTGTTCAGGTATGTGCACTACCCAAACACGTAGTCTGCTGTTGGCATAGACTGAATCCTCTCGGATTCTTTCCTTCAGGCTACACTCTCCTTTCCTGCCTGAGACAGACTTCTCTGACTTCTCTCTGGTGTGAGGAGAGCAAAAACTAACTTTGATGACCCAGAAAGCCAAGTAAGCCTTCTCTGCGGAGTCTGTGAGGCATGCTTAGGGCGTTGTGGCAGCTGGCTCGCTGGATGAAACACCTGTGAGGTGCAGCCCGCATGGCCTATTTACATGCAGAACTGGATGTTCAGAACAGTGACACAGACGTTTTATTAGCTTAACAAATGGGTGGCTCTCTTTGCCTTTTTGATATTTTTAATTCATAGGCTTGTTCATTCCTAATATTATGCTTTCAAAAGTCCTTGGAAAGATAAGTGTTTGATGTGACTCAGTCTCTTGAATGCCAATGACTTGAACGCCCCCACCCCCGCCTTTTAATAGCTTTGAGAAAATTTCTCATAATTTCTCAGCATGAGCCTCCAGGCTTCACTGGATGTCAGTCTTCCCTCCTTTGCCTGGATCTGTTTTCTTCATCTGTGATTTACTTGGTCTCTGGGGAAACATAATTTCTCCACCCGTTCACTGGCTATTATTTTTCTCTCTTCAAAAGTTATGTTTCTTTGATTGGTTTGAGGCTTAATACCGTAGAGGAAATAATTGATTCTTGATCAGGAGGGTGAATCAGCAGAAAACTCCCCAAGTTCATTGTAAAGGTGACAAAAAGTGGTGAATGGTCAGCTTGTTTTATTTGATTTATTCTTTGGTCCCAAAGTAGCCCACACTTTTAAGTTATTTTGTTAACCTGGGACCAAGTTACTCTGGGACCAAGTGCTAACTCTGGCTCCACTCATTCCTTCTGCTTAGGTCTTGTGATATTTTAAATCACTCTTTGGGGAGCGCTACTTACAGAGGGAACACAAATATCTGTTTTTAGGGTGGAGGCATTTCAATTACTTTGGAAAGCAGACTTCCTAGAGAAAGATCTATAGATCAACTAGGAATCTGGAAACCTTGGTGACATCATTTATGTGACTAGATTATGCTTTATGAAATGTTTGGTGGCAGCTGTGTGTGGTCCCTTTCCAGTTCTTTTCATTATTTGCAGTAGTACAGTTGTCCAAAACTCCAGCAGGATCCTGACATTATTAATATTAAAGTGGTTCTGGCATATGCAGGTTCAGATAATCAAAGAGAAACTCAATTGTTGATCTTAAATGACAGCGTTCCCCTCAGGCTTTAAGCGCCTTACAGTACTTGATATATTTAGAATAAATCAATATCTAATCAGAGAAACTACAACTAGTTTCTTGGACTTTGCAGACTTCTGTATAGGCATCTCCCATTGTGCGAGCTGATTTCCACACACAATCAATGGTTATTCAGACATGGCAAAATGAATTCCTATGAAGGCTGAGCTAGTTGACTTGCACGGTGAAAATATGCTTGTATATCTTAGTCTGCCTTCTTTAGTGGAAACTCGGGAAACTGTAGAGAACACCTAAGGGGGTCCTGCAAGCTGGAGTGGATGTTTGGGCACTAACTTCAGAGGTGAACTCTCACATTGTTTCCACTTACATTACTGGGAGCTTTTTGGTCCTAAAGTCTTTACATATAGGAAACAAGTGAGATACAAGGAGAGAGTTCTTCTCTTCCTTGAAGCTCTAGAACTCAGGGAATACAAATCAAGAATGTGGACTAGGAGAGTCCCCAACTCTGGGTTCAGCGTATGATTTTTTTTAAGCCTTCCAGTAGGAGGTGATAAGAATTTGTCATTCAATTAATTCCTTGAGCTATTTTAGCACTTATCAAATGAAGTTTTTGTAGGATGATTTTGTCTAGCCCAAGGCAAATGTGTAGGGTGATCCCTAGGCTATGTGTTGCCAATGAAGTTCCCACTGACTAGTGTTTTAAATATGCTGGGGGACAAAGTCACCTTCTGTAAGGGCAGCAGCATCTGTATTTGGTTTACTACTTTTTGAGCACTGAGGTCAACACATGGACTTTTATAGCCTGCTTTGAACTTCTTTTCATCTGGGCACATAGTTACAGAGTTTGAGACCTTTAAATGAAAATTCCATTCTCCCAGAACTCAATTTAAACCTGGGGCAAAATGTACAGAGGTCTGGGTATTGATTCCCTGACAGTAAATTCCAAGGTGCTCAAGACTCTTTCCAATAACTAGGTTATATTGGTTGCTTTTCTGGACAACCTACCAACATGGTAATGCCTTTTTCAAAAGAAGCTTACTGTAGCTAGTTAACCTTTAGTTCCAAATTAGTGAACTACTCTAAAAGCTCCGAAATAACCGCCTGCAGACTCATCACTCTAGCATCTGTGGGTGTTAAGAAAAGTAGAGCTGCTTGGAGTGTTCTTTGGGATGGAGTCTGGACTCTGAGAGTAAGTCGAGGGTGTGGCCTTAGAGTCTTTCCTGATTCGTTCCCCCTTTAAAATAATTCTCTAAGTGACTCTGAGATAATGCTAGATTCAGGAACCAGATCACACTCAAACTTCACTACATTTTCAAATTACATTTATTTTGGGCATTCTATAGAAGACACTATTGATCAGGAATTACTTTCCACACATGGAGTGTCTTTAGGTTCTTGGGCAGAACTCTGTTACCTTTGAGCGCTAAGCAATGTATTCAGTGTTGGATTTTTTTTTTTAGGTCAAATTAGAATTTATTTTTTATGTCCTTCCTAATTGACTATGAGCTAGTTGGTAAGTATAGCGATTTTGTGTGGTGTTCGCAGAATCAGTCAGTCCTACCTGTGCTACATTTTGCAACCTTTATATGCACAAGTCTTTTATGAGATGAAATCCATTTTTCTTTTCACCTCAAAGGGGTGAAAATTAAGGTCTGAGGAGTTTAAATAGCTTCTCCAATCTCATCTGAGTATTATTTCTATACACAACTTAGTTTATAATTGATTTTATGTTGCATATATGGCTATACATATGGAATCTCATTGTAAAAACAGTTGCTCTTTTAACTTCCTGGGTGCACATCTTGAAAACATCCATAATAACCATTTCCAAGAACAGAGCAACTGAATCAAGATTCATTTTGCTGAAAAATCAGTTAAAGGAAGTCTCACAAGGCATGTAGTTCATCCACTCTTTCCCAAAGAACAGATAACCCGTATTTTGGTATACCACAGAAACATTGTTTATTTACAATTTATTAAAATGCATTAGTTAGGTCAGTTTGAGTACATAGCTTGTCTTAGCATGAAGTGGCGTTGTTATTCAAAGAATAGGTCAGTATCATTGACATCTGCCTTGTCTTTTGCCTCTGCCTTCTGGTTTCTGACCATAAATTCTCAACCATCTTTGTAGTTAGCCCTTTCGAACAAAGTTCCTTTCCTTACATTTATTTTAATTTCATTTTATTTGGTTTTTATGTGTACGACTATTTTGCCTGTGTGCATGTGTATGTATAATGTACATGCTTGGTGCTGGAAGAGGCCAGAGGAGGGCGTTGGATCACCTGGACCTAGAGACACAGATGGCTGTGAGTCACCATGTGGATGTTGAGAATCGAGTTTGGGTCTTCTGGAAGAACAGTCATTGCTTATAACTGCTGAGCCATCTATCCAGTGCTAAGGCTTTTCTTAACTTCTTTCTCTTTCTTTCTTTCTTTCTTTCTTTCTTTCTTTCTTTCTTTCTTTCTTTCTTTCTTCTTTCTTTCTCTCTCTCTCTCTCTCTCTTCCTTCCTTCCTTCCTTCCTTCCTTCCTTCCTTCCTTCCTTCCTTCTTTCCTCTTTCCTTTCTTTTTTCTTTCTTTTTTATTATCATGAGGCAGGTCTCAATTGTGAGGAAGTTAAAAGAGAAATTCGGTGGGTCTTGGTTATGAGATGATGATTGTTCTCATGAAAGAGGTCATTCTTACCAAAAGAATGTAACCCAAACACTGCTGTGTGATTCCGTCACAAGACTGCTTTGTTATGCATCAAATTCATACCTTTTTATTATAACCTTTCGTAGGAGCCTTGTCCTATGCCGAATTGGGGACGAGCATAAAGAAATCTGGCGGTCATTACACGTACATTCTGGAGGTCTTTGGCCCTTTACTAGCTTTTGTCCGAGTCTGGGTGGAACTGCTCATAATACGGTAAGGCTGTAGCAACAATTCAGGGAGAATAACCCTATTCATATAATTGCTTTTCAGTTGCATCTCAACTATTTTTAACTAATGACAAATGTGAGTCATGTGACTTTGCTGGAAACACGAAGACCCTAAGGCTAAAAACAGTTTTCTTTAAGCTTCAAGTTTAATTCATAGGAAAGGTATTTATTAGAGAGGAGGTGAAACTTTAAAATCCACCTTGACACACTGCACCTTTGACTGACCAGACACAGTTTTAAGTGCCAGCATTCAGAGTTTTTTCTTATTGTTGATGATGTCATCAGGCCATTTAACTTTACTTTTGTGACTAAGAAACGTCTGTGCCAAACAACTGAGTGTATTATCATGTCTTATGCTTTACGAAAAGTAAAAACAAGATCAAGTTTACACAGCCCGAGTGATTCATTTCCTCACATTAAACACACCAGCGATCTGCAGTTGCGAAAGTCTTTTGATTGTACGGCTGTAAGACTCGGTCCCCCTTCCTTGTTCTCCTGGCACGGAATAGTGCCAAGTCACTCTGAATAGCAAATTTCCTTCAGCATTGTGGGGCATCTCTGATGTCACATGTGTGGCTTGTGTCGCAGGTGCTTTGTGCACATCCTCCTCCACAGGATGAGACTTGCACTTTCTGATGGCAGAATTCAGTAGGGATCCTCTGGGAACCTTGCTCTCCCTGTCAACCTGTGACCCTCAGGGCTGAGGTCTCAGGTGAGTTTTTGTTTTGCTCTTAACACAGGTGACAAAGACAGAGCTTTTATGTGTTCGTTAGCAGGAGTGATTGTTATAGCGTTAATGACAAACTACAGAGTAGTGCATACTTCATTGGTCATGACAGTTCTTTGTTGCTTAGAAATTGCTAGAATTAAATGAAGATAAAAAAGCATCCTTATTGTTTCCCCAAGGTCCCTTATCTGGGATGTACTTCTGTATACTTTCTCTTATATGAGTTATGTACTCTTCAAAGTTTATCCCTACACACCTTTTTCCTTTTTAAAGAAGAAAACAGTTAGTTTTTGGCTCATCCCTAGTTTGTGGCATTTCTTTCATCTCTTAATCCTTCTGAAAAATGAAAGTAGCCTCTACATCCCACTAACATTGAACTCATCACCCTGCACTTCATTTACTACGTCAGCTACCTATGTTGCATTTTCCCATTTCAAGTGTGTGAGAACAGGCAGTCTTACACCTTGTGTGACTTTCCCACCATTTACATCAGCGCCCCGTGAATCCTGGCTATGAATCCTTTCTTGACAAGTGTCAGGAAGTCCAAGATTATGTTATTTTGAATGTAATATGCTCAGCACTGAAATAAGAACACTTAGAATGCTGGCCCGTCAGGCTGTTGGGCCTCCCAGCCTGATGTCCTTCGACTTCACTGCATCTTCATTCATGCGCTTGTTGTGTAACTTTATCTAATTGCTCAGTGTTGTCATGGGTGTGATCACTCCATTCGCAATGGACAGATATGGTGCTGGTTCATTAATTTATTCTTTCCACAAATTGCTGCAAATGGCAAATGGCAAGATAAAGAGATCTAAATTGGAATGAACCACAATTCCTGTTCCTAAACAGGTGATAATCGGATGTTGCCTTAGTTGTGAAAAAACTGCTTTATGGGATGTGTGTGTGTGTGTGTGTGTGTGTGTGTGTGTGTGTGTAGTCAAATTACTGAAATAAATTCTGGAAGCTTTTAGATACATTTGTAGTCCCCTTTGTCACACTGGACTTGTGCTGCTGGGATAGTTTTTCAAACAGACAAAATAACAAATGACATAAAGAAGGACATGGTTCCCTTAGTACATAAATGCTTCTCTTCTAGTAGTAATACTCATGACATCTAACTAGTAATGCCTGGGATCTCTAATGTTAAAGTTATACTAGCGAATTAAGTCTGTACTGCCAAAAATAACCTGCAAAATGAATTCAAGCACAGTCACCTGACAGAACATGGTGGGGACTTTAAAGTTAAGTTCACTCATTCACAAAATGTTCAGTAACTGCTGTATGACAGTCACTGTGCTAGTCACTGCACTGAGTTAAAATTCTGATTAGTAATAGACACAGTCTTGTTCTGATAGAACTCAAAGTCAAGTGGAGGGAAAGAGTTTTGATCTGGGAGTTACAAGAAGTAGACTAGAAACCCTACTGTGAGATGCAGTGTGGAAGGGACAGGTTTGGTGTTGTGTAAGAGGACACTTGGACAGATATGACTGAGACGCAGGGTTGAGGACACTTTTGGACCAAGACTGAACCCAGATAGTACAAAAAGCAGCTATTTGATGTTAATTCTGTACACAGAACAATTAGGTTGCCCTAAATGTGCCACTCACAGCAGAAGCAAAAGTAGTTATTTGAAAAGGCTCCGGGCAGAAGTGATTCACATCTTGATTCTGGGAAGAAGGCAAGGGAAGAGGTAGGAGAAGTTTGGACCTGAGTATATGTGCAAGACCTGACCAAGGTCTTCTTTTAAGGATACTGAAATGTCATGCAAATGAAAGACTTTTATAAAATGATAAAAAAAAAAACTAACAAGAGCGTCCCCTTTGGAGAAGGGAGAGAAGAATGTTACAATGTTTGTGGTGGTGACTGGAGATAGGGAGGAAGGAGACCAAGGCTGGAGACAGATAATGGTGGTTGATTTCTGGTAATCCAGGCATCAAGCCTGGATATTAGGTAACCACAAGAAGGAAGAGGAGCTGAAAGGGGCTCTTACTTGAGATGTTTGGCAATTCTGTGGATTTCCTTGTGTGTGGCAACACTATGCACTCATACTGAAGATGAAATGGAATATTCATCTTTCCTTTTGAAGAACTAAAAGTGGGATGACTTATTGTCTGGGTTTCTATCTCTTGAGGCTGGGATTTTGTCTTCTTATTCTGTAGTTCTCTCTATATAAATATCCTTAAGAAATTAAGAATATTTTCTTGGCATTGGGATTTCTTTTTAACTAGAAAATTAAGAGTCAGCATTAAAGATTTAGACATATTTTGGCAATGAACTCTTACAAGTGCTGATTTTCACAAAGACTTTTAAAAATTAACCATTTCTGGTGTAGCCAATATTTCCTTTGGAATGTATGGCAACTTAATGAAATATAAAGTTCTAAGCATAATAGACGTCTGTGTTCGATAGGTTCCACATGTTAGGTAGTAAGACTTGAAGATAAAAATGTTTTAGTGAAACTGTTACTTATTGTTGCCTGTAGTTAACCTAAATATATTCCTTCTTAGCCCCGGAGCTACTGCTGTGATATCCTTGGCATTTGGACGCTACATTCTGGAGCCGTTTTTTATTCAGTGTGAAATTCCTGAACTTGCAATCAAGCTTGTAACAGCTGTGGGCATCAGTGAGTATTGTAACTGTAACAGAAAATAAGAAAACAACATAACAAAGCGATTGGAGGCAAATTTTCTTTCGCGTTTTTTTTTTGCATGGTATCCCCCAAATTGGGTTCTCTGTGCTTACCATTTCAAATGGGTGTCAGGAACTAGAGGCAGAAACACAGGATTCGAAGTGGCCTCTGCTGTTATAATGTGTGCCAACTGTTTACTGCATCAACAGATGCAGGAGATGAGCTTCTAAAGCAGACAAATAAAAACTCCTTCTGCAATGAAATATTAATGGACAGTGTATCAGGAGACACTCTTAGAGATGAAGAACTATTCTGAGAGATTGTTTTTGAACTGGAAATTACCCTATGCCAGTGATATGTGAAATCATTACTCATGAATGATTCTGGGGTTATGTTTAAATGCCGGGTGTGTATGTTGTCTTTGTATTGTTTCTGGTGATATTGACTGTCACCCTCAGGGTTATTTTTCTCTGCCTATTTTTGGCCATGATAAGAATTTTCTCTCAAGGTTTGATAGTTAGTAGCCCTTCTCAGCTAGAAGGTTTGTTTATGGGCTACAATTTAGGAAGTTGTTCATTGTTTTTAAATCAATGGGCATAGGCATTTAGAAATTGCAGAAAGAGATGAAATGAAAAGAGGAATTCGCACAAGAATCCATTAGCGATCCAGAGCCAAATCGGATGGTCCTTTCCTGTAACATTCTAGAATGTCATGGACCTTTCCTGTAACATTCTAGAATGTCATGGATAGAAATTGCTGACTGAATCATTGTTTTCTGAATCATTAAGATCATAGTTGACTAAACTGAACAACCCAGAGAATAGTACACAGGAGTAGCTGAGTTGCAAACTCAGGGAAGTCTGTTTAGAGGGTTGCTCCCTCCACAGTGGCTAAATAGAATAACACAGAGCTCAATGCACTTGTGACAGCAGACTCTCTAAGGGCTAGTAGGTAACAGAATATGAGTGATCCTATGTAAAAACATCTCTGGTATGATATATATGGATTTCTCAACAAAATGGCTTTTCCTAAACACACAGTTGTTCTGTGACATCTGTGGAAAGACAAAGAAAATGACTGAAAAGTATACGTTTTGGAGTTCTTGGAATTAAGATGTAGCTGCCTTTGACATTCTTCCCTTTATAGACACCATAGATAGAAAACCTAGGAACAATCGACCTCACTGCTCTGCCCTTCGGTATTGTCATTGGATGCTTATGCCCGTGTCGTGGGGGCCGTGAGGACTCAGCAGTATGTAGAGTATTTGTGATGACGCCTGCAACTTATTAAGAATGCAGGGCAAGCAATGAATATTTATACTTTTGTGGAGAAATGTCACTGGAATTCCCCTGGGACCAGGGCCTCTACAAGGCTACACCCGCAGCCCCTCAACAGGACTTAGGTTGCCTGTTTGTGCTCAGGAGGTATCTGTTAACTGATTTACTTTATGAGAAGAGGTCTAAGGATTTTTTTTTTTTTTAAATCTGGCAGAAATACTTGTAGTTTGTGACCCTTTAAACCTAAGTTTTAGGAAGTGTCAGTTCTGAGGAAATAGGGTGATTAGTGGAGAGAAACAGTTTGCTAGAAGATGTTAGATTTGGCGCCATGAGCTTTTGAGGGGTGAATCATCTTATGCAGTGGTTACAATTACTATAGACCAATAACTTGGAGTTGGAACAAAGTGTTCTGGTTTCTTGGTTACGAGATCTTGGTCTATTAAACATATTTACACTTCTGTTTCATTGATTGATAAAATGCCTGTGAAATAACAATGTATCTTGATTGACTATAGAAATGTAAAACTATATCAGAGACTTAAGATTGAAGTTCTTACACATGGAAGGTTCTTGACGACTCTGATGTTGCACTAACAGCCATTTTTCCATCTATAGTATTCTCTTTCCCTAAATTAGACCGAATCATGTCACAGTTGTTTCATGAAGACTGAGAAGAGAAAGTATCTTAAAGAAAGTGTCTTAAAGAACTCTTTAGACTATTAATACACGTTATTAATTTAAAAACAAAAGCAGAGATCTTAAAACAAATTCTGATGGACAGATATTTACAGATCCACAATATTTACTTGGCCATGAAATTAGATAAATAATGATGATGTGTTTGTATTTTTATTTTTATAAGTTTAAATGCCTCTGTTATGAATCCCAATTTTGCTAACCTTTTTCAAGGAAACTTTCATATTTTAGGGAATTTAAAATTTCAAGCCTCTCCCCGAAATTTAAAACAATTGCAAGAAAGGATCAGCAAGTTCTGTTTGGGCTCCCGTATTTGTAGTAGAGTTTGGTGGAGGAATCAGTCATTAGAGAAGAGCCTGAAGGATCGATATTTCATTTTATTTTTGTCACTAGCTATAGTATTAGTTTGTCAGTTATGATGTAAACTACAGATGCTGATCAGGGACAAGTTCTTAAACTCAGAAGTATTGAAAGAAAAACCAGAATATTCTCTTGAGTCCACAGGAAGTAATTTAAGTTAATGACTTAATTGGAAAAGTCAAACTGCCTTTAAGAGGACTTTAGCTTTTAATGGAGCAACAGGGGGTGGAAACAAAAATAAAGAGTAATTTACCTGGAGCAAATCTCTCAAATACTTTATTTTTCAAAATGAATATAGGTGATGTTCTGCCTGTTATAGGGGGAAGGTTGAGGAGATGGAGAAAATGGAGTTTAATTGAAGGAATTACTTCCTGAGTTCCTAGCGGGAAATGAGGAATTTAAATCTCTAGTTAAGTATAGAAAAAGGTCAAACTTCAAAAGAGTTTCAACTTTTGTGAAATTTTAACCATCATTTGAAAAATAATAGCAGAGCAGGGGAAGGACTTATCTAAATGCTAATTTGCCCACATTTTCTTCAAAGTACCCCAGCAAATAATGAAGATGAGATGCTTGTGTTTATCCAAAACGCTGTCCATTTTAGCAAAAATGTTAGGCATGTTAAAACATAGTGGAGAAATCTTGTAAATTCACTTTGACTTTTATGTCCATAAGTCCAACTCTGAAAATCACAATTTCCACTTCTCTTATAGTTTGAAGGAATGGGGATGTTTATTCAGGATTTAAAATATTGAGCCTATCTCTCTGGTTGCTAAAGCTGGACCCTAAAGAAGCATATTCTCAAGTGGAATATTATCACAGCAACACTTTCTTCTTATGCTGTGACTTATACTCATGTCTACCCTAACACATCTCTAAGTCTCGTATCCTTTGCTTGTTTGCTTTATGTATATATAAGAGTCATGTTGTATAGCTTAAACCTTGTGAAAGTAATTGGGGGGAACAAAGAAAACGGCATTTATATGTCATTGTGAAGCATAGCTAAGGACTGAGAAGATGGTTCAGTAGGTAAAATGTCTGCTAAGCAAGCATGAAGACCTGAATTTCATCCCCAGCCTGTAATTACAGGACTGAAGAATTAAGAGACTGGACAACTTCCAGGGTTAAATCAGTGAGCTCCACTTCAATGAGAGATCTATCTCCAAAATAAAGTGGAGAGCAGCTGAGAAAGAGGGTCAACATCTGTCTCTTGCTTTGTAATGTGTATACGCATGGGCATAACTCATGGTCGCACTCACACGAACACAGGAGGACATGTACACACAGAGAAAGACAAAATCAAGCCAGCCAGTGCTACAAATACGTTATTATTATTTCTGTTTTCCTGGTACCTTCAAATTATACTGAAAATATATGACTCGCCCGTGTTGACAATTCAGTCACAGTGTGTGTCTGTGGCTCTCTGAAGCCTAGGTATCCTTGCTCATTTTCTCCATTAGCTAAATTACAACCCAATAAAGCTGACTTTTCAGTAGATATGCAGAGCAAGATGTACATATACCAAGGAACAGCAGCCACATCCTTCAGGAGGATGATATACAAAGTGTGGAATTCAAGTGCCCTGAGATCCTAAGACAGACAGGAACCGTCTCAGAGGACTACGAGAAAGAGAGGCGGAAGTAAAGAAACTGGTTGTATCAGTGAGCTCACAGATATCTTTTGAGCTATTTCTTCATCGTGTCACCTGTGAGCTCGTGGCAAAGGCTTGAGCTCAGGAGTTTGCCGACCTGCCTTCTAATCTTATCTTAACACGTACTGCCTGTTTATGACCACCAGCAAATTAAACAGAAACTGGAGTTTCACCTGCTCATATGAGATACATGACTGATAGTCGCAGCCATGTCGTAGAAATGCGAGGATTGACAAATACTACCTATGGAAGTCTTTGCACCATCTCTGATAAAAGATACTAGTTTACATTTCTGTGGTGCTGGCTCTGTTTATTCCCAACAGTGAGATCATAGACACAGAGTTGGCCCTCTTCCTTCCAAAGGTACTTTCTGAGATCAGTGCATCCGGAAAATGGAAGCAGAGACATAAAGGAACCCAACAGCTGCTGCAGGAGACACTGGAGGTGTCCACTTCATCTCCTCATGCAGCATTCATATATAGCATCTGTATGTTTTAGCAGTTTAGCACGAAGTGCTCCAAAGGCGGAAGCCTGAAAGAATATGGCTTTGAGAGACAACCCAACAATCTGTAACCTCTCTTTCCAAAATGTGAGACAGAGGAAAATGATGGAGTGTGCAGAAAGAAATACTTGCTAGTCCTTAAATCAGAGCCTCAGCCCCTAAGATTTCCCTAAACATCCTTTTTAAATACAACTCCTTTCAAAAATGGGTTTCTTATCTCTAGGATTTATGGATATAGCTTTTTCTGCTACATTTTGATTTATAGGAACCTGCATCATAAATAAGTAAATAACGGCGATGTGTTGCTTGCTGAATTTTCATTTTGGTAAAAATCTGAAATAAGCCCCCCAAAATTTCCTCATGTGTGAAATTGACTGTTACTCAAAGGGAGTAAAACCCAGGCCAGAGTGCTGGCTCAGACTTCTTTTATTACACAATATGTGTAGATGGTGTGCATTTAAGAGGCAGATATGGTTTATGTCAGAAACTCGGATCACTCCTGTGTTTACTGAATCCCAAATCCCTATTCAATACTGTTGAATAAGTAGCACATGCAGCCTTAAATCCTGCTGTGTAGACACAGGATGAAGCAGTGGCTATAGCAGCCTGAGAGCCTCTTCTGGCTGCCCCATAGGTGGCCTTGTCACTTACTAGACTGTACCTCCAGGTCATTGAGGGGCACCTCCTGGAAGATGATGTAGCTACTAATGAGTACAATATTAGATGCTCAGATAAAACTGACCTTGAGGAAAAGTTTGAGGGAAGTCAGTCTTACTAAGAATTCTTTCCTCAGCTAAGGGGAAGGAAGCAAGGTGAAAGGATCAATTCCTGATGATTGATTTGTGTCTTCCACTTGTCTGGGAAAAGTTTAGAAAATAGAGAATAAGATCCCAGATCCTCATGGTTTTCCTGTTTCAATGAACATTAAGCATTTAGGAGGCAACGGGCCTTCTTTTCCCAAATATGCATGTGATCAGTTGTTCTTCAAATGAGAATATTTCTTCTAGCCCAGTGTGTCCACCTCTTTATTTCCCTCTTTCTCCCCTTTCCTCTTTCTTCCATGGCCTCTTTTCTACTTAGGACCACCCGAGATAGGAAAACACAGGGCTCCTTTGTTGCTGGGGACAACCAAGGACAAGGGTTTTTTTTCCACCTTCATGTCAAAATTGGACCTCTTTAATTAAAAAAAAATTACCATTCTCATGTGATGAGCCATTAATTACACAGGAGTTGACATAGAGAAATAGATACTCATTCAATATGAAAAAAGGAGGGTTGCATTTCATTATTTTTGATATGTCACTTCTCTGTACGTATTAGAGACAGATAAATTATTTTATTTTTAATCATTCCTGATAAAATAATGCCTTTGATCATTGACAGTGGATCTATTTATTTCCTCATATATTCAGCTTCAAAGATAGCTTAATTATGATGTCCCCTACCTCGGGCCTTTTTGACCATTTGCCATCATTATTTCTTTGAAATGCTACCTTATTGTACCCCATTACACTTTCAGTGGACTCTTCTGAGCCCCCTGAATTTGTCTTTTTCTCAGTAAGACTTAACTTACGGCTTCACTTACTCATTAAAATGTCTACCCTTACTGGGGTATGTTTTGCAAAACAAATTGTATTATTTTAGTATGTATAGTGTGGTAGCAATCTGCCTATACCTTGTGAACTGTTTCCTAGTGAAAGTCTGTTCCTGTTTCTTTTACCTTACCTCCCATTACCTCTTTAGTTTTGGTTGTGTATACACATTTATGTACATAGTTTGCTCATTCTTTTCTTCACAAAATTTGTTGAAATGTTGCTCTAAACTAAATTTCAAGCTTGAAAATTTTTTATGTTTTGTCATCTATAGATACTTGATATTATTTTATAAATAATCCTCAGACATCCTGTTTTCCTGTCTCTGACTTTGTCATCTCCCTGTGCACACATCAATGGCTCTTTACCCTACTCTGTGGGTCAGTAGCTGCTATAAACACCTTTGCATGTAATACATAATTGATTGATATTGATTTTAGATGACTGCCTAAAACCATTAAAATAATGTGCGTTAATTAGGTTCAGTTTGAGTATAGATTGTTTTAATTTTCCCATTAGTTATTGTGTATTGCTAATACTAGCAATTCCTAGTTAGGGAACTGAGGAAATGATGATATTATATAAGGGAAGCATGTTGACAACTCCAGACTCTACACATTCCAATTTGAATGGTAAGAATTTTGCTAGTGTTTTATTTTTAAATTCATGAGAAATAATTTCATACATTTTTTAAAAATATTTGCTAAGGGAGAATACATCTTTACAAAAAAAGAAAAAAAAAGAGGTTTATTTATGAAAACCATACGTGTCCAGAATGAAATAGCTGCCAACTGCTCTTGGCTGCACTGTGCCTACTACCTTTTTTGCAAGAACATAAAGTTGAAATTCACTGTGTAGAATAGCCCTAGACTTTCCATCAGATAAGAAAAGAAAAACCTAGAACATCACTATTAAAACTGTCCCTTAACATTTTTGATAACCCAGTTTACTCATTCATTCATTTATTCACACAACAAAAATATATTAGCTATCTACCAGGGGCAGGGATAGAGCTGATTGCTGGCAGTGTCTGAATGAACAGCCATTGTTCTGTCCTAGAGGTGGATAGGGGTGGCTTCTTGGGAAACTGTCAACATTATCATTAAGAAGAAGAAAGTCTTCTGGCTTCAGACCCACTGTGCATCCTACGTTGAAATATCCCCAAATTTTTTGATCAAATAGATAACACTTGTAGGTTAGTTAAAAATCACCCTTCATTATCTATTTGGAAAGCAGGGAGGAAGTCCAACAAAAGTACTGGTAGGGCTGGTCCTAATGGTGAAGAACAAGAACTGATACATAGCACTTCTTACCCTTTCCTGAGTCAAATTCAGCATTATCATGATCTGATGGACAACTTCAGGATGAAATGCAGCACTGCCATGACCCACTGGATGACCTCAGAACGAAATGCAACACTACCATGATGCAAGGGATAACTTTAGAATGAAGATATTTTATTCTTCATTACTTTATTGTTATCACACAGCAATGTATGTTCATTCTTATCAAAGTGTGAAAAACAAAACAGGTTCTCTGACTGTGCAGGAGTTTTATCTAAACTTTTCAGGCTTGAATGTATATCAAGGAATAGTTTCAATAGAGAAGAGACTAGATCTGGGACAGAGCCTGCGATTCTGAACTTTCTAGGTTCTGGTAGTTCATGCCAGCACTCCGGGCTTATAGATCACATTTCTACTGACAAGGACCTAAGACACTGATGTGCTCATGGGGGTTTGCCTTTTGTGACGTTTTCCATTTGTTTGCAGCTGTGGTGATGGTCCTAAATAGCATGAGTGTCAGCTGGAGCGCCCGGATCCAGATTTTCCTAACCTTTTGCAAGCTCACAGCGATTCTGATAATTATAGTCCCTGGAGTTATACAGCTAATTAAAGGTATGGACTGAAAAGTAAATGCGTTTTAAACTGCATCTCTGCTTCTGGTCTCTTCCAACACTGGCTTTCGCTTGTCTAGCAGAATCCTTAATTAGTCTTCGCTTGTGGAACTTAAACTTTGTACTGTCATCTAATTGATTTGAAAGGCTGCACTGAGGGTAAGTTAGTATTTATAGCCAAATGGCAGCCAGAGAATTAAGAGTAGACAAAGCAACAAAAATAAGGGGTCGGAGAATTCTTTTGGTATAAATTGAAATTGCTTAGAGTCAAAACCCAAAGTGAAACAAACCCACCTCCCTCCTCCAAAAAACACAGAAAAAAAAATGAATTTGCTTTATCGCTTTAAGTACAGATCAACATACCTTTGTTTGCATTGCAGAACTTTGCAAAAATAGCAACAAATATGAAAGATAAAAATATTTCTGGAAAATGATGGAAGATGACCAATAATTCTTTATTTTCTCATTTGTATTTCCTTACTCTGAGATGAGTGTCCATAAGAAAGCAGTGAGGCTTGGGAATAGCATTCCTAAAAACAAGATCCTATGTGACTAAAAGAGAGTTGCAAAACTTAGTTCTTTTCTTTTTTAAAAGTTATTTATTTTTAAAAAAGAAAACAATCTTTTTTAATTTTACAGATCATTTCCAGTTCCCACTCCCTCCCCTCCTCTTATTTTCTCCACCTACCCGCATCCCATCCCCCAACCACTCCTCAGAGAGGATAAGGCACATTGCTTTGGGGAAGGTCCAAGGCCCTTTCTACTATATCTAGGCTGAGCAAGGTATCCATTCAAAGAGAACAGGTTCCCCAAAAAGCCAGTCCAAGCAGTAGGGATAAATCCTGGTGCCATTGGGAGCAAGGTGGTGGGAGGAGTAAGGAGTGTGGAAGGGGAAGGGGAGAAGGGGAGGGGGGAGGAGAACTTGAGGGAACAGGATAGTCGAGATGGAGAAAGGACCAAGATGAGAGCAAGGAAGGAGATATTTTGATTGAGGGAGTCATTATGGGGCTAGCAAGAAACCTGACACTAGAGAAATTCCCAGGAATCCACAAGGATGACCCCAGCTAAGACCCTAAGCAATAGAGAAGAGGTTGCCCGAACTGGCCTTGCCCTGTAGTCAGACTGATGAATATCTTAAAGATCACCATAGAACCTTCATCCAGCAACTGATGGAAACAAAGCGTAGTTCTTATTGTTACATTATTTTCTCTGTAAATTTGTATTTCTGAAGAAATGAGGCAACCTCTGGATTTATTTGTCATGGAACTTCCTACTTAATAAGATAAGAATTTGAGGAACGCTACCACGGAGTTAGGGTTGGCCTAGTAATGATGGTATGTGAATTTGCTTAGATTTGGTGGAAATGACTGAAAGAGAAAAAGGGTCTGAATTTGCATCAGTAAATAACAAGAAATGATCAGAGCAAATCAATTGGAAAGAGGTGATGTATCATGTGAGCATGTTAAGTATTGTTTACATTGACATTGTCAGTTCCAAGAAGAGGAAGTTATGGAGAAATTTAATGACCTGCAGGAGGAATTGACATAACACACAAGGAAGTGGCAAAGTTCAGCAAAATCATTGCCATCGTTGGAGGCACCGAACACTGAGAACTTTCTCACTCTAGCTGGGAGAGGGAACTGTTCTTGTCCATTTAACCAGCCTAGTGGGCGATCTCAGAATCCTGCCAGGAAAATGCTTTCATCAAATCCCAAAACTTCAGCCCCAGAGTAAACACAATGAATCATTTGAACAGTAGAGCCGGTATGTGAGGAGATGTGGGCTTGTGGTCCTAGTTCACCATGGTCTGTGTGGAGCTGGCCAGCTCACATCCACTATGAATGGAGGCAAAATTGTCCACACTCTCAGTGCTTTCATCTCCCGAGCTGACTTTCCAGTCTTCTGTAGAGAGCCTTTCAGATTCTGGAAAGGAGACAAAGGAAGAGTCCCTAGGCCTTCTACGTATGGCTGATTTCTGGGTTTTCCTTTTTGGTGTAATGCCAGATATGATAGGTAGTTATACTCTGCAGTTGGTTCTGACCCCTCATTTCTGTATGTGTGCAAAGTAGGGCATGCTTAGCAATTGATACTGCATTGCAATTTCTTTGAGTACAGAGGGCAGATGAAACTCCAGAGTCTTTCCTGTCTGTTACAATACAGTGATATTTTAATTATCGCTATGTCAGCCAGAACATAGGCCCATCCTAATTCTTGCTTCTCCCATAACAGAGAAATTCCCTGAGGATGCTACTGCATTGAAGCATATTTTAGTACTTTGGAGACCAGACATATTTTCCTTATTACTACGAAATTTTATGAAATTGAGATTTTAGAATTTGTATCCCAGTTGTTTAGTTTTTCCACATTTCTGAGACCCCAGGAAGAAAAAGATCACTGATAAGTGTGGTGTATTTATTTCTACTCAAATCAGATTCTGAATGTAGGCTATGCATTTGCTTATGAGACCTGGAGTTTCCCTTTGAATGATGCTTTCATTTTTCCAAGGCCTGTGTTTTGCATCCAAAACATTCCTGAAGTTCAGAAACAATGTGCCTGGTTGCAAAACTCTCAAAGTGGCTCATTCGAAGAACTGTGGCCCAGTCTTTACAGTTTAGATCTTTTCTCTCATTAATTACTAATTGCCATACTCTGAAGGATATTCTCTCCTTAGGCTAAGGAGACCACGGACCATAAACAAATACCCAAGAGATGTTTTTTTCTTTTAGAAAATATTTTATTTTTAATGTGTGTACATGTTTGTGTGTCTACAAATGGTCACGTGCACATGTGCACAAGTGCCAGATGAGGGCATCAGATGCCCTGAAGTCAGAGCAACAAGTGATTGTGACCACCTGTTATGGATGCTTGGCACTGAACTCAGGTCCTCTACAAGAGTAGCACATGCATTTAAGAGCTGAGCAACTTCTTAAGTTCCAACGGATATTCATTTTCCTTCTTCAAAATCTCGGTGTCTACAATTTCCTTCTAGTAAGGCACAGAAATATTTCAGTAAATGGGCATTTCTGATTTACCCTGTCAAGTTTTCATAAAACTATATTTAGAAGTTGGTTGCTTTGAGAAAAAATATCACTCTTCGTGTTGCACAACCATGTTCATCTTTGCCCCCAGCCTCACATTCTGTCACTATGAATTCTCAGTCTCATGATGTGACCATTAGCTGATATTTGACTTACAAGAGAGAGTGTATATATATCGTCCACCTTCTGCCCTCATGGCCCCCTTTTGTTACTTATTAAAAGTTAATTTTTAAGCAGGATCATTTACTATCTGAATAATCTCATTTGCTGTTTTTCTTTGGGGTGCTGGATGCCAAAGATGCTTTTTGGTACTAATTTTGAATCTGTACTTACTCACACAAATCTGATTTTGTAATCTCTTAAACTACCCAAAAGATTAAAAGAAAAAGGTACCCACTGTTCACAAAATAGGGTGAGAAAGTCTACATGTTGATGCCAAAGTTGGTAAAACTTGGTTTGGAGTTTGGTATAGTTTCTTATTCGTTTTTCCAAAAGAAAATGGTGGCATGGACCAAAATAATATCAATAAGTTATTTCTATAAAGAACGCCCTTTGGGTAGAATGGCTTATCACAGTTAGTTATACTATGCTTCTGGGTAACACTGGCCACAGACACTCTTAAGTGACTAGGCAGGGCTGTGCTGCAGGGAAATTTTGTGTGAATAAGCCTTGTTGGTTTTGACTGTGGATTTTGTCTGCAGCCTTCCCTGCTTTAGAAGGCAGGTGTGGTGAATAAACAGAATATAGGGATAAAAGGCCGAATACTAAGTGGGAGGCAGTGCAGGCATTTCTTGATGCCTGCTCACTCAAGATTTCTTCTCATCCTCTACCCCGACACATTGTTATCTTCTAAGAATTTTGCCAAATCCTTAAAACTTCAATTTAATGGAAGATGCTTTAGACAACTGTCATGCTTAAAACAGAGGGCACTCAAGCAAGGGAAATGGAGTTACCTATTTTAAGTGCCACATTAAATCTCGTTGGTCCTGTGCAAAAAAACTTGAAAATGGTCAAGGTGACAAGTGTGTGTTTGAGACTTCTGTTCTACCTTGGGTGTGGTATTAATAGATAGAGTTGGCCATGAACAGAGAGTCAGAACAGGGTAGTTCATCTCCCAACTGTGTATAGGGTTGTAATAAATAATAACCAATTCTTTGCAAAGCTCTAAAAATCCTTGTATTCTAATTCCAGGGCACACACAGCACTTTGAAAATGCATTTTCAGGAAGAGATACAAATCTAATGGGGTTGCCCTTGGCATTTTATTATGGGATGTATGCATATGCTGGTTGGTAAGTTGATATCTCCAGATGCTTTATTAAATTACTTCATTTGTCTTTTCTCTTGTTAATCTGCCTGTTATCATAGGAGTGTCAGCTTTGACCCTAGTGACAAGTGATGAAACCATCAGACATTTCCTCCCAACTAGGTTTTCATTATATATTGTGCACAGTGATTATTTAGTCAAAGTTTCAAATAACATGGAATTCTCATAAGTGAAGACCTAAAAGATCAGGAAAAATATTTTTTTTTATGACCAAAGGATATAATGCAGTGGTAATCAACTGGAGGGAGAGTGAGGCATGTTTGTTTAGATTCTACTTGACTTCTTTGTGTAACATTTCCTCTCTCAACCAAGACTCTTAGGATATATTATGAGACAAAGTGGAGCAGAGAACTGTGCAGCTGCTTTCTGCAGAAAGTCAGGAGCAGGTGAGAGGTGTAGTTCTAGGCTTTACGGTTGGCTTTGTGGAGAGAGGTTCTGGTTTCTATGAACATTTAGGGAACACAGATTCTAGCTTCTGCAGTTTACTCTCGGAGGAAAGAAAGAGGAGCATGAAGGAAAGGTGGAGGGATGCTAGAGAGAGCTCCTTCTTCAGCAGTCCTTCCAATTCCCTTCAGTGTGGCAAAGCCTTTAACTTACGGTGTCATTTTCTGAGACCCCAGACAGTCAAGCTTGCTATTAGATTTAGTTCAGTGGCAGAAAAAATGAACAAACAGATGCTGGGTTTTAGCAGCCAGTATGCATTCCTTCTAATTATTCATCAGTGAGGACGAGATAGTGCCATGGGAAACTCAGGGTTAGTACCTGCCCTGTCAAAAGGCTTTGGTGCAAGCGCACCAAGGATATTTATAGTCAGCGGTTAGTGATTTTTTTTTTTGTCTACCCTATCACGAGGAAGAAACAATTCAGATGTAGAAATGAGATGGTCTCAGAAGATCAAAATGGTTCATATGATAAAGACAGGGAAGGAGAAATCACAATAAAACCCAGCATCTCTTTCTAGCATCCTCCCACCTTTCCTTCATGCTGGTTAAATATGCGGCATATTCAAGGGCCTTTACACATTTCATTACAATGTTTCCAGTAGCTGAAAACACAAACACCATGATGCCATGGATGTGCTTACTTCCTTCATGCCTGTCTGTTGTGATTCCCCCCACCCTGGGGCAGCAGTGTTCTGTTGAGTTGCATGAGTCACAGTGACCAAATATCCAAAAGGAACCTCCTGCGACTAAATTTTATTGACCTTGAAAGCTTTAGTTAAAATGGCTATTTCCAGAAACCCCACTAGGTACAACAATATTGTCAAAACACTAGAATCATTGCAGGAAGGTTAATTTTCATAGTGTTAGAGTAAATAATTGTAATAGTTCTTTTTTCCATATTTATAAAACAGGTAGTTAAAGATGTGATAACACTCTCTGAACCTAAACATACTATCAAGAAACTCCACTATCTCACAAATTATGTAAATATGTATCTAACATGAATACAATTTTCTCTTCTTTCTGCCTCCTTTTTATTATTTTGTTTTTGTCTCTTACCTTTCAGGGAATATACAAATGCATTCCAAAATAAATAGCATATGTACTCTATTAATCTCAGAAATTGTGAAAATACGGCATTAGAAGACAATCAGCAGAGTATAGCTACATAGGTTTAACATAGCTTTGAAGCGAAATGTGTTTGAAGGTTGTTAGGTTAAGCATAAGAAGATCAGTGTAAAATATTTGTATACCCAAAGAAGAGTTTTGCAGCCATTGTGTGCACGCTTTAGTTTCGAATCCCAGTGGTTTTGAAGTCTTTTCACTTTTGTTCAAAGCACAATGTGGTGCTAAGCAGAGAAAAGAACCGAGTGTGATCACAGTGCTAGAAGCAGAATCAACTCTTCTATGTCTTTTGAGCCTGGTTCAGGGCTCCATGCCCTGGGGCAGCAGCCAAGCCACAGTGAGGGTCCCTGGGAGCCCCGGAGCAAAGTAGGGGAGGGAACAAGAGCTTTCAGTTCCAGCTGGGTGCTGGGAGCCTGTTGTACTCTGTCAAGAATGTGGGATGTGGTGATCTTCACAAGACAGATTTGATTAATTCTGTTGAATGGAGTTTCTTTTGCCTGTGAGCACCATGCATCTGTTCCCACGGAATATTAAAACATTTTTACCCTCACTCCACCACCACCCGGCACTGAATATTCAGGTCACCTGCTTCATGTACCGCCAATTTTCTCTACTTCTGGGGTTTTTGAGGGGCGGTTGATTTTTCTCTGGAAAAAAAAAGACTCCTTTCATCTTGACTTATCTTATTAATATTGTATTTTACTGATGCCAAGTCCAAAGGGCCACTGTTTTCACCTATGATGGAGGTTTACAGAATATTGATTTATACTTTTTTCCCCTGCATAATCCTGTGCCTTCACCAAAGCTTGAAGAGCCAGGAATCATCATGTGTGTGTGTGTGTGTGTGTGTGTGTGTGTGTGTGTGTGTGTGTGTGTGCGTGCATGTTCTTGAGGGTTCAGCCACTGTATTGGAAAGTAAGTCTAGGATTGTAAATGAGAGGTTATGTGATCCAAGTGGCTTAGAGAGAGGATGACAGGGAACGATTTAGCTTTATAGGTTATTGTAATGGCTTAATGGTGCTTTGTGAAGAGGGGGAATGATCTGGTTATTAATCTATGGCCCTCAGTCTCAGAAAACAGAAGCAGAAGAAGAAAGAGTCTGTGGGTTTGGCACTCCAGAGGTACAGATGTTATTTCCATGTAAATGGATCAAAGTGGGGTCTGAAATGGGTCTCAAAGACCGGAACATTGTAAGAACAATCTTTGCTATCAGAATTTCTACATACTATTTATTGATTTATTTTGGTTTTCTATACATGGTTTCTCAGAGTAGCTAGGCTTGGCTGTCCTAGAACTCACTCTGTAGACCAGGCTGGCCTCAAACTCACAGAGACCTGCCTGCCTCTGCCTTCCAAGTGCTGGGATTAAGGGTGTGCACCACCACTGCCCAGTGAATTTCTCCATCTTTTGACATATGATTGCAAAACTGGCTTGCACACTTATAAATTAGGACTGCAAATGGATACCACTCCCTGCATTGCTGTAGAACAATATTTGACTAAGGGAAGAAAAAGGAAAGAAATAAGGAAATAAATAAATAAATAAAGAAAGAAAGAAAGAAAGAAAGAAAGAAAGAAAGAAAGAAAGAAAGAAAGAAAGACAGAAAGACAGAATGTGAGAAGCAAACCCAATGTGGAGACTTTGTAGCGAGACAGAAGCAAAGCAGTTATAGTGAGGAGTTGCAAGCCAGGCTGCTACCTGTTTGGATGGGCAGCATGCTAGCCCTCTGTTGTCCTGGATACCTTGCTCTAAGAGCAGTCACCTCCAGCTGTTAGGCTGAATAGGAAAAAGATACCACCAACCATTTGGGACCCTGAAGGGAGTAAAGTTTTGGCTCTAAGGAGCACAGAACCTATCCAGAATGATAAAAAAAACAAACAAACAAACAAAAAAAACCCGTCACTGAAACATGATTAGGGGAAAAGAAATCATTAACTCAGTCAGGTCACGGAGTCGGGTCAGAACAACTTTCACATTATTGCCAGTGTTCGTATTCAGAGAAATACATCTGCCAGTCCACCTGTGGCCTTGGGGAAGCCAACCAATTTCAATCCTGTATCTGGGTCCAAAGCTAAGCCCAGCGTGGTGAGATTTTTCTCCTCTCTTTTCACCGTGTGATAGAAAATTGGTTTTCAGTGTCTTTTGTTGGTCTCTTTAATCAGATCCTCAATGGATTTAGTTTCCCCGAAGCACAAGGCATGATTATTGTATGCCTTTGTATCAGACCTCATCTCGTGAATCTGCTTCCTTTAAGAGTCATGTACAAGGCTGGGTGCTGCAGTGCAGGGTCAGCTGTGTAGTTTGTGCACAGTCCTAGAAAACCCGGGACAATAGACTTAGTAAGTATTCTCCAGGGCCTTGAGAAGTAAACCAGGGGAAATGGACTACTGTGGGCTTCATCCCATACTGTGAGCAGACAAATGTCAAGGTATACGTCCCACAGTGTGTGGATCCCTGCGCTGAAGTGATCTGCTGTCCTTCTCTTCCCCACAAACTGTACCCAACCACTTTCCTTTTCCCTGGGGCCATGGAAAAATATTTGAAGTCGTATTCTTTTTCACAAATAGTCCCCTCCTTGTCTTAAGGTTATTGGAAAAAAAAATAGTTCATCAATTATTAAGAAGCAACTGGCTATCTCTCACATGCAAAACCTGACTCTATTCCTTAATTCACATGATTTGTACAGTTTTGGGTGTTATTTATGTATTTGCTTATTGATTTGTATTTGTTTCCCGTATTTCCTGTTGCCTCAGCCTTATAATGAACATGTCAAGTCTGTCTCAAATAGCACATTCCACAGCACTATCTCTGTTATACTCAATGCAGGAATAGTAGCTCATCCACATTTATAATTCTTCTAGCCAGCCTTGTATTACATGGTGAAAGATGGAGCGTGCACATAGCAAGGATCTCACTGATGCTTTCCCTATACTAACAATGTTGCATGCATTCTGCTACGTATGCATTCTCCTGGGGCAACAGCAACTGCTGTTCCCAGAAATTTAACTTTCTAGTTGTTAAAACATATCATTAGTTTTATATGTTTGTATGTGTGCCCTTTTATATCACCCTTATTGCTACCTTTTCTTCAGTCAATGTATTTTTAATACTATTTGTTGAACCTGTCATTAAGGCTGTACCCATCTTGTTCTTGAACATCAACTGACTAGTGAATTCAGATAGGATTGTTGCAAATGTGTGGCAAAACCCACTTCCTCACCTTTCTTGTACTCTGCAAGGTGCTTTAAGCATGTGGCAGGTGATGGGCTAATAGTCTGGGTGTTTTTAGAGAGAAGAGAATTTGACTTTCAGACCTGTGATCCCGTGAGCCATGTAAGAGGCTATTTTAGTATCTAAGTGTTGTTGTGGGAGAGGCCGCTTGTTGGTTCCCTGCTGCTCGGCAGCTCAGACCCGAAATAATCACACAGAAACTGTATTATTGTAATCACTGCTTGGCCCATTAGCTCTAGCTTCTTATTGGCTAACTCTTACATATTAATTTAACCCATTTCTATTAATCTGTGTATCGCCACATGGCTGTGGCTTACTGGGCAAAGTTATGGCATCTATTTCCTGCAGGGCTACATGGCTTCTCCCTAACTCCTCCTTTCTTTCTCCCAGTATCCAGTTTAGTTTTCCCTGCCTACCTCTATTCTCTGTGCAGGCCCAAGACAGTTTCTTTATTAACCATTGGTATTTACAGCATACAGAGGGGAATCCCACATCACCTTTCCTTTTCTGTTTAAATAAAAAGGAAGGTTTTAACTTTAACATAGTAAAATTACATATAGCAAATCAGGTATGAAGCAAGAATTATAGTTACACTATTTATATCTACTTTATCTTTTATCATAACTAAGGAAAACTATAACTATCAATTCTTCAACTCCATCAAAGACCACAGAAGGATATAACATTACCTAAGTAAAAAGGAAATATATTGTTAACAACTTCCAAAACTCTAGGATTGACAGAGACTTCTCGCTAAGACACTCATCCAAAGTTCTGTACCATTGGAACATCCAATCTTCAGCCCACAGGCCCATAGTATCCAGCAGACTTTTCCATGAAGCAGGAAATTTCAAAGACAGTTCTGCCTATATTGGCAGTTTGTCAGTCACTTTCTTCTGTGTCCTGCAGGATGTTTGGCAGACTCTTTCATGAAGCAGGAACCCCTGAAGGACCGTCTCACCTTTAGGCAAGTTCAACAGTTGTTTCTTTGTAGGTCCTGCATGTCCAGTCCAGGCAAAAGCAGTTTCTTGCCCAAATGGCTAACCAACTCCATAAGGAGCCTTTTCGATGCCCATCTTCTTCTTGAAGTAATTGGTGCTGCCAGGAGCAGATGTTTCTCACTGTCATGAAAAGTCCTAAATTGTTAAAACATTTAAATGCCATATTCTGAAGGTCTTTGAAAGGTTTGAAGAATGCCTATCCATCTGAAATACATCTCTGTATATCTGGAAAATCTAATTAACATGACTAGAAGCTTGATTATTATAGATGATTATCTATTAACCTATATTTCTTAATTATACATTTTTAAATGAGTTGGACAAACACAATACCTTAATCAAGATCAGAAATACATATATACAGTATAACAAAATTGACCTTAAATTTGTATCATAAACCAAGATACATACCAATGCAAATCTCTTTAAGAAATATATCTCCCTTTAAATGTAAAAAAAATTTATAAGCAATATTTGTGAATATGGGCATAGTTCTTCTCCAAACTTCTTCCTGCTCTTTATTGGAAAAAGTAATATTTTGAGGGCTATTCACAGTAACCTTTCAGGGAGGGTCTTAGTCCATCAAGCCACATAAGTCTGGAAGGATTCCACAGGTTCTCATCTTCCATGGAAACAGAAGAACATCTTTTCCAAAGCAACATATCCTTAGACCCATATTTGGAATTCAAAACCTTTAAAATATATATGTTGGCTTAGCTTTGCAGTCCCCAGAATCAAATGATTTCTGCAGTCAAAAAATTCAAGAAAACACAATAGTATACATAATCCAGATTCCCTTTGCATATTCTATCTTTATATGGCTTATTTTTCTTTGCTTCTTTTAATCTATAACTGTTTGTACTCTGTCTCTTTAAAGACTTTGTTTTATTTTTTTCTCTTTATAACTCTCTATACTCTACTTTTTCCTCTCCCAAGCCTACATATATTTATCCAATACTGTGACCCATTTAGAGGCCTTTTATGTCTGAATTTGTCCTATCGTTTATTTGTAATTCTTTACTGTCCAGTAGTGCTTCTTAAAATGCTAAGTGCTTCATAAAATCTTAAGCTGCAGTATTCCTAGGGTACATACAGCACTGCCTGCTTTCTCTGCACAGTTCAACATGGTGGAAGTCCATTCACTGCCTCTGCAAGCTGGGCACATTGTCCCAGTTCCAAGTATGTAACAGGTCTATGTCAAGCCATTAAGCAGTTTGGAAAATGCTGCTTACAAACCCCATTTAAATGCTCAGCCTCCTGAAAGAGCCAGAGGTTGCACTGGCAGCATTGCCCAGAAAACTGGCATTTCAAAACAATGTGGCTTTTTTTCTGCTATTGCTGAATCAGGAAATTCTCTCCTAAAGGAGCCATGGCATTAAGCTGTGCTTAACTCTGTTTTTTGTTTTTGTTTTGTTTTTTGTTTTTTGCCTATAATTCCTTCCCAAATTCTCTTAGGTTTTAAGTGGGTTTTAGTTGGTCATGGTGCCAATGTGTTGTTATGGGAGAGGCTGCTTCTTGGTTCCTGGCTGCTCCGCAGCTCAGACCTGAAATAATCACACAGAAACTCTATTATTTAAATCACTGCTTGTCCCATTAGCTCTAACTTCTTATTGCCTAACTCTTACATATTAATTTACATGGCTGTGGCTTACCGGGTAAAGTTCCAGCATCTATTTTCTGCAGGGCTACATGGCTTCTCCCTAACTCTTCCTTCTTTATCCCAACATCCAGTTTAGTTTTCCCCACCTACCTCTATTTCCTGCAGAGGCCCAAGATAGTTCCTTTATTGACCAATGATATTCACAGCATACAGAGGGGAATCCCAGATCATCTAAGGATTAATAATATGACTGTAGAATGCATGACTTTCATTCTGTGAGAGTTCTGTGAGCTTATGGGAGGCAGATTTAGCAAGTTTCTGTTGTTATGTTCAAATGTTCTCATGAGGATTCTTTTTTTTTAAAGATTTATTTATTTATTATGTATACAGTGTTCTGCCTGCATGTATTCCTGCAGGCCGGAAGAGGGCACCAAATCTCATTACAGATTGTTGTGAGTACGTGTGGTTGCTGGGACTTGAACTCAGGACCTTTGGAAGAGCAGGCAAAACTCTTAACCACTGAGCTATCTCTCCAGCCCCTCTCATGAGGATTCTTAATTTCCTTCAATGTTACTTTGAGGAGACTTAGGAAGAACTTAGTAGGGTGTAAAGGGCCTCCAGCAGTCCCTTTTAGTTGGAAAATGAAATCAAGGATGGACAGTATTAGCTATGTCTGTGTGGGCTGGTAGAAACTCACTGTGAAGAAAGCAGTCAGAATTTCTCAGGCCTCAGCATTAGGGTAAGAGTTTGAGATCCCATTGACATTGAAAGCAAAATATTTTGTGCCTAAAATGCTTCTTTTCACATGTACTTCCCAGAAAAGTACTATGGACCTGGGAAATGTTCAAAATCCTCTGCTTTTTTGTTCTTGATGGACATTGTAGTAAGTAACAATGTATCTACAATTAACTACCTGAACAGACCAGAGACTGACCTCCCTTCTTAGGCTTATGAATCTAGTTATATAGGGTAAACTCTGGCAATGGCTATAAAGGAAGAAGTATGAATAGAAGGTTTAATCTTCTTATTTTAGTTTAGAATTATAAATTGGCAAATAGTATGCAGTTCTGAGGTACAAAGAAATTAGGTTATGGTTTAGGAATGGAACATGAAATAATTAATCAAAGTAATTAACATTTCAATAACAAAATATAGTTTTTAATTTTCTGTGGTAGAATATTTGGAATTTTCTCTTCTAGAAAATTTGAGGCATATAATACACTATCATTTCTAGAAATTTTGGTCCCTAACTTGTATGTTGTGCTCTGTGAAGGAAGGAAGTCAATAGCAGTTCCCTACAAGTCTGCTCTCATATAATTTGGATCCTCTTGCTTCTGAGTTTAGATTTACAGGAAGCACAGGCCACCTAATACTTAATTTGTCCCCCCAGGCTTTCTTACACACTTGTATGGCTGAATACTATAGCATTCCTACTTCCCGTGTGCATAACCATTGTAGTACACTTCCATGCCTCGGCTCAACCTTGGCATGGAATGGCCTCATAGCACTTCAGTAGGGTAAATGATGTGCGCTCTTGAAGGGTCAGCTTGGGAGGAACTTCCTCTGGAAACGCTTCCTCAACCTTAGTTCACGGCTGGTCCTGCTCTTCTAGCTCTGGGGGCCTCTTTTGGCATTGCGTCAGGCTGTTCTGTGAAGCGTGTTATACAGATTACAGCCTTGCCACTCTCATCACCATCGTGTCTCACAAGTTTTAATGCCTCCCCTATGATTTAGCAGAAAGTGTTCTGTGGGAATTCTGACTGGTTTTGTATTTGCATTTTCTGCGTACATTTCTATGTAATTTTCGTGATTCTCGGTTTGATTTTAAAACGTTTAATATGTGAATCTTTGGATTATGGTGGTAAAATGTACAAATAGTTATTTCTTTATTTATAATGCAGGTTTTACCTCAACTTTATTACCGAAGAAGTAGAAAATCCTGAAAAGTAAGTAACCTCATTTACTATGAGATTTTTGTTAGGAATAAAATTTGAGTTTTCTAATTGAGTAACAGGCTTGAGGAGAAAACCCAGTGTGGACTGGTTAATTTCACTTTTCTTGCTATCATCGTTCTTTTAGATAAACTGATCTAAATTTTCACAATAAATTATCCCCCCACAGATATATATTATATATCAATATTAATATATTAAATATATTATATATAATCATAGATAATATTCAATGCTAAATTGCCTAATAATCTGAATGTAGGCAAGAATAAAGGCATCTTTTATAAAACCTATTTTATGTAAACATATATATAATCTAATGTGAACTCTTTATAAATATAGTTTAAACTAAAAGAATTAATTACTTCTACATGTTCCTTAAAAATACCTATGTAATTAGAGAGAATAATATGATGAATGGAACCTTTGTGAAGTAACTGAAAGATAGTATAGGAACTTGCAAATTTGGGAGCTCAGTAATTTCATTTATTTATTTTTTACTTCTTCTTCCTTAAAAAAATGATAGATGATTTAATGTTAATTAAACAACATGTCAAAATAGGCTGCAAAACTATTTTCATGATTTGTGAATAAACATTGGGCTTTGTATGGAAAAAATAAATATCTCTGAATTAAAGAAGGAAAATTTAAAAAATATAAAGTATAATGATATGTAACTCATCTTGCTTTTATTCAGCATAGGCTATCTACTAATCGTTGTGCTAAGTGCCTCCTTCAGGATGAATGAGGCTTATCGTCAAGTGTTTTACTGTGTTCTCCATGAATGGAAGTGCGGAAACAAAAGTGTAATGGTGTGACCGACACCATAGCAGAGAGTTAGCTAGCAAAGAGAAAATGAGATGTTTTTAGCTTTATTCTAGGACATGTTGCTCATCGAGAGTCTCAAGTAAGTGTCCCCAGGTAAAAAGAGATGGGGGCAAGGAGAGAGTCTCAAGTAAGTGTCCCCAGGTAAAAAGAGATGGGGGCAAGGAGAGAGTCTCAAGTAAGTGTCCCCAGGTAAACAGAGGTGGGGGGGGAGAGAAGAACAGAGAGAGAGGAGAGAGGGACAGACAGTTATAGAGAGAAAGAGAGAGAGAGAGAGAGAGAGAGAGAGAGAGAGAGAGAGAGAGAGAGAGAGAGCACCCTGGCCTGTTGGATAAAGCAGAAGTATGGCAGTAAGAAATTATACCATTGTAGAACAGGTTGGAATCAGAGAGTTTACCTAAGGGTTGACCATTCAAAGTAGGGTGAAATCAATTTATGACCCTGGGTGTCTTGGGAGATGGTTAGCTGGTTGCATTTGGCCAAGTATCAGAGATAGCAGAGTTTAGAACATACAGGCCAACAATGGAAGTTAACATGATGCCTCATAGTATCTGATTCAACTGCTATGTAAATCAATATGTAATTGCAGCACGAAGAAGACCAGTTCATTAAGAAATACAGCCAATTTATAAGACTACTTTCAAATTTGTCACTGAAATTAAAAGTGGAGTAAATATTTACCAGGAAGAAGTTCTTACATCTCTTGGAAATGATAAACAAGCTACCTTGTGACTATAAGCACACATTATAGAGATTAATAGATGGGCCTGTCCTTTTAGTTTTGTGGGCTCGTTAGTACGCATGTTGCAACCCAGAGAAAGGACTGCTCATACTAGATTTTATGAGCAGTATTTATTGAATTCTGATTATGCGAAACAAAGAACTCGGACTTAGTACAGCATTTAAAGCTAAAACATTTTAAAGAGACTGATTGCTAAATCAATGCAAGAGAATGTTTATTATGAAAAAATAGCAAGTTATGGTTTGTAGACATGTTCTAGATCACAGTATCAGTGTTATAGACACAGTTCATGTTCTAGGTTTAGTTATTTGACAATTTAGACAGATGCTTTTGCTAGGTACATGTTGCTATTATATGCGTATGTATGGGTATCTGTCTTTAAGTGCTTCATACTGCTTTATGTGTTTCTGACACATGGCCCTGGAGTGGCTCTTGGGTGAAGAAGTCCTCTTCCTCAACTGTATTTCATCTCTCAGTTTCAGATATGGATACAGATTTTTAACTGCCATGAAATCTTTCTAGTCTCCTAATATAGCATCTCACTTTAAGGTCTTAATATATGGGATTTCTCACTACAGGTTAAGAGTCTCCAGAATTTTGGGGTCAAGTTGAAGAACAAAAAAAAATGCTTTGATACCTAGTTAAGTCAGTTCTCAATTAGAGGACTCTGAAAAACTTAGCCAGAATAGTCATTTTCTTTAAATTTAAAAACAATAAATCCACAAAATTTTCCAAGTACACAATGAAGGTTAATGCTATGTTCTGTATTTATCAGCAAAAGAAACTCAGAGTTTTGTTCATTTTCATTAGTGTTCAGTTTTAAAATGACTTCATGTGACCATTTTAACAGTTAGCGTAGGTCTTTTCAAACTGCATTTTATTTTTAGCACACCAGGATGATTTGGGAAATATTTAGAGCCAAGTATCAAGAACAGATGGCACAATTATGTGGATCTGGTCCAAAAGCGTACTTTCTATTATTTTGTAGGTGGACACAGGTTCCAGAATGCCTTTCATTACAAGGGAGAGTAATTACGGTTGCGTCTCCTTTGCGATGCGCCAAGATAAATGTGTTTCCTAATCAGTCACTGGTGCATGTGTCCAGGTGTGCCGAGACATGCAACTTGCTGGCAGCTGGTGCAATGAATCATCAGCCAAGGGTATAGGCCTTTTACTACCTCCTCCATGTGAGCAATCAGATCTTCCCCAAACTAGTGGAACAAAGGCGATAACTAAGTTAAGTCAGTGAAAACAGCAATGCGTTTCTAGGGAGGTACAATGAAGAGTGAAGTTGCATGATGTCACAGACTACTCTTCTCACATAATCTCATTTTGAAACATCTCCCAGCTACCTGACATAACACTGTGAACTCACTTCTGAGCTATCCTAGGCATGCCTCATAAAACAGTCCTTAGGTGCTGTAACGAGGGAGAGAACAGCTTGTCAACAGTATTTATGCTTTCATTTACATTATGTTACAGTTCAGAAATGTTCTCATAGCATTTTTTTTTCTTGTTAACAATACTTCTTCCTCTATAAAGATCAGTGCTAGTACATATGCAGATGTGTGTATGGAGACCAGAGGTTCCTACTGAACGTCTCCCCTAATCCCTCGGCACCTCATTTTTCTGAGACAGAGTCTGTCACTGAACCTGGGGCTCAGGTTGGTAGACTGAGCAGCTGGTGAGCTTTGGGGGCACATTTGTCTCAGTGTCAGCAGCACCACACCTGAATTCTACACAGATGCTGGGGCTCTGACTCAGCTTCTCAGGCTTGTGTGGCAGGTACTTGACCAACTGAGCCATCTCTCAAACTCCATTAAATTTTATAACAAAACAAGGACTATCAGGAGGTGTTTTATACTGTCTTTAGTAATTATCTGTAACTCATTGACCAACTCCACATAATAAACGTATTAGAATAAGAATACTATTTTCAAGGACATTAATATGTAATGTTTGGACTCTGAAGGGCATAGAAGAACCCCAAGGAATCTAGTTTGGAAATATAATCTCCCCAAATGGTATGTGGAATAATAATGACAGATGATATATTAAGTTTTTTTTTTAAATGCGTTTTGGGGGAATATAATGAGTTTTGCCTCATGCCATTACTTTTGTAGGGAATATATCACATAATCTATCATTGTTCAAAAAAGTTACACAGTACAAAGAACAGATCATTTAGATGTATAATGTTTGAAATCCTGTTCATCGATTGATAAATCATGTCTTGTGTTGATGAAAGCTAAGAAATGGATTGCTTTGCTTTGACCTTGGGGGTCTGAGATTGCTCAGTCTGTCTATTAGACTTGTTCTCATGTTCTTCTCACATCATTTATTCCTCTCTTCTGAAGTATTGGAAACCACAGATATAGAGGGAGTCACTAAAGCTTGATACCATCCATCATTTTTGAAGAACAAGCCATCACCGTGCTCTGAATGATCAACTTAAATAGAAGGTTTAAATAATCAGAGTGTCACATTTAATTAATATCTCTCCAGCTCCCAATTCATATTAATTGGTACCTCAAAGTCATCACTCCTTGTACCAATGATAACTTAGAAGAGCAACTTGCTTTGGGAAAAGTACTCTGAGATCAGTGATGCAGCATAATCCCTTTGATTGGCCCACAGTAGTCCCCCAAACAATCTTGATGTTTGTAATTGGTTCAGATGTTACACTCTTAAAATTTTAAGATAGGCATTTAATTTCTTACTGACTGCTTTATTTTTTATTATAATGTTTTATATGACCTGTAAGTTCAAGTATATAAAACCACTAATTTGATTAAAGATAACAAAACAAGCAAGCAAGCAAAATAAGATCTTATCTTATTGTTTTGTATAAATTGCATGAGAAAAGACTGAAGATGGACTTGGAATTCTTTTTATCTTTTATTTTGGCATTAGGATTCAGCCTTATATGAGCTGAGTCTTCCTCTTCATGTGCTCAATTAGAACATTACAACTCATTAGAAAATAGCAGAGTGTTTTGTGTGTGTGTGCTATGGTAATGTTTGTGAAACTGTTTATTACAAGATATTGTAATTTTATAATCCTATAATATATTCAGATTTAATTATATATTCTCATGTTTGGTGTTCTTTCGGTTTCTATACTGTTTTTATAGAAAATGACTCATTTAAAATAAATTATAGAAAAATATATTATTAAACCATTTAACTTACAAACATATTTTCCAAGTGAATCTCTTAAAAACTGAATTTCTGAATAGAGGATTTTAAGGATTCATCCCCATGATGAGGCAAATTACTTTTGAACATTTGTTTACTACTTTTAAATGGATGGTAATTATCCCAACATTACAGTTCTCATAAATAAGAAATACAAGAAAAATTTAAATTGTAATGAGCTTAAAAAGCAATACAAATTGTAAATCTGAATTTATATTCAATTCCAAAAAGGTCATCTCTTTGGTAAAATGAAATTTTTTCTCTATTAATATCAACATGCGTCGTTAGATTTATCTTAAATCAGGAAACTGCTGTTCTTCAGTTTTGAAATAACTATTACCTAAATTAAAATATTTCCATATTGTGCTTCTCTGGGAATAAACACAAAGTTTGGTAGCTCTAGTTCCAATGTGTTTCACAATAGAAAGATAATGCCATCTTTGGGGCCACTGAGGCAGACAGAGGTCAGCTTGTGACCACATTGGAAGAAGAGATGGTTGTACCTTCATTAGCTGTTGCTAACTCTGAAGCTTCTCCCAGTGGAACATGGGATTGATGTACCTTGGGATCAAAACCTGCATTTCTCAGCTTCACATATGCATAAAAATTATATTTGGCTCCAAGACCCTCTTTTCATATAAGGCTTAAGTATCAAATAAGTGGTGCAGAAATTATAGGATTATATTATTATATTTTTTCATGGCATAATCAAAGAGCAGATATTAATCCTTCAAGTGCTTTGTGGAAGGCCCAGTACTTTTTTTTTTTTTTTTTGGATTCCAACCACATCAAAAAGCAGAGTTTTGAAGGGGAATGCTTTTGAATGTTCTCACTTCCTTGCAGTTCAGTCATTTCTGAGTTCTATTTTTAATCTCATTGAAGTTTATATTTGACATCCAGAATAGAAAAAAAAGTCATGTTTTGGGATCAATAACAGTGGTTAATTTATCTTTACCCAATTTCTGTTTCTTTTAGAGAAAGAAATGAGAGAGCACCACAGGTAGAATGGATAGAGTGACAGACAGGCACAGGGTCTGGGAAGCCTAGGGAAGGTGGAGAGTTTCTGACTTAGATTAGAAACCTAAGCAGGAAGCTCTTCTATCTTAAACAGCAGCTGGTCATGTAACAAAATGAGCTGTCTTTGAATCAGTCTATCTTAATAATATTTGCTATCGTTAGAGTTGGGGGGTTCACTATTTAGCTATGGGAGTGTGGAGCTCATTATTTATGCCAGGATGACTGTGAAGTCGACTCGTCCGTCCCTGTTTGGGGAAGTGTGGGGAGGAAAGCTCTGTGCCCACCACACCTGTGCCTTTTTGTTTTACGTGTGTGTGCTGACTAGCCACTTTGTAACTTAGAACTGTTTCTAGTTTGGATAAATTATTGTTTGAATGATATAAGTAGGGTGGTTGTTGATGTCTTGACTGCAGTAGCTATTACCCAAGTGAGGAACAAAATATCTCACACTTGGGGTTCTGCAGCCAGAGTCTCTGGAATCTCGACACTCACACTATAGTAACAGTCACACATCCACTCTGGTTTCCATCTACTCATCTACATGGACATTCCCTCCATATTTAGAAGCATCAAGTCAGCCATTAGCTTGTCTCCCATTTTTGAGGTCACATGTTCACAACCCTCCTCATCCATGTTCTCATTTATGCAGATAATCTCCCTTCACTCTTTGCTATGTCTGCATTTGGAAGTCAAACAACTGTGCCCAAACTGTGGTTCAGAAATAAGTTTTACAGTCTGGGTTGTAATTCATGAAGAACTTCTTTGAACTGTAAGCTCCAGCCTATGGTCTGTTGTTGCTTAGGCAATCACATTGCCCACTTCTGCTCAAGAGTCTCACTAGAATAGAACAACCTTTCATGTGATTCTTTATGGGCACATGCCAGATATGTCATTGTGTCTCCAGGTTATGACATAAGAAAGTCATTATGTCCACACACACACACCATGCCTCAAAAGTATTTTGATAATTTCTTCCAGTTGTTCAAACACTGACTCCATTTATCATTCTACTCGGGAAAAGAAATGACCTTGTGTTTGTACAGGCACAATTATAACCTAATCCCAGGATACACTTGAAAGAAACCAAAGGAAGTTAAGACTTTCCAGTGGGGAAGAGGAATTCCTTCACTTTTATGAACTATATTTGCTATAGAGTCATTGTAAATAGTGCTGGTTCAGACAATCAAAAGTCAAGCCCTTTCTGGCCTGAACGGGCTGTTTGACCTCCTACACACCTCACATTGCTTGGCGAGCCTCTGTTTGCCACTTTAATATGGAAGTAATAATCCTCTGTTTTGCTTTCCTTAGGGTTGTGGGGAAACATATGTGAAATTAGAAAATGTTAATGATTTCAACAAGTAGTATACAAACACCAGCCGCAACCCAAACCTATATTCTTGGAGGATTAGAATGCTTTATAAGCATAAGCTCTGAAAAAATTAAAGGATTAACATAATTGTTTCATGAACAGGGGGTGCCTTTTTCTGCTCACATGACCTAATAATCAGCTTGGAATGTTGTCTGTGCTATCAGGAAATCATCTACTTACTAATAGTTAGAAGGCTGAGGGGATGGCGATACCAGGCTCACCCATCTGAGTCAGAAGGAATATCTTGGAGGGCATTTTTTTCTTTTGTGATTTTTTTATGATATTTATTTTTTGTGATTTTTTTGTGATTTTTTTCTTATGTGTTGTGCTCATACCTGGATAGTTATTGTCACACATTTGATTGATGATGCTGATAGAATGGGCGGACTGCTTGTATTTTGACTAGAGTTACCTATTTTTAGATTGACTGTCTTATCAAGAAATACTTTTCTGAAATCTGTAAAATAAGGTCTTGGTCTGAGGGCCCTACACCATGTATTTTAAACATTTTATTCTTACTTTTTCCAGTAGAGAAGCTAGCTAGTACACTGCATGAGAATGCAAGCTAAAGTCTTATGAATTTTTATATAATTCAAAGCTATAAAATCTTGTTTTGTGTATATATGTTTTTTTCGAGACAGGTTTCATTATATCATCCAGGCTGGTCTTGCATTCTCTTGGTAGCCCAGGTTGGCCTTGAATTCAGGGCAATACTCTTGCTTCTGCCTTCCAAGTTTAGAGATAAGAGGCGTGTGCTACCATACCTAGCTTAAAAATTAGTTCTTTATTAGATATATAAACAGCATTTTAATCTGGCTTATAGATGGGTCGATGGGTTGCAGGGCTCATAACTCAGCTGAATTTTTTTTTTATAGCTTGGTATGTGACCTGTGCAGGGAAGAAGCTGGAGCTCAAAGGGGTGGCATGCATTCTTATGGTCATGCAGCTGGCCAGTGAGAAGATTAGGGTAGTAATCCACATTTTTCTAGCTCCGGAGCTCAGAGTCTTTCTAACACCCTGCAAATCTTTGGGGGGAAGAAAGGCAGAAGTGATCTTTGTCCATAAAGGGCATCAGTGCTAATTAAGTAGGCATCTTTGCTGAAAAAGAGGAAGTGAAAAGCAGAACAGAGAAATGGAGGTGTCTGAGGCAGTGACTGGCATGCACAAGACGATAGAAGAGTGACTGGCTTCAGAGAATAATGTGTAAGACGCTCTGCGTAGGAGTGTGGGTGTTGGGCTGCAGTAAGCGTTAGCTTTCCATCATGAGGCTTTGGGACCTTATCTAGCAGCCAATGACTGTCAGGCAGGAAAGTCTTTGGGGGCGATGGGAATTAGTGCCTGAAAAAATGCTAACTCAATGGCAAGTCCAGAGGGTTTTCTTCTGTGACACCAGAGTTTAAATGGAGTTGTAGTGATGGGACATTCTTCAACCTTCTTTTGCATGTTTGATCATAATAAAACAGCATCATTTATAACTGTCTTTTATGTTTGTCCCATTGCTATATGAGACAGAGTGACATTGAAGGTGGCAGAATTTCTGGCAGAGCAACATAAACACTCTAAAATAGAGAGCATCACCTATTTAGACAACAAGATGAGTCAGCACTGTGTCTCTGTGTGCTCTTCATAAATACAGGGCTGAGGATGCTTCTTTATTTAGTGAGAAAGGTTCACCCTTCTATTCTCTCTGCCACTGGAAGGGCAAATGAGCTAACAGGAGATAGTTCATTTGTAAAGAAAATTTATAACTCAAAAGTATGCAAACAAGATACTTTGGTTAGCCATAGAAATGTTCAAAATATAAATGCAAAGGAATCTTGTTCAGTGACATTCTTTAGATATTATGGTTGGGAAAATGGGACATGCTCACACCTAAGTTGCTTTGAGTTCTATGATATTCTAGTTCTACTTTTAGATGAGTGAATATAGAGAAGTCGATAGCCATGCTGATGGCTTGTATTATTGGAAATAGGGAGGTATCACAATTCAGTGAGATGGATGAAACCCTAAGGCTGGAAAGATGGCTCAGTGGTTAAGAGCGCTTGCTGCTATTTCAAAGGATCCAAGTTCAGCTCCCAGCACCCATGTCAAGTAAATCACAATCACATACATCTCCAGCTCCAAGGGATCCTATGCCCTCTTCTGGTTTTCATGGGCACCTGCACACAGTTGAATATACCCGCAAGCACGCGCATATACACTCAATTTTGAAAGCCTTTGGGAAAAGAAGACTTTTACCATCAAATAGGAATCTTAGGTTAGAGTCTAGAAACATTTCAAGCAAAATCTGACTATCATTCATTCACTATTCAAGGGAAAAGGTGGGCATAGGCAAAGAAAAAATTACTGTGAGCAAAGGACAAGAGACAGGCTGTTGGACCATTGGTACTACAGGACAGTGAACTTCACAGTGGTGCTGCATTCATAGATCCATGTGGATCAGATGGCCAGGGTTCTAGATGTTTCAGTCTTTTGTTTTCTTTTGGGGGAGGGTAAGGTTTAGCATGTAACCCAGGATGGTTTTGATCTTGCAATGTAGCTGCTTCAGCCTCACCAGCGCTGAGATAATAGACAGCGGGCCACCACACCCGCCAAGATACCATTTCTGCTTCTGACAATACTTTGCTTTGTGGCTTAGCTATCTATGTTCCTTGTCCTTTCTCACCATCTTGTTTATTAGAGAGGGATACTTGGTAGCCTGTCCTTTTAACTCTAGCATATCCTGTGTAGATGGCACAAGATACCAAGTGTGGGTAGGAGGTCAGATCATCATGGGGACAACACCAAGAGGTGAGACAGAAGAAACCACACCTCAGTGGCCAGAGTTAGCTTCAGAAGATGGTTAGAGGCATAGGTGGGTGAATGGGGAACTGAACTAGTTTATTAGACCTTAGACGGAGGGCTGTATCCAGGAAGCTAACTCAGTGAGGCTACCTCAGCACAGGACTCGTAATCTCTGAGTGTGCCAGGAGGAATCACTTGAGAGTACATTGATGATGCTTTCCGGTGAGGAATCCCTGATTCCATTTATTTTCTTTATCGTATATGGTTACAGGAGAAAAACAGTTTCTGGTAAACCTCGGGGGTTTAGAAGATTTTCAGTTTCTGTGTGCTTTATTGAATCTCTTAAAAGCATAAATCCAAGTAGCAATGGATCTTTGAAGAAGTAACTTGCACTGCTGACGATGTTTTCAATAACCCAGTTAGGTCTCATTATTTATTTATACCAGTTAGCATAATAGGAGAGAGGGAGAGCCATTTGTCATAATTTTCAGAAATAGTTACCATCTTACTTTTTAACAACTATTAGCCTGCTGTTTGTGTGCACTGACCCTCACCAAACAGTTGTGGGAATTACGGATAATATATCGGTATGTTTGACAGTGCCATCCTTACAGTGGATACTTACTTAATGATAGACTATCCAATTTTTCTTTTTCTTTTTGTTCTTTTTTTTATTTTGTGCTTTGAGATAAGGTCTCCCTATTATGCAGTCCCAGATGTCCTGGAACTCACTTTGTAAACCTGGCTGTTTTCAAACTCACAGAGATCCACTTGCCTCCGCCTTCCAAATGCTAGGGTTAAAGATGTATACTACCCACCAGGCTTGAGGTTTATTTTTCTTAACAACATGATGCTATTAGCTATTTGCAACCTTCAGGAATTACTAGGTCAGGGTTTGTGTATGCGGTGAGCCATTTCTTTCTTTCTTTTTCTTTGCCCTAACTTAGTGTTCAATTTGCTCATTATCTCGAGGTAAATGCTGCCCTTGTTGGAAACACCACTCTCTAGGAAGCAGAGTTTATCTCATTTTCAGTTAATCATTTGCAATCTTTGACTTGGAGGCTCTTTTACAAAATCCTAGAATATTTTTGTACTTGGCTTTCTAAGGAAATAGGCTTGTGGCTTTTTGAGTTTGTTGGCTCTTTGCTGGAGTGTTGTAGTTTCTTTCTTTTTCTTATATTCGTTCTCTCTTTCTTTATAGAGGTAGATAGAGTAGACAGTTCTACCCATGGGAAAGGCCTACCAGCTCTCAGCCTCGGTATATATTAGTTGTGAATTCTATAATCAAATACCTTCATATTTGCAGAGGTCACACTGTAGCATATGGAAAATTGTTTATGAGTTTAATTTCAAAGCATAGCATTCAAATATGCATTCATATATGAAGAGCTGAAACTTAACTGATATATCTTCTTCTACAAACTAAAGGGGGAAGGTTGGAATGCATGATGCTGTAAGTGAATTGGCTTTTGAAAGCTTGAGATATCTGTATATCGCTGGGCTTTTATAGGTGTCCCAGGTTCTGCCTTTCCAAAGTGTCAGCTCTGTTGTTTTTTCATGATTCCATTTCTCCTTCTGATTCTGCTGTTAATCTATCCCCATTCTCTCTGGAACAAACAGTCATGTCTCAATTTTTTCCTATTATCACCCTGTACTAACAGTTCTATTCTTATTTATCTTCCTTTCTATGTCTTTGCATTATCTTCCATTGGCAGGTCCTGCATGCCTTAGTTTATGGAATAGCCTCTTGTCGTGGTTCAACCACGATAAATTTGACTTGAGAAAATAAATCACACAGGTCTATAATGTGACTATGGCAAGATTTTAGCCTTGAAATTAGCTGGTAGGGAAATGTCACTATTAGACATGTCCTGTGTGGCATTTAATAAAACTGCTCTTAAAACAGTGAAATGCAGATTTCTAAAATTATTCTGCAAGCAGAAAATGGATGTGGTTTCTAGATTAGAAGAAGTAAGCAATCGATTCCAGGTCATTCAGCAAAGATCATGAGATTCTAAAATTAAAAAGGAAATATTACGAAGAGGAGATGCTGAAGTTTCAGAATATTATAAAGGAATAGCTGCTTTTATTTCTGGTATCTTCACATGTACACTGGCTCTTAGATTCTTGGTATTTTTGAATAGCTGCATTTAATTTTTCTGTTATTGATACCGTCAAACAATCAGTTTCCCACTTTCTGTAGTTTGTACTGGGGGAAGAAACAGAGAAATTGATACAGAAGACACAGTTAACTTTTGTCATCTGTCTGAAAATGAGAAAAGCAATAATGAGCCGGATGGTGAGTGGAGGTCAGAGATCTGAGATGGTGTTTCATAGCTGTGTAGGACTTTAGGCAGGAAAGTTAAACATGTCCGGATTGTATGCAAGCGTTTATTTACTTGATCCTCCTGACGCAGTACCCTCTCATCAGGAAAGATGACCAAGCGACAGTGTTGGGAGAAAGCAAGAATGCCCTGAACTGAGGGATGCGATGCTCTGAGTCATGGGGCTTTCCTCTATGTACTAAACCACGAGCCGAGCTGCAAGTCAGCATGGAGACAGCTCCACTCAGGGTGTCTAGGTGCTTTCTAACCCTCAGGTTGCTGATACAAATCTACGACTAAGCAGAGTAGCTAGACTCCCTGTTCTCTAAACATGGTGTCAAATGAAGCTCTTATTATTGCCATTTCTATAGAGACAGATGGGTGGAATTTCCAGGACTCTAAACACTGCCTGCCCACTCTGCCCTTCTGAACAGAGACACTTAAACTCCCAAATCCCCCCCACCCCGATCATCATGTTTCTGAATTCTCCTAATGAGCACATATTATTTATCTCATGTTAAAGTAGCTGGGACTCAAAAAATAACAGTTGGCATCTAATAATCCACGTAGTCAGAAGATGAACAATTTTCCATATATTTTATACTCGACCTGAAGAGTGAAAGTAACATTTTTAATAGCAATGGAAATGATTTTCATTGGATTTCCAATATGGTAATATGCACTCTTTCTCTTTAAAGTAACAGACGGCCAAATTTGAAAATTCCAACAAATCATGAAAGAGAAATGTATAGCCACTAGTAGTCCATGAATCAAATTAGTACTCACTTGGATAATTTTGGTCCTCAGTTTCCCTATCCCTGTGTATGTGTATTCATGTGTACTGGATTGTTTGGCTTGGGCTAAAGATACATATGTATTTATCTTTACATCTTGGGCATTCTGCTATTTACTTTCTCTACCTCATTAATGCCCTATGCCCAGCCTTACCTCATAGCCCTGCTGTGTCCCAGAGTCAGCTTGTTCTCCCTATGTGGCTACAGATCTGCCCCGTGTTTTTCATCTCACACTATTCCATTTGGTTTCAATATCCTTCATTCCCAGTGAACACCATTTTAATGGTGGACAGTGCATCTCTAGGTTCTCTCTTGTTGGATGTTGAAAACATTTCAATTTTTCCTTGATGCATTGATGCTAGGTTGTAGACTTCCTGTATGTCTGTATATCCAATTATTTCCTTAGGATTAAATACCAGGTCATGTCTACTTTTTAGTATGCACTGAGCATTGAGAGGCTACTGTTTGTGTTGCCTTTTGAAGAAGAGTCATTGCTCCACTGTTACTAGCACTGGGCATCACTACCTTCTGTTGTTGTTTCCACTGTTCCTCCTCTGAGGTTCTAGGGCCTGGACGCACAGTCTCGTAGTGCAGTCATTTTGTCATTTCCACCCCCCCCCCAGGTCACTCTTGTTTTGTTTGTTTGTTTGAGATGCCAGCTTGCTGAACTTTTGCATTTGTATTTAAATATAATAAGCATTTTTATTTATGTATATTGCTTTTGTGGTCATAGCCTTTTTTTGTATAGAACATTTAAATCTCTCTTTCACACACACATATTATTTTTTGGCGAAAATATAGAGCATACACACACATACACACACATAAAATGATAATACCCATAAGTTTATGAAGCTCATAAATTATGGCAATTGTTATGATATGATAATATACATTAAATTTTATGTTCTATGCTAAGGTATTTTCAGGTAATTTATTCCACTTCATTTATCATTCTATTGATATAGCAGCCAATTACTATACAATTTTCTTATTAAAAAATTTCTAAATCTCTTTCTACTCTGGAGAGGAAAGCTGCTTCAATTATTACTCTATTACTCTAAACAAGCCCTTATTGAGTACAACTTCTGTATGCATGGAGGAATTTCTCTTCAGCTTTTCCTATATATGGAAATAATATGAATAGTGCTTTGAAATTTAAAGTCCATGGCCTTTTCAAGTTATCTTGAAAGCATTATCTCTTATAATAATGCCCTCATGGTATAATTCGTGTGGCAGATATTTTCTCCATACATTTCTTTCTCTGTGTGTCATGCTTAATTATTAAGTTTGCTTCTTTTTTGTTGTCTCTGGTTAAAAGAAAATTAATGAATGAAGGTAGCTATAGATGGCATTAATCTTTCTTCTTTTTGGCCTTCTTAACCCCTGAAAACACTATCATGTCACTTTTAAAATACAATTTTCTGTTTTCAGGATACTTTTTACAAGCCAACATGCCAAAATATTAACAGAAGTACCAATGGTATCATGGAGAAGTATTTCTTATGATATTTGAAATTGCCAACTTTTTTTTTGCCCATTGAGGGTTAAATATTAGTTAAGTTTATTATGTATACATACATCCAAACTCTTTGGGTTTATAATTATGAGAACTAATCTTTGATCATATGTTGGAAAAGTAATAAACATATTTCCTAAACAATTAAATAGATTCCACTCTACATTAAAAAGGAATAATGCATACTTTTCTTCTTGGCATCTTTTTTCTCTTTCGAAGGAATGTATCTACAGAAAAAATATGGAAATCATATTTTTCTGGCTTTCTTACATGTTTACTACTTTTCTTACAAAGTGGTTATGGTAATATGTGCTTATTTCATCACCAGCCTGTTTCCTATGATGGTTCCAGGTTATTTGTTATATTTAAATTATACATCAGAAAAAGATTAAACACAAGCAAGCACAGTTGTGATGTGTATCCAATCGTGTACTGGTTTGACTTGGAGCCTTGCAGTGATGTGACATATCCTTGTGCCTCTTCTGGTCCAGCCTGGGTTTCTGGTCAGTTTGTGTTTTAATGAGAATTGTTTGTGTGTGACTGGTGTGTGAATCCAGGAGATTCCTCCTTTTTTATTAAAAATGATCTTGGCTAGGCGTAGCATTATCCTGTCCATAAATCAGGTGTTCTGAGAGATTTTATAATTTGGGATGCACACAACACTTTGGCGGAACGAGCGTTTCCTTCTCTGTTAAAGCTCCCTCAGTGCTTCCATGTACTTTCCTGGAATCTTCTTTTGGTAGCTTTACTGACTTCTCATATGGTTATGAAAGTCGTATAAGAAAGAGTATGAGTTAAAGGAATGGCGTAGTTTGAAGTAACCTAAATTTGCTCTCTTTAATGTCTTATTCCTACCATAAAACTTAGTTTTTACTTTGATTTTAAAAATCTAAGTTTTAACCTCTAATGGTAACTATCTCTTCCTGTTTTAATAAGATTTTTTTCTTATATGAAATGTACTAGAAAGAAAGTACATAAAAAGTTTAAAATTTAACAGAGACCAGAACTGGAAAGATTACTTAAACAGTTAAGAGCACTGGTCACTCTTAGAAAGAACCTGTGTTAAATTTCTATTACCTGCATGGTATACTCAAAACCATTTGTGACTCTACTGCCCCCGTGATCCAAAACCCTCTTCTGGCCTCCGTAGGCACTGCACGCACATGGTGCACAGATATATATGGGGGGCACCTATACACACATAATATTTTTTTAAATTACCAGAAACCAAAGAATCCAAAATCTCTTTCCATGCATGACTGGAAATGCCATAAAGGTAAGTTATATTTGGGTTGGAGAAATGGCTCAGTCCTTAAGTACTTGATTTCCAAATGTAAGAACTTAATTTCATTCCTAGAACCCACCGTGTGTGAGTTGGTCATAATGACTGTCCTTGCTAGGTTTCTATTGCTGTGATGAACACATGACCAAAAGCAATGTGGAGAGGAATTTACAGCTCTCAGGTCACATTCTATCACCGAGGAAAGTCAGGCAGGAATTCAAGAACGGAAGCAGAGGCCATGGATATGCTGCTTATTGGCTTGCTCCTTATAAGCCATAAGCTTATAAGCTCAGCTTGCTTTCTTATACAGCCCCACTACATGACTAGTGGTAGAACCACCCACAACTGTCTAGGCTCTCCCACATCATTCAGCAGTCAATAAAATGCTCCACAGGTGTAGGTGGAGTTTTTTTTTTTGTTGGGACAGTGATCAGCTCTGTTCTATCAGTTGCTGCCCAAATAACCATTCAGAGACTTATTATGAATTATAAATGACTTGGCCGATAGCTCAGGCTTATCATTACCTAGCTCTTACAACTTAAATTAACCCATTTCTATTAATCTATGTGATGCTGCAAGGCTCGTGACATTTAACTCCCCTGCATGTCCTGCTTTCTTTTCATTTAGCTCCTGGATGACCACTTCTCTGACTCTGCCCTTCTTCTTCCCAGTATGCACTCTGTCCCCCAAATCATGCCTAACCATTGGCAAGTCAGTTTTTTATTATTAATGAGAGTAATACATATTTACAGGGTGCAAAGATTGTTAAACAGCACATAGGATTCTCTATCTACAAGCAGTTTAATAGAGATGGTTTCTTAATTGAGGTTCACCTTCACATATAACTCTAGTTTGTGTCAGTCAGGTTATTTAAAAAACAAATAAAAACAACTCATCTAACCAACCAACCAACTAAACAAACAAACATAAAAAACTCCAAAACCCCAAAGAAAAACAAAGCAGGATAGTAATCTGCTTTTTTAGATAGTGGGAGACAATTAGACCCCAGGCAGTTAGTTGGCTGGCTACTCGGAGAAGTTCCAGGCTAAGAGAGACTCCATATCAAACAAAGGTGGAAGATACCTGTGAAACTATACCCAAGGTTGTCCTCTGGTGTCTACACATATGTACTCATACATACATACAAACACACACTCACCTCCCCACACGTACATGTACACGTACACGTATACACACACTCCCAAACACACAGATACAGAAGCAAAAAATCAGTTTTACTTGACAGTATCAAACAGTCCTAAAAATGCTCTTCAGAGATGTTTTCATTAGAGACTTGGAGGAAATCCTCCAGGTGCTTTAGAATGCTTAGGGAACACTTATTTACTTTGTGGAATTTGTTGTGTATTAACACATAAAGAAAGACTTAAAAACTCTGCTCTGAGGCCGACTTAGAAAATGAGGGGGAGCACTTTGATCTAAGGCCAACTGGAATGGGCAGTCTTCTAAGGAAATAGTCCCCTGGATCTATTTGAATTTTAGGTTCCACTATGAGAGGATTTCTGTAATTTTATATTTTAATCACTCTATTTATAATAATTAGCAAATAGAAGATATTTGGCAAGTGTTGGTCAAATCCATGAACTTGGTTAACTTGCTAGACATAGTTGGCAGTTTCCTTTCTGGTATTGCTGTGCATACTCTCCTGAAATTTGGATGATAATGATGGATACAATTAAGTTCTGACAATGCCAAAGTAATAAAATGCAATGACTTATGTGGTGTAGGAGGTCCTTCTGTCTATGTGTTGCTTTCATTGGTTGAATAAAGAAACTGCCTTGGCCTTTTGATAGGGCAGCACTTAGGAAGGCAGAGTAGACAGAACTGTATGCTGGGAAGAAGGGCAGTATGGCAGACACCATGAAGCTCCTGCCTGATATTGATGCTGGTTAGAATCTTTTCCGGTAAGCCAGGACTTCGTGGTGTTGCACAGATTGGTAGAAATGGTTAAATCAAGATGTGAGAGTTAGCCAATAAGAGGCTAGAGATAATGGGCCAGACAATAATTTAATTAATACAGTTTCTGTGTGGTTATTTCAGGGGTTAAGCTAGCCGGGCAGAGGGACACGGCCAGCTTGCCTCTTACAACACTTATGAAGCTTCCCCCCCACCTATGAGTGTTTATGGTGGTGTGGTCCATGGAGGTCTGATTTGATCACAGACAGTCTGTGTAGAATCAGGAGGGTGGGCAACTCACTTATCCACTTAATTATCTCCTGTGATGATCGTTCTTCGTTTAGTCAGGCTGCCACATATCGTAATGATGGAAGGTGCTCTGGTGTGCTGTGTTCCTGCAGAGGACAGCAACACATCTTTAGACAGAGGAGATTGTAAAGTTGGTGCCTGTTTTGTCTTCTGAGAGACAGAAGAAACAGAGGCAAAACTTCTCTGGTGCTCTGGCCTAAGAGCAAGAATCTCACTACTTCAGGGAATTCTCCGGGATGCTTTTTCCAAAAACTGTGGAGAAATGAACATTCTAGGGAGTGACTTCTAGACCCTATCAATCCAGTACTCCTGCATTTCTCCTAGTGATGGACACGTGGGTGAGGCTCAGCTCTCAGACTGGAATGTAGAGACGTTCTTTCTAATGGTTCCATGAAGTCAAGTTAGAACAGATATCAAAGTCGGAGAGTGAAATTTAAACCTACCCCAAACTCTTTACATTGGGATTGTATATATGGAAAGTTTTAGTTCTGGGTTGTGAGAAAGAAAACAAAGGGAATTATGGACGAGATGGGACATGAGGGATCAATAGTTTTGTGCGCCCTCTCCATTTCCCTTGGGTCATGTGTCACTGAGTCAGCAGACAGTGTGCGCTTGCCTTGATAACATTTTCCCTTTAGAGAGAGGTTTGCCTGTGAGACTGTGGTCTAAGAAAAGATATTAGTAAGTATAAGATAAATGCATGAAAGTGTAGTTTTCAAACTACACTTTACGTTTTACTTTTTGCTGAAAGGCAAGAGATCACAGCATATTCCACTTCCTCTGGGAATATGAATCTTGATAGCTGGACAGCTTGAGAAGAGGAAAGAGGGGGCTTGACCAGGCGCTGCCATTCTGTGGGCCTCTGTGACCTTTTCAGGCAGCTGTCAACGGCTCGAGCCAGGCGTCTCTATCCTCACTTTCTTGACAGTGACATATTATCTCTCCAAACTGGCAGGGTGCTTAGCCCATCAACTCTAGTTTTTTTCTTTCCCACCTTTTCCTAAACTGCTTTGTCATGTGCCCTGCAACAAGGCGTTGGTCATTTTGACTAAAGTCAGACCATAACTATTGGCTTCTTAATCTACTTTATGTTTTCTTTGCTAAGATTAACTTTACTTACTATTTTCTTCAGTTATTATAGTATTAAAATTATTTTCAACTTTACAGGGTCAGTTATATACAAATTATGTAGTTATTCATATACAGGCACTTTTTAAAAGTAATTTTTATTTTTAAGGTGTACTTGAGAAAGCCACAGTTGAACCCCAAATGTTAACTAAGGCATAAAAATACTTTTTCGGCCATAATTGTAAAATTACCTTAGAATTCTGTATTGCATCTTTCATTTAAAGAGGATTCTGCTACATAAAATCAACAAAATCTGATTTAACTGGTTGAAGTGACTCAAGAGTACTTTATCATTTTGCCCACTGTCTTCCTTCTATTCGATTCCTAGAGATCCAATTTGAAAACCAGTTGTCTACTTGACTACCAGATATGAAATTTAAAAAGATGTTATTAAAATGATCTGACATCAGATATTGGAGGCAACTTTGGTGGTAGAAGCAATAATTTGTTTGTCAAAATTTTGAATGGCTGCGTGCCTGTCTGAACCATTTCTCATTGTCTAATGAGAAATCAGCTTATGTGAGTGTAGAATGTTGGCACTTCCTACTAAGTGTACATTTGCAGATTGAGGAATTTTTGACATCAATTTGCATATAGTATCCAGCAGTGGGTAGACTCAGTGCACACCACCATGCTTTCATCATTGGAGTTTATTTAATTTTCATCCTTGGGGGGGAAAGTGGGTAATTGTGTTTTTCTCTTTGTTAGACTGGTAGGAATTTTCAGGAATTTAAGATTATGGTGTTGCTTCAAAATAGCAAATAAGAGGTGTCTACTGTTTCTGGGGAAGTTTGAATAATGATTCATTTTTTTTAATTCTCGTTGGTTCAGACAAATATCCATTTTGATTTGACATTGTCATTTAAGCCTTTAAGAATTTTATGTCAATTGCTCATCTTTTGTAAATTAAATAATATATTATATAATACTACTTATAAAGTCATATTTTCAGTCTTATCAACCCTAATTAAAATCTATAAATATAAAGAAGTAGATTCATACAAAGGAAGTCCTTTATTCTTTGGTTATTAGGTTAATTCTTCTTGAACTAACAGTCAACCCATAGAATGCCTATAGCTTTAAACCACCAAAAGGCTACTTCTTAAATATTATACCATTTTGGGTATGTCTGGCTCCCTGGTAGGCTTTGGTTTATGTTACTTCTGCAATTCAGAGTTCCTCCCATGGTATGGCTTCTTTAGGAAAGAGTTTTGCTTCAGTTTTCAGGATAAATGCCTCCCACCGAGGGCCAGGAAAAAAAGAATTGGTCCAAGTGTGGGACTATCAGGAGGTGATATAATCATTAAGAGGTGTGGCCTTATTATGTGACACTATTCCTAGGGAGAAGTGAACAAATGTAGGGAGCTGACAATAGACTTAAGTGTGGATATCACCAGAGTGCAACTTGATGAGCCAATAAACTCCCTGGGGTTGCTTATAAGAATATGGGTGAGAGGTTACTTACAGGAGCAAAAATGACTCAAGACATCTGTGTCACCAAAAGCCCACTCTAACACAAGGTTTTCACAAAAGCTGGGAACCCGGAGTGCACTGTAGAATTTGCGGGCAGCCGACAGTTGGAGAGTGTCTCTTTCGGGCAGCCGGCTGGTCTCTTGTCTCCTAGCAGTCCTTACTGAATATATTTAGAGAAGGAGGACTTCCTGAAGCTTTGAGTTGTTTTCTTTGTGAGTTTTAATGATCTTCCCTGAAGGATGGAATTTTCATCTCTCCTTAGAGTCTTACTGGAGGTTCTCTTCAAGACAGAACTCTTTATCTGTGAAAAACCTGCTACACACAGGCTCCTGGGAGGTCTTTGGGTCAATGAAAGTTTACCTTTGAAGGAGATTTTCTTTTGCCTCAGTTTTGCTTTTTGACCACGGCGTGAGAGGAAAGGTTTTGTCCTGTTACACATTCCAGCCATGTTGTGCGGCCTTGCCACTGTCTCAGGCAACAGGGTCAGGTGATCACATGCTGATATCTCTAAACAGTGAGTCAGACGATGCTCATCTCTTTAGAAACCGATTCTCTGGAGGAGTTCTCTACAGCGAAAGAGCATTGACTAACATAGAAACCAGATCCCTGCTAGGGCAGCGGTGGTGGCCATCTTAGCTGCTAACTCACTCCTCTGCTCAAACCTGTTAAGAATGAGTCACATGCCCTCCTACGTATGAGGAAGCCCGGTAACTGGGCTGCCTTCTGGGTGGCTAATTCTCAGGAGCAATGTAGTTTTGAAAGAGGAACACCAACTTGTGTGTAGTTATGTGACTTGTTCATAAATCTGAAGTTCAGGAACACCACCGTATAAAGTGGTTCAATGAGACCTCAGTGTACCTTGGGTCAGTGCGTGAGGCAAATAATGAAAGTTTAAGAGAAATATTATATATGTCATAACAAAAGTAAGAGCTAACCACTACTGTGGGATTTAATTTATTACTATTAAGATATTTCATTCTATGATTTAATTGCTAGCATTTAATCTAAAGCCAGTTTTGTCTTTATAAACTAGAACTCACCTAAAATATGCTTGTGTTTGTTCATGATAAATATAGATAACTATAATGTATCCAGGGGACACACACTAAATCTTCAGAAAATGAGAAAAAATGAGATGCACACAATGCAAAGTTTTTGAGATTGTATAAAGTGGAAGCAAATGAAAATTTATGCTCATGCTACATTTTGCTGCATGATTTTATTTAGTCATGAATTTATTCTGGGAGTAGGACAAAAAAATAAAGTGTTTGCAGGATAAAATGCTTATATTTATGTTTGTGATTGCGTATTGCCCCGTGTTTCTGAGTTATAAGTTTCTGTTTCTCTTCATTTGTCCTGTGAGGTTTGGGGGGAAACTTGATCCTTTCTTGATCCTTTTCTCTGTCATCTTTCTGTGCTCCCCTTTATGTATTCCCATATATGTGTTTTCCCCTGAGCCTCTTGTGGTCCTCCAATCTCACCCTGGGTCTACTAATTTCTCACATCTCCTTTCAGGTCTGTCAGTCTTCTCTTTCTGTTTCTGGACCTCTTCATCCACAGAGGTGAGATGTAAATGAGATAATGGTACTAGATTTGGAATGTATCAGCAGAACTGCCCATAGTCTTGCTGTGTTCCATGGGAAGTCGGGTGGGCACATAAGACTGAGCTCAGTAGCATCTTTGTGTGCACTCAGGTTACAATGCACTTGTGTCAGGATGTTCAACTGTGCTCCAGAATGGCCATTAGGCCTGAATACAAATCATCTGAGAATGTTAAACAGGTTCATCTGGTATTTTCTTCCTCTTAATATATTTTTTTTCTTTCAGTGTCAAAACAAACTACACCTTCTCCTCCATTGTTTTCTACATCTCCTCTAATGTTGTTTCTTTTATATATTTTGGTATCTCATTCCCATCCTTAATGGGTAACTAGAGACATAGCAACACTACCCTAAATGACAATGAGGCAAAAATCCTGAAAAAAACAGAAGAAGATGCGTATGAACTCAACCATGGAAAATGGTCAATAACAGTTATAATTGGCCCTTTTGTTGAAAGTGTGAGTGAATACATGGCCACGTGGGACAGTCCAATGTCCAGGGGTTCCTGAAGACCACATGGTACAGTCAAGCATCCAGGGGTTCCTATGAATAAAACTAAGGAAATATGAGTAATATGTGTGGATATAAAATCACATGCATGAAACATGTAGGGGAAGCTTATCCTTGAAATAATCTTATTAGTATTTGGTCTGTCATGCACAACCAAAGTTTGAAGAATTTAAAAAATCAATAGCAGTGATAACAAAAGAAATATGATAACTCTACAAAAAGCAAACTGGTAAATCCATAGGGAGAGGTAATGATGTTTGAATTATTTCTTGGTCAAATCTGCGGGGAAAAATGATATAAATCTTTCAAAGTCCCTTCAGGGTCACTATAGAGAAAATCTGAAACAAGTATGTCTCTAAAATAAATGGTTAGGATTAGAAGTACTTAGTATAATTATAAATACTTTATGTTGCATTGAAACATGGCTGCATTTCAAGTACATAAGTGCAAATCCTTTGTTTCTCAGCAGACTTTTAAAGATCCTTGAAAAATTCTAGTTTTCATTTATTTATTCATTCATTCATTCACTTACCTTTATTTTTGCTTTTTACATTAAGAAGTTTTTCCTTCTTTTGCTCTTCTTGATCATGACTTTTTTGTCATGATCCTTTCTTTCCCTGAATGCCAAATACATGCATTGAAATATTAATGCATTCTAAGTAGAAAGTTGGAACAAGAACCACTTAGAAGGTTCCAGAGCATATGAGAGTAGGTTTTTTTTTCTGTGTGTGTTTCTTTTCTTTTCTTTCTTTCTTTCTTTCTTTCTTTCTTTCTTTCTTTCTTTCTTTCTTTCTTTCTTTCTTTCTTTTTAAAAAATAACTTAAATGTCTGCCACTGTGTCCCGGCCCTTATCACAAACATAAGAGCACATTCCTATGGGGTGAGTTCTAGTCTCATGGTGACTGAGGAGATTAACAGACTTGGGTCGCAACAGTCTTCGGAGATTTTGTTCATGTTATGAAACAAGCTTGGGCTATCCTAAATTCAAATAATTAAGGCATTACTCTGGCCACCTGAGCAACACGACTCCCTTCCACTTTGATGTGTCCTTGAAGGATCACGGCATCCAGCTGAGTTTACAGCAGTAGCTCCTTGTGGCCCAACTGAAATTCTAGAAACTGGATCTCTGGTACCTAATAATAACATGCTTAACAGACTCTCCACTTTCAGTGACTGTTGGGTTCATAGTTACATATGCATGGCATAAGATGTGTAGAGAAACAATTGGCCTGATAATGGATGCTTGCATAAACCATAGTGTTCATCTTTTGGCACATCAGGACCCTGTGGATCTTGAACTTGAGATAAAAGTCAGCACTATGCAGTCAAGATGCCATTGCAACAGACATTCCGGGATTTTGAAGCACTGGGAGGGATAGGTTTGAGTCCCAGCTCTCCACTCGCTGCTTCTGTGACCTTGATCCATGTCACTAACCTCTGTCAGCCTTGGCTTTTCTGCTTAAAAGAATATGGGAGCTACCTACTACGTAAACATATGATTGTGCGTTTTATGTATTTATTTTATGGATCGTTCCACAATGGTCTGAAATGCAGGTACGTCTACTTCAGTATCAAGTATCTTTGTGGGGCCTATACAGATTCTTCAAAGACAAATATCCATCCATCACTTTTCGAAAAGAAGCTATCACCCATAACAAAAAGAAATGGAAAAGGAACTCCTGAACAGGCATTTTAAACTTCCAGTTTAATAGTTTCAAAGGATCAAATATTCATTCTGAGTGTGCCAGAATGGCTAGAGATGCCAATTTAAATGAAGAAGTGGGAAGACTGTCTATGACAGTTTTGAAGACCATTTTCAGCTAATAAAAATAACATACACACACTCATTGCCCGTTAATCAGAAAAAGCACATGTAATCATGGAAGGCTCTTAGGGATGAGGACACTCTTCTCACTACATTTGGGTTTTGTTCACCATCACAAACATGCCCAGACACTTGAGAAAGAGGAGGTTTACGGGTGTGTGCCATTTGCATTCATCACGAAGCTAATGCTTTTGCTGTCATTTAGGATGGGCGTTCACCCCTCAGCAATTCAGAGGCTTTGAAATACCCATGGCCTCTCTGCTCCTTCCTCTAATTTTTTTCACTTCCCGTGCCACCGGCCTACCTCTTGGGCTCCTATCTGTGATTATCTGCCCTCTGCATCTAAAGCGCCCAAAAGATCGATCTGGCTTGGCCTAATAGCTTTTATCAATTCATAGGCTTTGATCCTTGTAACCAGGACTTAAACACATGGCGCTCAGCCCTGATCAGACCAGCTGGTCACCTTTGTGAACTGATGCTGTTAATGGCAAAAACAACCACAAAATCTGCCCCACTTCCTTCCCTTCCTTCAAAGTGGAATGGAACCTGAGGATGCTCAGTAATGCTAGTGGCTCTGTAGCCACTAATTCTCATGGTTTCATTAGATTTAATTAGAGTGAATCATGGTTTATCGTATACCACAGCCTACCCTCTCGCTCTCTGGATATTTAGGTGCCTGTGGTTGCCCCTACCAATAGCTACCTAAGCATATATGGTTCCACAGCACATTTGAGAACGACATTACAACTTATTTGACAAACATGTTGACTCTTCTCTCTTTTGTATACAAACATGCCTGGGGACATTCACCAAGTGAACATCTTTTCTTTTAAATAATAATAATAAAAAATAAATAAATAACCTGTTCCATAAAATGGTAAGATATCTGAGAACACTCCCAACACTACAGTTTGTGCTCTACAGAAACGTGACAAGAATCTCTGAATGCTCCTTCTCCTTTTACTGAAACTCGCGAGAAATGCAGTCTTGATGAGACTTCCCCAACTCACTTAATATTCTACAGTTTCATTTCCATGAACATCAGTAGAGTTGAGGGAGCCACACTTTTGTGAGAGAGTACACACTCAGGGTTAAACTGCCCTGATTTCAAGTTAGGCCATGGGCACAGCCAAATCCTGAATTCCATTCACCAGCTGGGCGTCCTTGGATAGTTTTTTAAAGTCCAAAGATTCCATTTCTTTATAAATAAAGAAGTACTGGTGTTTCCAGCTTACAGGAATTGCCAAGGATAAAATGAGGCAGATACGCAGACGCTTCATAGAGGTTGGGGCTGGTGGCCGCCCAATGGCCAGAACTGCTATTCTTAGGTTCCTTAGTGGGAAACTGAGAAAGAAGGGATGCTAACCGAGAAGGCGGGGTTAGCTAAGCCTGCCCTCTGATAAGATGGGGATGGAAAGCCTCACTGAGAGACATATCAAGAAGGGATCAGGCAGGTTCTGGCTTCGAGATACAGGGCTAGGAAACTCAGCTCTTGGCTGGGAGGATCATAGTCCCAAGTTTCAGATGTGGTTTTTCTGTTGTTTTCAGCATTGTATGGTGTAACCAAGTTCCCTATCTTCTGCAAGTTAGTCACCCCATCGGCACTGAGCAATGCCACCTCAGTTTTTATGGCTAGAACCTTGATGTACACCTTAATCAATCATGTGTTTGGAAGGAATGGAGGGTCTGTGTCTCCCCTTCTCCGCATCTCCATCTTCCTTTACCCAAAGCATGTAGCTTCCAGGTGGGAAGCTATATACCAGGTGAAAGAACCCAAGTTCAACACAAGTCAATGAATGGCCCGAAAAGGGGGATATACACCTCATCTCTTCCTGCTTACCCCTTTGCAACGTCATCCAGTCTTTCAGAGAAACAGAAGTTGTCTTTAATTGCTTCACTCCCCTGTCTTTCATTGGCCTGGTGATTTTTATTTTGTTTTTCTTTTGACTTAAATTTAGCATCTATCAATTACAGCTAGCAAGGTCTGCCATGGGGCTCACAGGAAATTCCATGGGACCCTTTTCACACCGGGGAAGGGAGAACATCTGCTCCTTTCATGTTTGGATGCCAGGATTTAGAGGTCAAGGCTGAAGGCTTTGGGGATCAGGGCGAGTGTCAGGCTGCAAGCAGCATAATGAATGGCAGTCGCTGACTAGCTTGTTTTGCCTGTTCTCAACAGGGAATATTGCTGTTCAGTATAATGAGCTGGGACTCAGGGTGTTAAACACATCTAGCTTGGCCAGTGAGGCCGGCTATGCCTTTCCCCTCCTGGCTCTGAACTGCATTTGCATCTGGGAAGAAATTATGGTGAGGTCTTCATTAATGGCACCCAGCAGGGGGAAGCCTGTATGAGGGCTGAGAGCCGAGCGGCTAGAAAAAAAAGAATGACCAGCTTTTGTGCAGGAAGTTGAAGGTTTAAGTTGCTTGAACTGGAAAGGGTCTGAAGAGGCGATTATGTTAAGCAAGTAATGTGTATCGGTAACATGGAATCAAATTATGAGGGTCAGTGGCTTCCCGGCTTTCCCACCGCATTAAATGAAGACATAAGATTGCATTTGTGCCGGGTACTTCTTGAGGCCACACAGTGTCAGCACTGTCCAGTCGTCCATATTTCACAGCACGTCACCTCTAATTTCGTGGGATTATCTGCACGGCTGCTTTATTAGATGCTCCTGGTCTTGAGAGTCCTTTGAACTCACAGCAGGGCCATGCAGAGTCGTTATTGTGAACACTTCTCTCACATACAAGATTCTTATAGCCTTCATTTTACGAAGATAGATGCAGCCCACTCCCCTGCTTGCAAAGTCTTCACTTGTTTGCACCACAAGCTGCCCAAGGGGAAAACACTGAATAGGAAAGATGCTTTGGAGGGCTCCCTCTAAAAGGCTGTCAGTAAAGTGGATTGATATCAGAAAGGTATGTGGTCACCAGTGAGCAGCATCAGGGTCACTTAGGAAAATAGGAGGGATGCTGATCCCATTGAGTCAGAAACACAGGGATAGGCTCTGTGGCCTGCGCTTTAACAAGCCCTCCGTGTGATTGTGAGGTTAGTAGAAGCATGGCAATAACATTCATGAAATAAGGAAAGAGACCGACCTTTGTATTTGGGGATGAAATAATAGACGAGCTATACAAAATACCCGCCTCCACGAATCTCATTAAACTGCAAAGATACTTTGTTCCGACAAAATATCCTTCCATGTGCCAACAGAGCCTTCAGTCATGGCCAAACTATGACATCCTTTACTGGAATTAGTCTTCTCTATTCTTTGGTAGCACAGAACGCATAATGGCTCGTAAGTGATGTCTTTGTGTATTTCAGAAACATCCCCCTTGCAATCTGCATCTCCATGGCCATCATCACAGTCGGCTATGTGTTAACAAACGTGGCCTATTTTACGACCATCAGCGCTGAGGAGCTGCTGCTATCCAATGCTGTGGCGGTGGTAAGTCCACATTAAAATCACGCCAGTTTGACTTCAGGCTAACGAGCTGATGGACCTTTATAGTGATTCCCTCCAGGAGAACAGGTTTTGAAAGACAGTAATCTTTTCCCAGCATGAATGCTAATATTTTGAAAATTTTGAGCACACCTTACTTACCAATATATCATATGATACAGCTAAGCTCATCCATAGATTCGCTTTGTTTTTATTAATCTCCTAGAAAACATTTCCACATATAGCTGCTGAAAATGCCACCAAGGCTTTCTTAGAAGGAGGAATTACTTTCCCAGCATGTCTCTAAGGACAGGTGGACAGTTACTGAATATAAATAAATGCAGGTTTTGATTTGCAAATGTACAACCTACTCTGCTCGTTTCTGGTTATAAACTTTACAAATGTTGACTTGAATCCTCTCTCAGAAGGATCATTCCAGAACTTTCAGGAGGACCAAGTCTATTTATTTCCAGCATAACCTTGGAACAGTAGTGTTGGGGTATTCATAAATTTGAGAATAACTAGGCAATTAAATGTTAAAGAGATGTTGCTGTAATATTTGAAGATGCCAGTGTGCATTGTAACTCCCTATGAAATACAAGCATACAATTCTAAAGCATTTCCCTAAGTTTAATTGACACCAGGATCATACTTGTGTCCAAAGATGATGCCATGTGACTGTTTTTCTGCAACACAGACTTTAATTTTTGCTCAAACCTTTTAGCTTGTAAGAAAGAACTCACTCATTAAATCAAAAACAGGAAGGGTGAAAAGCTTAAAAATGTCGAGTGACCGTCCCGTCCATGAATGTCAATTCCTTTTAAAATAGTATTGCTTCCTACCAACAACACACACGGGATAATCATCTCGTTTTGTCTGAGCCAGCGTGTGAGTTCACTGTATGAAAAGGGCTTTGTCCACTGCTGGGTGCACTATCAGGCAGTGACGTGTATAAAGTTTCCAGGTGTCTGGTCAGGTGCCCCACCTTTCTAGGCAAAGGGTAACACTAATTTTTGGAAAGCATCTGTTAATTGCATCGCCCCAGCTGCATCAAGTACAATGAAAAAAAAATCCTACATTTAAAAAAAAAAAAGTTTATCCTTCACGGAAATGTACAGGGGCTGCAGGTGGGACAACCTAGAAGTAAATCTCAGAATTTTGTCTACCTTCTCTGTTTCCTGTCGCTTGTCAGGATTAGAATCGTGTTCTAGCTTTTTACAGGAAACCCTGGAAGGAAATGACAGCTTCCTAGGGTGGGGGAGGGTTAACTCCATGAACTGGTTCAGCTGGTATGACTGTACGGGGGAAGGAACAGCGCAGACTGGCCCATTCGTATGACATAAATGATCAGCTTGTCTGTTGTCTTGTTCTATCGTCTAGCTGTAACTCTCGTGAACGCATGTCTATACCCCATCATACAAAGGTGGCTTTCTGGGCCAAAGAGCAGGTAGTGTACCGAACCATTTCTGTCTCTAAAAGCAGAATTTCCGAATTGAGCCTCTTCTTCGGATTAGAGGCAGAGACGATATACATCATGGTTGATAAAGATTCAGTAAATGGATCATCGCTTTGAAGGGAGAGAGAAGGCGACTGTTTTAGACCTTTGCTCACAGGTCTGAGACAAGCAATGCTATGGTACCCGCTTCCGATGATTGTCTGAGGAGTCAGTTTGACCCTAACCAAAACGAAGGGTTATAAAACATTCACATAGCACCAGGCTAATAGAAAGTCAAAGAGCAAGTTTGGCCTAAATTGTTTCATTTTATTCCACTTTCTGGGAAAGCATTAATTTGCTTCGTTCTTTCTTTCCCCAGACCTTCTCTGAGCGGCTGCTGGGAAATTTCTCATTAGCAGTCCCGATCTTTGTTGCCCTCTCCTGCTTCGGCTCCATGAACGGTGGCGTGTTCGCTGTCTCCAGGTGAGCGGGTTCATGTATTTTCAGAAACACATTTCTGTTTTAGAGATTGGATGTGATAAGGATAACTTTTAAACAGAAAAGCAATAGTGCCTCCGACCCTGTTGTTCTTAAAGGAATATGCAAGTTTGTAGTAGATTCTAGTGCAGCATGTTTGATTCTCTCCAGTAGAGGGCGCTGCGTGCCTACACATAGCCCGCTCTGAGCAGGCCACGCAGCATTTTTTAGAGTCTGTCTACAGGGTCTAATAATAGCTTTTATTTCTGGCGATAAAGTCTTTTGTTTTCCTGAAGGTGCCACGACAAAGAGTAAAGTAGAAAGCAGAAATAACCACCCCGCCAAATGTAATCCTTTTGCTTTGTTTGATGATACAAAAATCTCATTTCCTTATGTTACAATTTAAGTCAGATAAATGTGAATGCCACATATATGTACATTTGTGTTTAATGTTTGTGTGCTAAATTGGATTGAAACCAGCAATCTAGAGTTGACTTTGCCACCAGCTCTTTGTGTGTAGGTAAAGCTCCACTCATCAAGACGTTGCTATTGCTTTTCCTCAAAGCATAATAAGCTATGTCCCAGATATCGTAAGTCTTGACATGAGACTTACGAAGAAGTCTGCCCTTTGTCTGCAAAGCACAGCTAAAATTACCATGTAAGAAATGGTAACATTCTGAGTGTGAGAAAGATGCACACATGTTGCTTTGGGGATTTCAGAATTTTTCCCATTCAAATGATTGATTCTATAGTGAACTCCACCACGTTTTTCTCCCACCAGGTTATTTTATGTTGCGTCTCGAGAAGGGCACCTTCCGGAAATCCTTTCCATGATTCATGTCCACAAGCACACTCCTCTGCCAGCTGTTATTGTTTTGGTAATGCACATTAACAAGTATATGTAGATATACCCTCCTAAAATGTTTAGCAAAAGACAGAGTCAAAACAGACTTCCTTGGATCTCGTGTTTTTGGTGTGTCTGGAATGCCCTGGGTATGCCCTGCCTCATTTCTGTTTTACCGTTGAGAACATTTGTAAGGTATAATGGGAAGTAAGTGCTGCGGTTTCTTTGCTTGGCAGAGAACCTCAAAGGAGAGAAAAGGAAAAACCACAAGGACAGAGTTTCGACTACTGACTCCGAGTTCAGCTGAAAGCAGGCTGTGCAAACATTACCCATTGTCTCTCCTCCTGGCCCCCATTAATGAAACCCACACAGCACCATTGAAAGCATAGATAAAACACTAAGCAGTGAAATGGTTCTCCAATTGTAACTAAGACCTGCGAGAGCCAACCTTACAGAGAAGAAAGGAAAACCCCACATGTGAATTGAAGCTGTGGAGTTCTCTATGCCAGGAACAATATTTGTGAAAAGTGGGGTACAAAAGACTGTAAAAGGTATAGGAGCCCTCAAATACCCATTGGCCATGTTCTAGTCATTTTTATTTTAGTATCATTTTTCCCCTCAACTGAAATGTGCTATTGAGAGTGCCCTAGGAAACACTGAACATTTTTTTCGTCTCTGTGCATTTAATTTGTTTCAGAACGCATCCTTGAAATTCTTTTTTAAAGTACACACACACTCTGAGAGGAATCTAGAAGCCAACGTACTTGTGGGGAAAGGATGTATTATCATTCCATGAAGAGGGCTTTCATTTGAAGCCTCTGCCGTCAGGCATGTCGTCCTTGGCTTTCTCAGCGGTGGAGGCCTGATCTGCTGCTTGCTGTTCTGTGGGCTCCATTCTTTCCTGTTCTTGAGGGTCACATGCAGTTAGCACACGAGGAGAGCTGACCTGGAGCAAGAAGAGATGCATGTTTTGCCTTCAGGGGTCAAAAGGTTCACCTCATTGTGGTTGCTTCCTGTGTGGAGGCTCCAGGAGCATCTCAGAAATCACCTCAGAACAACTTTTGAGTTTTCTAGTGGAGGCCACATTTAATATTTATGATTGGCCGGCACTTACTAATAATTAAATCCCCATTGATTTTGAGTGATTGAATGTCTTTTTTTTTTTTTGGAACACATTTTCTGGGGTAGGGTGACCCTGGTACACTGTTAGTCTTGAAAGCATAAGGACCTGAGTTTAGTTACTCGGAACCATATTTATAAAGTGTTGGCATCGTGGCTTGGGTTCATAATCCCAGTGCTGGGGAGGCAGAGATAGAGAGATCCCTGGAGCTCACTGGCTGGCCAGCCTAGGCTACCTGGCCGGTTCTAGGTCAATGAGAGACAAGGTAGGAGTGGCCTGAAGAATTGACAGACTGAGATCAGCAGCTAAGTTTGTCCCCTGGCCTCCGCACGCATTTATAAACACCCCTGCATTTATACACATGTACACCTGCATGTAGATGGACACACGTCCACACAGCACAGAACAGCAACAGAAAACACATTGTCTCCTTTCCAGTGAAGAAAAGGAATGGACAAAGTAACAAAACAGCAAATTCGCATAAAATTCCAGCTGAAACCGGGGTGATGATAGCATCCCCCAAGGGAGGCTTAGTTGTAACCTAAGAAGAGAATATGGAAAAGAGGTGTGTGGAATCTAGGCTTCGGTCAGGATGATGGTTTCTTGTTATAAAATAAACCATTGGAAAGACACATACATGTAAAGTGCGACAGTGTTATTGTTTGGTATTGCCTGCTCCCTCTCAGTTCGCTGTGTTAACCTTGTCTCCTTTCCTCCACTGCCAGCATCCTTTGACGATGATAATGCTCTTCTCCGGAGACCTCTACAGTCTTCTGAATTTCCTAAGTTTTGCCAGGTGGCTTTTTATGGGCCTGGTAGTTGCTGGGTTGATTTATCTTCGATACAAACGCCCAGATATGCATCGTCCTTTCAAGGTAGCCTTGACAAGCTTGATGGGTTTGCATAAATCTCTCTCCTAATACCTAGGCCTCTTTTGTCATAACTTGATGATGGTCAGGTTGAGGACACGTGGTCCTGCAGTGTGAAATATTTAACTCTCGCAGGGAGTGCTTTCTAATATGCTTTACTTCGGGAAAGTGTATATGTATGTATATATACACATACATATACATATATACTTATATAGTATATGTATATATATATAATATACATATTTTAAGTAAGATTTAGTGAATTCATCACAAATTTTACCTGTTGAGAACAGATCGTGTTAAAAGATACTTTTTGCGTTGGGTTTTCATGCATGACTTGGTGTGTTCAGAGGATGGAATACCCTCATTTGTCTTCATACCCAATTTTTGACATAGCTAGGCTATAAAAGAAAGAGTACTTAATTAATTATAACTTGGAAAGAGGTGCAGCTTTATGGGTTAGTAAGAGTCTTTACTTGTTAACATTATAGTCTTTTCCCCCATACATTCTAAAGCAATGGCTCTCAACCTGGGGAACTTGGAAGTTGAATGACCCTTTCACGTGGGTCTCCTAAAACTGTTGGAAAACACAGATATTTACATTATGATTCATAGCGCTAGCAAAATTATAGATAATCTTGTGGTTGGGGGGGGGGTCACCACAACCTGAGGAAATGTCTTAAAGGGCCGCAGCATTAAGAAGATTGAGAACGACTCCTCTAAAGAAACATGAAATAGTGAAGGAAGAGCTTGCCACCAAGCGGGACGGCCATTTGCCGTGCCCAGCATTTCCCTTTGGGAGGGCCGGAGAGCTGGCTTGTCGTCTCCTCAGCCTCAGCTGTCCACGGGTCAACACCATCTCACGATTTATTTACTTTTAAGACAATAGCACTGATAATGCTGCAGTCATGTCGTCAGGATTTGTTTCTGATTGTATTCGCTGCCACATGCCTGCAGCATCTTTATTAGCTGTTGACTAAGAGTTGGCCTGCTTTATTCCCGTCGGGTCGTAGTGTGACTCTCAACAGGAAATCAATGTTCACTGACAGGTGTTAACACGTAGCAAAGCCACTGGCGCTCTTGACTCCATGTGAAAGTGGGTTCTAATCATGATTACCAAGTAACCCATCTTTTCAGATGAAAAACATAAATCCTAATGATACTTTGCAAGTGAAAGAATTTGAAGAGATCATCTACTAGCCCTAGACTTGGTTCAGATATTCTAAAAATGAGTTAAAGTTAAGAAACTGCATCTAATACACGCTCTGTGGTGCTTGGGGAGATTTTGCTGCTTACATGGGTGGAGGCCTATGGCCTGGTCACCCCTGGTCTCTTGAACTTGGGTGATGCTGTTTTCTTTTGGCCGTATTCCAGGTGCCTCTGTTCATCCCGGCCTTGTTCTCCTTCACCTGCCTCTTCATGGTCGTTCTCTCCCTTTACTCGGACCCCTTTAGCACTGGGGTCGGCTTCCTCATCACACTGACTGGAGTCCCTGCATATTATCTCTTCATTGTGTGGGATAAGAAACCCAAGTGGTTCAGACAATTATCAGGTAAGACTTTTAAGCCTCTTGGACCTGGCAATAAACTGTTATAGAGAACCCATAAAGGTACATACATCCAATATGCATCTCTTAAAGTTTAAAACGACATGTGGTACCATTGTTACTAGATTACTGCATTTTAATTGTGGTTTTGAGGAGAGAGGCAGAAAAGGGCATTTAGAGTGTAGCCCCATTGCATCCTGTTGGGCATTTCATTTGGGTGGTTGTAGCCACTGGCATTTTAGAGAATAGCTTCTTTAGGCAGAGTCTTTTCCGGTGCTGCAAATGGCCTCACTGCTCTTTGGAATCCCTTAGTGACATAATGCTTGTTCCCCAGGGTTGAACAAAGTCTAGTGACTATCATAGCATTAAATTGACCAATGATGTGAGCTATCTTGGTGAGTGAGGTGGAAGCCTGCAAATGTCTTAAAGAGCAAGGCTACAATGCCACCTTGTTAGGAAAAGGCGCTGCAGAGAGCTCTGGTGACGGCACAAGCCATGAGGAGGATGAGAACTACTTGGGTTTCTTTTATGTGTTCTATATGCTTGCACATGTGTGACCACTTTCAGTTATGACAACCATTTGAAGGAGTAGAAGCCATTCCTCCTACTGTGTAGATGCTGAGTTATGTCACCAGAGAATTCATGTCACTCTGATGGTGATGGCTATTGCTTTTAGGGATCAGGGAGTACCTGATGAGGTAAAGCTGTAGCCAGGATGCAGAGAACTGCACAGAATGAGGGACTAGGGTTAAAAAATACCTTTTAAATGCAGTCCTCCATCACCTAATTCTTCCAAACAAACCCAGCTTCAAATGACAAATCCAGCTCAATACCCCTCAGTGGATTAATGCTGGTGACCCTTCACACAGGAAGGGCACATTAGTGCAAATAAAAATGTCTTCATTTAATCTGTATTAAGTCTGGCTTTTTTTTTGGTGATAGTGACATGGGTTAAGTCACACAAAATACATTTTAAAAACCAGATAAGCTGTTGTTTATGGGTTTGGTGAGTTTAGAATACAAAACCTTTTTGGTTTTGTGTTTGGACTTTAATTTACTTAGTTTACCATGGCTAATCTTAAAAAAATCTAAGGGGAAATGTGATCTTGAAGCTCTATGCCCATGAAATCTCAACAATATGGTCAACTAAACAAGACGTGCATAATGGCAGCACAGGGTGACATGCAAGGTGACTGAGGAAATCTCACAAGGACTCACCCCTAGATGAAGATAAACAGGCCAGTGATGGCTCATGAAAGAGGGAGGACTGGTCTTGATCCCTGCCAAACCCCAATGCAGGTGGCCGGCCCTACACACAGCTACATACCATCAACACTAAATGGATTCGGCATGTTAGCCTATATGTATATATGTAGAAATAATGAAGAAGTCATACCTTTGAGAAGAGAATTGGAACAGGGTAGGAGTTGGTGGTTAGAGAGGGAGAAATAATGTAAATATGGTATTCACATGAAGTTCTCAAAAATATAAAAACTTATGTTGGAAGTATAGAGCTTTATGGGAAAATTTTCAACAAGTGAGTGTTGACATAAAACTACAGCCAAAGGATTGGTCTGTTGCATTTCTAATATATACTAAGAACACGTTTGGAAACCAGCCGTCTAAAGTAGTTTTGCCATGACTCCTTACCAACTCAATTGGCATTTGGATACTTCAGATTTTCTACCACTATTTCTACTAGGATTTGCCTTTCTAGCTGGCAACACTATTTCTGAAAGAAATGTTGCTATGTAAATTAGGATTACAAGGCTCATAGAAACACACTGATTCACTGAACATAGTCAGTGAATAAATACACACTATGCTGTATTTATTTTTCTATAGAACAGATTGAGTTAGGTTTTCTCTGTTGGAGACACTGACTGTAGGTCTTCGAAGGGAGGAGAAATTTTGTTAAAATATTTAGGATTAGCGGGATGGTGGTGGCGCACACCTTTCATCCCAGCACTCAGGAGGCAGAGGCAGGTGGATCTCTTGTGAGTTCGAGGCCAGCCTGGTTTACAAGAGCTAGTTCCAGGGCAGGATCCAAAGCTACAGAGGAATCTTGTCATAAAAAATTTAAAAAAATTAGGATTAGTGTCACTTGGCTTCTTGCTACCATTTAGGGCTGAGTTGGGAGTCATCCCTGAGATTGAGGGCTTTGTCTTGCCCAAGGCCTAGAAGAAAGAGCCAACAGCCTTTGGGAGGAGTGTGAAGTCAAAAATCATTTTATTATCCCCTCCATAAGGTTTTCTATCCTTCCCTGCGCAGCCAGTTCTAGCTGGTCTCTCTCCTCTTACTACCACAGGCGTGCTTGAAGCTGCTCAGCCAGTTCAGATCAGGAATTTTCATACATGATCTTTTTCTGTTGCCCTTCTGTGCTCCTGTAATTTTGGAGGTTTTCTGCCTCTAATGATGTTTTGAACATATCCAAGGCGGCTGAATTTAGGGTTAGCCTTTTGTGGAACGAACTGCGGTGGGAGACCCACAATGGTGGTTTGGTTCTCAGGGATGCTCTGCCATCTTACCAGGGACCCAGCTGTTCTGCTTTATACTATGATCATCACAACTCTTTATCTTTATAGATGCCTTGAAAGGGACTAGGGAAAAGCAACAGTCCTCTGTAATTCTGTTTGATTTTCCTCTTAGGCAGCGTTCTTGTAGTAAAATAAAGAAAATTCATATATTTATTGCTGCAGTCGCAAGTATTTTTGTAGCCTTTGGCCAAAACAAAACACACAGAGACGAAGCAAGAGCCTCCTACAGTAGTACTGGGCCCTTCCCCCAAAGACGTACTTTTTGTTAGAGAGGAAACTCCACGTGAGCGTGGAGGCAGGAGAGCCTTGCTTCCAGCAGTTTGATATCATGTTTGCTTGGTAAATTGTCTAATTTTTATGTTATGCTGTTTTTTTTAATCTCATACATATGAATGGATCAACCCTGGGAAACTGTGACAGTAGATGGTCTAGCAAAATGCCCCTCGAAGGGGCTGTTTCTAGAAGTTGTATCTAGACATCATTCAGAAACTGGTGCAAGGCTAGCTGGCACAGACAGCCAGGGGAGTGCTCCTAGTCTCTTAGCCCAAGGATGTGAGATTTCTAGAGTTTTGATGAATGCCTCTGGCCACAGGATGCCAGTATTGAACCACATTTTATGTTATAGTATTTCCAGAGCTAGAAGAAAGCACTCTCTTCAGGGGGTAGTCAGATATGCCGACAGCTTTCTCCATGTCTCTAAGAGGGCAGTTAATTCTTCTGCTTTGTTGTTTATATGCTTTATTTATCTACAGACAGGCAAACTTCCCGGGGAGGAAAAGGGGGCAGGTTCCACACTGATGTGTACAGAGACACAGAGGTAACAGACCCTGGAAACACAGGCCAGGGCTAGTGGCAGCGACTGAACTCCATAGTTATCCGTCCAACTGAGAGGCAGTGGGATGGCCAGCCGCCGGCCCCTCTTGCTCAGGTGGAGATAGGGAGGTTGCTGTATTTAAACATAATCTTTTATTGTAAAAACAAACAAACAAACAAACACCCATTCTGGCTGATATGAGCAGAATGCCTATAATCCATCTTTCTGGACAGCAAGCTAGAAAGTCCAGATCCTAAAAGCATATCTTGCCCAAAGTGTATCAAGATAGTTTCATCTGGGACGGGCCACTGAAAGCTGGCTAATGCATTTGCAGCCTTTCCCCAAAGATTGGAGTGTACTTATTTAATGCATTAAGTTTGCCTATATTCTTAGAAGCTCAGAAGATGTTCCACTGAATAAATATCATGCATATGAAAGTATTTTAAGAGAGCATATTCTTATTTTTAATATAACTTCTGAGGTTAGAGTGACTTTGCACTGTTTCCCAAGCTCACTCAGTCTTGGCTGTTGCTCCCCTGTGGCTACCAGGTGTGATGGGGTGAGTGAGGTTTTGCAAAGTTAGCTGTTCCAGTGTACTTCAAGAAAAACCAGGGAACATGAAAAATAAAACTGCATTGCTGTAAAGTCCCGAAGGTTATAATTATGGAAACCTCCAACTGTCAGGCACTGGCTCACCTTTATTGATGGATCATTGTCTGGCCACTAATCTTATTGTGAATGTGAATAGAATATTTGGCACTCCAAAGTCACGTGTTCTGCAGCGTTTTCTAGAAGCTTCCTCGCTGCCACTGAGCACCTGTGCCAGCCTCACTGTTGTAAGACAGCCTACAAGGAAAAGTTGGGAAGCCAATGAGTACCTAAGGCCAATGCCGATCTGTTTGCTGAACACTCCCCCATAATACAAGTTAGGCCACTAATGGAACCCAAGGGGAGAGTTTAGAAAGTTCCAGGGGAGAATGTCAGCAGGGTTGAATAGGCAGAACCATACAGTTTGGGTCTCTGTCTTGCTCGGCTGAAAGGAGAATCCAAACTGTGCTTTCAGAAGGACACATGCAAACATGAGTATCTCAGAGGCTTCCATGTGTCTGGAGTAGCTGTAAAGTCCCCATACCGGCAAGAGACCTAAGAAGACAACAGTTGGGATCCCACATTACAGGAGGGCACTAGGACAAACTTTGATGTCAGGTGTGGAGGGCCGGGGCTAAGCGAGAAGACAAGAACATAGGGTTTAGCTTAGGGAACTTCACAGGGTACCTTTCAAACATGAACTTACGTTATTGTTTCTTTATTTGCATTGCTTTTCTTTACAACGCTTATTTGATTGTTGCTCTCATGGCAGAGTGGACTGTTACAAAATACAATTTGTTTAAAAATCATAAAAGGTTTAATTTACTTGACAATCGTGTACATAAGACCCTTTACAATGAACACAGAATTAAAACAAAAACCAATGTGCCCAGGAAATTCCCTCAGGGAATATGATTATATTTGTTACTTTTCTTTGTACTGTGACAATATACCTGGGAAGAGGCAACTTAAGGGAGAAGAGATGGTTCTGGTTCATAGTTTGAGTGGCTATAGCTTATACTGGCAGAAAAAAGCATGACTGCAGGGACTTCATGAGTGGCTGGTCAGACCATCTGCAGTGAGGGAGCCAAAACCACGTAGAGACTCCATAGGAAGTGAGGCTGGTTTATCGTCTCCATCCCAGCCACGGTTAGCTCACATTCCGCATTCAAGCTGCACCCGTTAAACCTTCCGCAGCCTGCCTCAGCAGTTCCAACAGATGGTGACCAAGTGTTCAAATGCATGCGTCTCTGGGGGACATTTAGCATTGAAGCTACAAGGATCAGAGAGCAAAAGATGAAAATAGCTCTTTTAATGTAGTTAAATATTGTTTGCAAGGACCTATTAGAATGAATCATCAGAATAGAGAAAGCGTATCTGGAGGAGAGATGATTTGGTTCTTAAACCTTTAAGGGGACAGAACTTGGGGTTCTCTAGGATCAGGAGACTTCTGAAGATGTTCGATGGGAATTAGTGACAATGAGCAGGCAAGAATGTCCCTGGAACCATCACCACAGAGCTTCGCACTCTAGGGCTGTGGCTAGAAAGTATCAGAGAAAGTGACACAGCTCGGGGTTCTTCTGTTTTAGTGTGTTACAGTTACCTCTTGCTGTGTTAAGCCCTCAGCTTCTAAAGTAAGAGACTAAGGATTGAATTTGAAGCAAATTCGGAGTTGTGGATGATGCTTAATGTAACTGGTCTAAGGACCAGAACTTAATGACCCAGATTAGTCCAAGTTTCTCAGTATATTTATGAGACAGCCAAGGCCTTGATAAATATGGTAATTTGCTCAACAATACTACAAATTAGACACTGGAAATAATATTCTTCTGACTATCTGAGAAATTGGTTGTCATCCCCTATGTGAGAAAAGAACAAACCCCTTTTGAGCTGAACATGCAGCATATTTGTAAACATTTATTTATATCTTGGTTCCATTGTCTCAAAATATTTTCAGTCTCCTGGTTCATAAATAAATGTTCCCATTTGAATGCAAAACATTAATATACTCTTACTGAGGAGGCATCATGGAAGTTGTAAAAGTGACAAGTAAATTAATTGAGCGTGATAGGTTTATAATGAAGTAAATAATTCTCCAAAGTGCACTACAAAGAAGTGCACCCTCAGTCTCCATCCCCAAATAATTCACATTTTGCTATTTTTATGCCATTCTGATTTTCATGCATTTTAATCTCTTCTTATCTCTTTATAGACAGAATAACCAGAACATTGCAGATAATACTAGAAGTTGTACCAGAAGACTCTAAAGAATTATGAACTTAATGCATCAAAATCTTGGCCATCTGCCCAGGACCGAGATACAAAATGGATCTTTACTTCAAGAAGACACGACTTTGGTGATGGACTAAAAGGAAGCGATTATTTCTTTCCATATCCTCTAGTGTATTCAAACTCGTCTCTGAGCAGTTTACTGGTAACTCAATGTATTTGTAGAAAGCAAAGATGCAAGTCATACAGTGAGGCACGCTCAGCTCTTGAGCCTGGTGCTTACCCGTGGAGGTGAGAGAGAGAGAGAGACAAAGGGCACTGACAGCTGGGGTATCATTCTCTGCAACATTTCTTATCATGACTGAGAACCTTCAAATAGAAGACCAAAGTGTTTTCTGTATATAAGGGGGTCTGTAAAGGTAACTTTACCTACTGGGACATCTATACTGTGAAAAGTGTTTTCTGTCTTACTGGAGAAAAATGTCATTATTGTGGCAAAGGGTCCAGAAATAACTTTATTTTACATAGACCTTGGATTGTTTTCCTTTAGTGACTGACATGACTGTTACTTATCTTTCAATGGCTTGTACTCAGAGCATCAGAACAAAAGATGGGGGGAGTAGTGTGTGTGTGTGTGTGTGTGTGTGTGTGTGTGTGTAGCTTGAGATCAAACTCAGGGCTTTGCAAAAGCCAAGCAAGCACTCTACCATTGAGCTACATCCACATGCCTTACTTTTCTTGAATGCATTAAAGAAGCATTTCTTGAGGCTGTTATTTATGAGGCAATCCTAGGATTTATGTTTGAATAAAGATCATGGAGACTGTGTTAGGTTAAATATAATCTCACTTATTGTGAGGAGGTTTGGTGTTTGGAATGTCACTTTGTTTTCATCCCGGTCCCTTAGTTCTGGAAAATGTGTACTTTTTGCTCTGACATCCATTGATGAACCACCTCTTTGGTAATTTACTCCTTGATGAATAAAACTACATTTTAATCACTACAACACAACATCAACATGGGAGAAATTGCCCACGAAACTCTAAATGTCGGGCTTTATCTCTATAACCACAGTTATACTTAGTGTTAGTAATTCTAATCACTTTGCCTTTTCTTTCATGGCTATTCTTACATGGTGATAACTTTTGACAGTGTGTGCATTCCCTTTACAGTTCTGTTACAATATGTCTCTGGACAAAACTGTCTGGATCAATTTGGAAAAACACAGACTTACATAAAAACTATGGAAGAAATGCCACTGCTTAGTACAACTTTCAACCTATCTTTTAAAAAAAATTTTACTTCTAAATCTAGGCTTTTTCAATCATTTCTTCACTTTAGTTATGATTCAACTTGCAAAAGAGGTAACTGCAGGCAAACTTATTGGAAGGAGAGTCTTCGGTATGTGTGTTCAGCTAGGTGGTGCTAGGTCAGAGTTAGAGAACATTAGTCAATTTTCAAATGGGATGAAGGTAATGATGGGATTTTTAAAACCCTTATTTCTAACATCCAAAGATTAAATGCTTAGCATGGCCACAGTAAGTTTCATCTCTTACATTCTGATTGCTTAAAAATGAGACGTTTAAAAGTTTATTGTAATTAATAAGATCATTGCATTCATAGTTAATTGCCCAAAGTACCAATGGTGATTTTAATTCAGAACAATTCACCAGTTCATTTTTTTAAGCCTCAATGACATTTTATGTATATCGAAAGTTGACTTTTTTTTTAAAAAAGACCAAACTAAGTGTTTATTTTCCTAAGTGAGTCAGTAACAATTCCTTCTGTTTTTACTAACATGGGCTTATCAAAACCATATGTCTGGTCTCTAGAACCAAAATAGTGTTACCAAAATACATCTATTTCTAGCAGATGTCACTGGGGGTGCATATTTTTATATTGCTATTTTTTACACTAGACCCACAGATTTAACGTGGTGGCGTCTTCTTACCTACAAAATGAGTGAAGCCATGGAGAGAGTCCTGCAGGTCTTGGTTCTTTCTGAGGCTCTTGTGCTCCCTGGCTGCTTGGTCTCATTGTGTTATCTATGTATCTTTCCTTGTGCAAGCCAATCAGAGTTCACTTTATCACCCCTCCTCTCTTTTCAAAGACTTTTTGGTAGTATTAGATTTATAATGGCATTGTAATACTATTTTAACCAAGCACAGAAAAAAAAAAACCAATCAGTATTTCTTTAAAATACAATCCACGGAGTTGCGTTTTGACTTACTTTGATGTTATATCCCAAGAGAACACAGCATTTCTTTAGTCATGGAATTCATTTTCCTAATTGTTCTAGTAAGAGCTTGTAAAAGCAAACCTTTTTATTTAGAAATACTGCTGCACACTTGTGTGTTTTTATACAAAGTAAATTCTTTTATCTTATTTTAGATCAATGTGTGTATACACACATGTGATTACGTGGGTTAATGTTTGTGCTGGTGTACATATTTGAATGTTTACATAAAATATGATTTGATTACTATAGCACAAAGCTAGTGAAATCTAAACAGTTTAAGAAATATATGTAATACTCTAGTTTCAGATATTTTTTGTTTAGTATACAAAGCCTTGAACATGCAATTTTTAAGGATTTCCAAAATTTAGGTGCAATTTTCTTTTTCTCACAGAATTATAAGTTTTCCACTGATTGACATTCTAACAGTGCTATTTTGTCTCTTCTTTTAAAGCACTGGATTCTCCCCTTTGATTCCAAGTGGCTCTTAGAAATGGTGGGTTTGCTTAGCTGGCAGCAGGACCAGGACTTGTCCTTCTTCAGAAGATTGAACAGTTGTCCTAGCAAACATGGCCAGGTCCAGTTCCACTTACATATCTGCTTAAATTGTTTCCTCAATTGCCATGTGAACAGCAACAGACGGGTGTTCATGAAGACAATTACATAGCAGGAGTTCTCATAAGCTGGGATCAGCCTTTGGCAGACTCCCTGTTTCGTCTCAATTTACAGGTGAATGGGATGCGAAGAGAGCGAGCAGCTCTTGCTTGTGTGGATACCTTATAAGTGAGGTGTGAAAAGACAACCCAGGGTCAGGATAACAGAAGGTGGAAGGAGCCTGTGATGGCAGTAACCACATTTCACTGTCTGTTGTATGCAAATGAGTACCTTGAGAAGCTAATTAAGCGGCTTTGGTGTCTCAGGTGCACCCAAGCTCCTTCCAAGGTTCCTAGCTCTACTTTAGGAAAATTATGTTTTTTTTTTTTTTTTTTTTTTTTTTTTTTTTTTTTTTTTTTTTAAAGACCCAGAGTTGGGGCTGGAGGAATGGCTCAGCTTCTGAGAACGCTTACTACTCCTGCAGAGGACCTGAGTTCAATTCCCATCACCCCACATGGTAGCTCACAACCATGAGTGACTACAGTTCCAGGGAGTCCAATAACCTCTTCTGACATCTGTGTGCACAAGGCATGCACACAGTCACACACATACATGCATAAAGAACACTCATGTATAAAATAAAATAAATGTATGCAATTTTTTAAAGATCAAGAAAGTTGCATATACAATATATACTATGGTATCTACATTTTTGTGAATAAGATAAAACTAGTTTCTATTATTTTTCCATTAAAAATAATAGAATATTTGTAAACATATTTTAAGATACTTAAATGCTATATTAATTGAAAGGTACACATAAAAACTATTATTAGTGGCTTTCTCATAAGGTCTATGTGATACAGACAGCAATGGTTTCAATTGTGTTAGGTTGTGAGTAACAGAAAGGCAATGAATGAACCCTTATTTGTAGCTCCATCTCTTATTTTGGAAAGAAATAGATTTGAGATTCCAATGAACATGACTCAAGAACCTTACTTGATTTGAATATCATTTGCTTCAAAAAGCCTGTGTGTTAGTGCTCATAGATTGCAGGATTATGTTTTATGCCCCTAATCAATCAAGCCAGGAATTAAGTCGTGGCATTGTGTAATGGCAAGAAGCTCACAGAAGATATAAATTAGAGCAATAATGAGTCATTTGCATAGCTTCTGTTTACATTACATGTGGGTAAAAGAATTATTGCCTGCACATGTAGTTTAACTAAATTTTCCCATAAATAGTATTTCCAAAGTCTATTTTGATATATTTCATAGCTGCAAGTGTGACCTCTAAGTAGGCCACTGATTGCTGGCACTGTTCTTTAAAGGAGATGATTTAACAGCCAATTTTTATATGTAATCCTTTATGTTATTGAATTTTAAAATCACTAGGTATCTAAATATAAATGCTTTGTTTGTTTTTATGGCACATATTGGTGCAAAAGCATGAGTTATGGCCACATAGTTCACCATTTCATTATATCCCGAGACATTGTCCTTCCTACCAGCTCATGGCAATACTGTTAGTGTTATTTTTTTCTTTTCTTCTTTTTTTAAAACCATTTCTGCCTAATTTACATAAAGTAGCTGTTCCCTGTGTTTCTGTTTCAGTTTTTGACACTATGCCTTCAAGATGATAACTACAGAGAAACTCACGTCCCAAGATTTTCTCAGTGGGAAATCTTCCACTTTTATTCATTTTCTTGGGATTACCCACACTACTCTTCCCTTTTTCCACCTGGCTTTAAATGCAGAAGGTGGTTTCAGCCTCCAAACAGCTACCTGCTATATGTGTGTATTTCAGCCTGTTTGGATCAAAGGTACTTTTATAAGTATCAATCACTGCCCACACAGTTTTATAGATGATACTTTCATAGAAATGGTGACTCATTAAGCATCTGAGAGTCGCGGGGACGGCTGCGGTAATTGAAAAGTAAACACACTCAGCCACTTTAGCATGCACACTACTGATTTTTGAAGTGAAGTAATCACTGCTTAGAAGACCTGCTTGCTACTTCCCTGTTACCTCTTGATGAAACCACTGACGTCAGTGCTGAAGGCCAGGGCAAGAAAGGGAAGACTAGTGTACAGTTACCTCTTTTGCAGTAGTAACTGTAATTTGAGCACTTCCCGTAGGGTAGTTTCACAGCATCTTGTGGGAAAATGAGTTAGGCCTTTGGATGTCATAGCTCTAAGTGAGTTTCCCGTGGTCTGACTAGACGGTGCATTTTGAAGGCAGATTCCACGTTCTTGCTAATGACCCTTAGGAATCACAGACTCAGAACTATAGCCATATCTTATGACAAGACAGTATACATCCCTGCACTGAAGGAAGGGTCTTGTTTCAAAGAATTCACAAGTTAATCTTTTCCTAGAATTTCTCTACTATTCTACTTACTAAGCAATATAATCAAATATTTTCTTAAAGTAGAAAAGTACTTTGGAGAAATAAAAACACAGCCAACCACTTTATTTGCAATGAATGAAAGCTGATAGCAGGAGAGATCACTTACATTAAGTTACTTTGCGTTCTGATTATTTCAGGTACTTGTCAATATCACTTTTTATTACTCTGAAAACAAAAAAGTCCTGTATCATTAAGCCTATATTTTCCTGTATCTATGTAGATATATGACAGCGATTATTTGAGAAACCACCAGAATTCCCTTATGATTCTGAGTCACCTGAGCATCTTCTTAGAGACTTGCTTGCCAGCCCTTTTCTCTGAGAATTTCATTGCTGCCGCTGTAAAATCTGCAAAGACATTTTTAACTAGGTTCTTCTTGATATGATCCATGTCCAGAGAGTTTCACTATAAGGAATGGTTTAGGCAATAGCAGCATGCACTTCATTTCAAAAGCCTGTATACTTTGAAGTCAGACACTAGCCCCAAATTTCTGTTTCTGTCAATGGGTTTCAGCATCATAGTAATGCATGTTAGTAGTGTTTCCCAACATGTGGGAATTTTGCGAGCATAAACATCAGACATCTACCTGTGCCAACAGGATGAAAAGTAGGTTGTTATCGAACACTGAGCTGGTGGCCTGTGGCTTTATACTAAGCACATTCCAGAGAATGCACTACAATTGGCCCCTTGTGCGGGGTTTTTGGAAAACGTAATTGTCTTCCCTTTCAGATAAAACTATAACCCTTTCATAGTGTGTAGTTTTTATTGTAGCGGGACATACATGGTAGTCATGCACTGGGAAGGGGAAGTTGAAGTTATTAATTCAGAATTCCATCAATTCAGTCACCTGCATGCCTCTTTATTTTATTATATCTGGATATACTTTGCTAAAATATGGGTTTGTAAATTTTATCAAAATACTTGCCATACTAACTTTTTCTTCTTCCGTCAAGGAGTAGAAAAATTCTTCTGTGTGTTGGTTTGTTCATATTAATGTATCAGGCACTGTGGAGAAACATATCTAACTTTGCTTGCATTCTTCTGTGAACATCACTAAGTAGTTCTGGTGGGATCCCTTGAGCCGAGTGATAGGCAGGTGGATAACTGTCATTTGATCTGTGCTCCAGCTGTCACTTACAAACATGCTAAGACCTAGGTTGGATCTAGACTGTGATCTTCATGACCTTGGAGCATTATCCACATGGAAGGAGCAAGGCAGCTTTGTTCTGGCGATCTCAGTACAGGATTAGAAACCTGTCCTGAGCCAGAATGATACCCTGTGCTCTCTGCACTCCTCATCTCTGGCAGAATTGTTTACCCTGGCATTGTGACAATGAACCTTGGTGAAGGTGATGGCTATAGTTTGCACAGATTACACACAATGTCTTATGCTGAGTGGCGAATACTTACTTAAAGGGTGGGATGGCTTTGCTACAAAAGCACTGAATAATGAGCTGTGAGCAGAGAAACTGTTGCTTGGGGATCGTGTTGTGTCTTTGAATTCCTTGGCGCTGGTGTTGTAACAACATGTGATATGTGAAATAAAGTGGGTTCTTCTACAGCTAAATGATTTCCCTCTAGGGAGAGTTCTGCAGTAGTTAAGTTTGCTAGATGCTGTGCGTGGGATATTTGCATAAGTGGGAAAGCACAGCGACATAAGTGTGCTTTCTGATATGCTTCTTGTTCATCTTTTCATATGGAATGCATTTTTGTGCAATATGACGTCACTCCAATTCACATTATTGAATTTTATTTCACTTGTATTTGTGGAGTCTGCCCACTCGTGCTTCTAGCTGCTTTTATCTTTGTATGTCTGTCTTGTACATATTTTTACTTGAAAATACTTTAAATGGACATTTTAATAGCTATTTGATAGTTTACATATTAAACATTATGTTTTGCTTTCTTTTCAATAATAAATACTGCTTTAAGCCGAAGTTTCTGTTTTTCATGATTGAATTTGTCTCAACCATATCCTGACATTAATTCTCTGCATGTAAAATAGCAGTGGTGAAAGATCCTATCTCAGCAACATCTTCATGGTCCATGTCTGTCTGGCCTTTTCTCTGACCCAATGTCTGATGTTCACATGTGGCACAATGTCCTCTCATTTGTTACCTTTGACAAGAGTATTATCTCTCATTTCCTTCTAATTCAGAATCATGTGTTTCCCTAGAATATTCTGTGTGAAACTGAATAGGTCACATTTTCAAAACAATTTCCCACTTGTTTCTGGATGAACTTTAAACCCCTTCATATAGTATATAGGGCTATCCCCAGTTTGTAGGTTTTCCCATAGTATCTAGGGTTTTCTGTAATGTATATGTTTTTCCATAGTGTATAAGGCTTTCTATAGGGTTTATCATAATACATAGTTTTTCCCATAGTCTGTAGGGTTTTTCATGTATACAGGGTTTTCCATAATGTGTAGGGCTTTCTATCATGTGTAGCACTTTCCATAGTGTATAGTTTTTCCATAGCGTATAGAGTTTTTCCATAGTGTATAGAGTTTTTCATCATGGGCTGGGCTTTCCACACTGTATAGGACTTTCCAGAGTCTGTTCTTACTCCACCTCCTAAAGTCTCTGTAACCATATTAAATATCTTTTCAGAGGTTCAAAGAAGAGCAGATATCAATATTATTGTTTCTTAATGCAATGCAAACTCTTACAGAAACTATATGCTACTTCCTAACACCTATACCCTTTTTAATACAGAACAAACCTCTAGCCAACATTACAGAGTGAGTTAAAAAAAAAGATTTCATTCAGAAATCCTCACGAAGTAGGGTCAGGACCCGGTTCCTGATTGTCATCATCCTGGATGTCTCTCGTTAGAACTCACTGTATACTACTGTAATTGTTGGACTGGATGCTTTCTCTCTGGCTAGATTTGCCTACTTTGTCTTTCAGGGACTAAAGTAGGGCTTCATCTTTTTCCACTCGAAACTACACTCCTCGCAAGTAAGTCTTACACAATTAGATATATAAAGGTGAATGAAATGGTATATTAATGACATATTTGCTGTTAAAAATAAAATTCATAAACAATTATTAGGCACATATATGATTTTCACCACTTATTAAGCTTGAAAGCAAACTCGCATACTAATAAGGTAGACATGCTTGTTTATGTTTTCATAAAGAATTTAATCTTTCCTAAATATTTGATATTGCAGAATGTAGAGGATCTTTAATGTTTTTCAGAGTTGACTGATAGTTTTATTTTATAAACACCAGTGCTGAAAATGCCATTTTACATAAATACATATGACTACAAGTTATAAATAAGTTTAAGAACACATTGGAAATTCTAGCTTAATCCCAAGCAGATATCACTGAGCTTTTTAAAAATAAAGTCTCAAGTTTATAATTTTAAAAGCCAAACATTTTAACACAATACAAATTTAAACTTCTATAATTAGGCCATTATGTTTCCCCCAAAGCAAAGTCTTGTATATATAGTAAAAGCACTGTATTTCATAGCGCAGAGCAAGCACAATTCTGAGCTGAGTTGTTTCAGAAAGGAGGAGCTGGTGTTACATGGCATGACAATGCCCAGTGTAAGGTGTGTGCATATGCTGTGTGTTTAAAACCAAGGCTGTAGGGAAGCTGTGTGAGGCAGAATGGGGATACTGCCCAAACCACAATTGAATGGGCTCGTTGCACATTTGATTCTGAATCATTTTTTGGATGTAATTTATTCAGAAAACTTTTACTCTGGCCAGATTTTCCCATAATCATAACATCTGGTTATACGACCTTATATGGAATTGCAACCATAGTTTAAGAAACTGGGGTAGAGCCGGGCGGTGGTGATGCAAGCCTTTAATCCCAGCACTCAGGAGTCAGAGACAGGTGGATCTCTGTGAATTCGAGGCCAGTCTGGTCTACAAAAGCTTGTTCCAGGACAGCTCCAAAGCTACAGAGAAACCCTGTCTAGAAAAACCGCAAAAAAAAACCCTCAGTTGAGTTTAATTAATATATAAAAATAAAAGCATAATCAGTCAAGGATGGTTTAACATACACAAACCAATAATGTAATACTTAAAAATTAACATACTTAATTTCATGGAGATACTACGGATAGGGAGTGTATTTCAGCATAGCCAAAGTTGTGCGCAATAAGCCTATAACCAGCATCATGTGAAGTGGCATTTCCACTAAGGTTAGGAAGAAGACAAAGATGTCCACTTGCCTCTCCTGTCCACTAAAGGGCCTGAAGTCTTATGGAGAACAATTATACAAGAGGTGGAAATAAAAAGAATATAGATAGGAAAAGAAGAAGCAAAGATATCCACATGAAAAAATAATAGGATTCCCGAGGAAAACTCTTAGAGTTGATAAACACTTTCTATTAGAGTGGAT